>JAJHUQ010000065.1:775000-777500 GCA_035773235.1 Eospalax fontanierii | reverse complement strand
TTAGGGTTAGGGTTTTGGTTTGGTTTAGGGTTAGGGTTAGGGTTTGGGTTAGGGTTAGGATTAGGGTTAGTGTTAGGGTTAGGGTTAGGGTTAGGGTTAGGGTTAGGGTTAGGGTTAGGATTAGGGTTATGTTTACGTTTTGAGTTAGGTTTAGGGTTAGGCTTAGGGTTAGGGTTCGGGTTACGGTTAGTGTTAAGGTTAGGGTTTGGGTTAGGTTTAGGGTTAGTTTTTGGGTTAGGGTTTCGGTCAGGGTTAGGGTTAGTATTATGTTTATGATTAGGGTTAAGTTTAGGGTTTGTGTTTGGTGTAGGTTTAGGGTTAGGGTTAGGGTTAGGGTTAGCGTTTAGGGTTATTGTTAGGTTTAGGGTTTGGGTTAGGTTTAGGGTTTGAGTTAGGGTTAGCGTTAGGTTTAGGGTTAGGGTTTGGGGTAGTGTTAGGGTTAGGGGTAGGGTTAGGGTTAGGATTAGTGTTAGGGTTAGTGATAGGATTAGAGTTAGGGTTAGGGTTTTGGTTTGTGTTAGGGTTAGGGTTAGGGTTTGGGTTAGTGTTAGGGTTGGGGTTAGTGGTAGTGTTATTGTTTGAGTTAGGGTTAGGATTAGGGTTACGTTTAGGTTTTGGGTTACGTTTAGTGTTAGGGTTAGGGTTTGGGTTCTGGTTAGAATAATGGTTATGGTTAGGGTTTGAGTTAGGATTATGTTAGGTTTAGGGTTAGGGTTTGGGTTAGGGTTAGGGTTAGGGTTAGGGTTTGAGTTTGAGTTAGGTTTAGGGTTAGCATTAGGGTTAAGGTTAGGGTTAGCTTTATGGTTGGGTTAGGGTTTGGGTTAGGGTTAGGGTTAGGGTTTGGGTTAGGTTTAGGTTTACTTTTAGGTTTTGATTTGGGTTAGTGTTTGGGTTAGGGTTAGTGTTAAGTTTAGTGTTTGTGTTAGGGTTAGGGTTAGGGTTAGGGTTACGAATAGGTTTAAGTTTAGGGTTTGGGTTTGGGTGAGGTTTAGGGTTAGGGTTAGGGTTAGGGTTAGGCTTAGGTTTAGGGTTAGGTTTAGGATTAGGGTTAGGTTTTGGGTTAAGGTTAGGTTTAGGGTTAGGGTTAGGGTTAGGGTTAGGGTTAGGGTTAGGGTTAGCGTTAAGGCTAGGGTTTGGGATAGGGATAGGGTTAGGGTTTGGTTTTGGGTTAGGTTTAGGGTTAGGGTTTTGGTTAATGTTTGTGGTTAGGGCTGAGGGTTAGGTTTAGGGTTAGGGTTAGGGTTAGGGTTAGAGTTTGGGTTAGGGTTAGGGTTATGGTGTGGGTTTGCGTTAGGGATAGGGTAAGGGTTTGGGTTTGGGTTAGGGTTAGGTTCAGGTTTAGGGTTAGGGTTTGGGTTTGGGTTAGGTTTAGGGTTAGGGATAGGGTTAGGGTTTGGGTTAGGGTTAGGGTTAGTTATAGGGTTATGGTTATTGTTAGGTTTTGGGTTAGGGCTTGGGTTAGGGTAAGGTTTAGGTTTGGGGTTAGGGTTCGAGTTAGGTTTAGGGTTTGGGTTAGGGTTAGGTTTAGGGTTAGGGTTTAGGGTAAGTATTAGGTTTAGGGTTAGGGTTTCGGTTAGGGATACGGTTAGGGTTATGGTTTGAGTTAGGGTTAGGGTTAGGGTTAGGGTTAGGGTTTAGGGTTATATTTAGGGTTATTGTTTGTGTTAAGTTTAGGGTTAGGGTTAGGTTTAGGTTAGGATTAGCGATAGGGTTAGGGTTAGGTTTAGGGTTTGGTTTACGGTTAGGGTTAGGTTTAGGTTTAGTTTTTGTTTTAAGTTTAGTGTAAGTGTTAGGGTTTGGGTTCGGGTTAAGGTTAGGGTTAGGTTTAGGGTTATTGTTTGGGTTAAGGTTAGGGTTAAGGTTAGGGTTAGGAATATGGTTAGGGTTAGGGTTACGGTTAGCATTTGGTTTCGGGATTGGGTTAGGGTTAGGTTTAGGTTTTGGGTTAGGGTTAGGGTTAGGGTTTGAGTTAGGATTAGGATTAGGTTTAATTTTAAGGTTTGGGTTAGGGGTAGGGTTAGTTTTTGGGTTAGGGTTAGGAGTAGTGTTAGGGTTAGGTTTAGTGTTAGGGTTTGGGTTACGGTTAGGCTTAGGGTTAGGGTTTGAGTGAGGGTTAGGGTTAGGGTTAGGGTTTGGGTTAGGGTTAGTGTTAGGGTTATGGTTAGGGTTAGGGTTAGGGTTGGGTTTAGTGTTTGGGTTAGGTTTAGGATTAGGATTAAGGTTAGGCTTAGGTTTAGGTTTAGGGTTTGTGTTAGGTTTAGGGTTAGGGTTAGGGTTTGAGTTAGGGTTAGGGTTAGCGTTAGGTTAGTGTTAGGTTAGTATTAGAGTTAGGGTTAGGGTTTTGGTGTCGGTTAGGGTTAGGTTTAGGGTTTGGTTTAGTGTTAGGTTCAGGGTTAGTGTTAGGTTTGGGTTAGGGTTAGGGTTAGTATTAGGGTTACTTTTAGCGTTAAGTTTAGGGTTTGGATTTCGGTTAGGTTTAGGGTTAGGGTTAGGGTTAGGT
>JAJHUQ010000065.1:760000-762500 GCA_035773235.1 Eospalax fontanierii | reverse complement strand
TTGAGTTAGTGTTAGGGTTAGGTTTTCGGTTAGTGTTAGGGTTAGGTTTAGGGTTTGAGTTTGAGTTAGGTTTAGGGTTAGCATTAGCGTTAAGGTTAGGGTTAGGGTTATGGTTTGGGTTAGGGTTAGTTTTAGGGTTAGTGTTAGGGTTTGGGTAAGTGTTAGGGTTAGGTTTAGGTTTTGATTTGGGTTACTGTTAGATTTAGGCTTAGTGTTAAGTTTAGGATTTGGGTTAGGGGTACGTGTAGGGTTAGGGTTACGATTAGGGTTAAGTTTAGGGGGTGGGTTTGGGTTAGGTTTAGGGTTAGGATTAGGGTTAAGGTTAGGTTTAGGGTTATGGTTAGGGTTAGGGTTTAGGTTAATTTTAGGGTTAGGGTTAGGGTTAGGAATAGGGTTAGGGTTAGGGTTAGGGTTAGGGTTAGCGTTAGGGTTAGTGTTTGGGATAGGGATAGGGTTAAAGTTAGGGTTTGGTTTTGGGTTAGGGTTAGGTTTAGGGTTTGGGTTAGTGTTAGGGTTAGGGTTTGGGAAAGGGATAGGAATAGGGTTATGGTTAGGTTTAGGGTTAGGGATATGCTTAGGGTTATGGTTAGGGTTTGGGTTAGGGTTAGGGTTACGGTGTGGGTTTGAGTTAGGGATAGGGTTAGGGTTTGGGTTAGGGTTAGGTTTAGGTTTTGGTTTAGGGTTAGAGTTAGTGTTAGGGTTTGGGTTAGGGTTAGGGTTAGGGTTAAGGTTTAGGGTTAGTGTTAGGTTTAGGGTTTGGGTTAGGGTTAGGATTAGGATTAAGGTTAGGTTTAGGTTTAGGGTTTGTGTTAGGTTTAGGGTTAGGGTTAGGGTTTGAGTTAGGGTTAGGGTTAGCGTTAGGGTTAGGGTTAGGGTTGGGTTAGGATTAGGGATAGGGTTAGGGTTAGGGTTAGGGTTTGGTTTAGGGTTAGGGTTAGGTTTATGTTTAAGTTTTGGTTTAGGTTTAGTCTTAGGGTTAGGGTTTGGGTTCGGGTAAATGTTAGGATTAGGGTTAGGGTTACGGTTAGGGTTTGGTTTCGAAATTGGGTTAGGGTTGGGTTTAGGTTTTGGGTTAGGGTTAGGGTTAGGGTTAGGGTTATGGTTACGAATAGGTTTAAGTTTAGGGTTTGGGTTTGGGTTAGGTTTAGGGTTAGGGTTAGGGTTAGGTTTAGGTTAGGGTTAGGGTTAGAGTTAGAGTTAGGGTTTGGCTTAGGGTTAGGGTTAGGGTTAGGGTTAGGGTTTAGGTTTAGTGTTAGGTTTAGAGTTTGGTTTAGGGTTAGGATTAGGATTAAGGTTAGGCTTAGGTTTAGGGTTAGGGTTTGTGTTAGGTTTAGGGTTAGGGTTAGGGTTTGAGTTAGGGTTAGGGTTAGCGTTAGGGTTAGGGTCAGGGTTGGGTTAGGATTAGGGATAGGGTTAGGGTTAGGTTTAGGTATTGGTTTAGGGTTAGGGTTAGGTTTATGTTTAAGTTTTGGTTTAGGTTTAGTGTTAGGGTTAGGGTTAGGGTTAGGGTTAGGGTTAGGGTTTAGGGTTATGGTTAGTGTTATTGTTTGGGTTAAGGTTAGGATTAGGTTTAGGCTTAGGGTTAGGGTTAGGGTTAGGATTAGGGTTAGGGTTAGGGATAGGATTAGAGTTAGGGTTAGGATTTTGGTTTGGGTTAGGGTTAGGGTTAGGGTTAGGGTTTGGGTTAGTGTTAGGGTTAGGGTTAGTGTTAGGGTTAGGGTTTGGGTTAGGGTTAGGATTAGGGTTACGTTTAGGTTTTGGGTTAGGTTTAGGGTTAGGGTTAGGGTTTGGGTTCGGGTTAGAGTTATGATTATCGTTAGGGTTTGAGTTAGGGTTAGGGTTAGGTTTTGGGTTAGTGTTAGGGTAGGTTTAGGGTTTGAGTTTCAGTTAGGTTTAGGGTTAGCATTAGCGTTAAGGTTAGTGTTAGGGTTATGGTTTGGGTTAGGTTTAGTTTTAGGGTTAGGGTTAGGGTTTGGGTTAGGGTTAGGGTTAGGTTTAGGGTTTGATTTGGGTTACTGTTAGGTTTAGGGTTAGTGTTAAGTTCAGGATTTGGGTTAGGGTTAGGGGTAGGGTTAGGGTTACGATTAGGGTTAAGTTTAGGGTTTGGGTTTGGGTTAGCTTTAGGGTTAGGATTATGGTTAAGGTTAGGTTTAGGGTTATGGTTAGGGTTAGGGTTTAGGTTAATTTTAGGGTTAGGGTTAGGGTTAGGAATAGGGTTAGGGTTAGGGTTAGGAGTAGGGTTAGGGTTAGGGTTAGCCTTAGGGTTAGTGTTTGGGATAGGGATAGGGTTACAGTTAGGGTTTGGTTTTGGGTTAGGTTTAGGGTTTGGGTTAGTGTTAGTGTTAGGGTTAGTGTAAGGGTTAGGGTTTGGGATAGGGATAGGAATAGGGTTATGGTTAGGTTTAGGGTTAGGGATATGGTTAGGGTTATGGTTAGGTTTTGGGTTAGGGTTAGGGTTACGGTGTGTGTTTGGGTTAGGGATAGGGTTAGGGTTTGGGTT
>JAJHUQ010000065.1:737500-757500 GCA_035773235.1 Eospalax fontanierii | reverse complement strand
GGTACGATTAGGGTTAAGTTTAGGGTTTGTGTTTGGTGTAGGTTTAGGGTTAGGGTTAGGGGTAGGTTTAATGTTAGGGTTATTGTATGGGTGAAGGTTAGGGTTAGGAATAGGGTTCTGATTTGGGTTTGGTTTCGTTGTTGGGTGAGGGTTAGGTTTAGGTTTTGGGTTAGGGTAAATGTTAAGGTTAGTGTTTGGGTTAAGGTTAGGTTTAGGGTTAATTTTAGGGTTTGGGTTAGGATTAGGGTTAGTTTTTGGGTTAGGGTTAGGGTTAGGATTAGGGTTAGGGTTAAGTTTAGTGTTAGGGTTTGGGTTAGGGTTAGGGTTAAGGTTGGGGTTTGAGTTAGGGTTAGGGTTAGCGTAAGGGTTAGGGTCAGGGTTAGGTAAGGATTAAGGATAGGGTAAGGATAAGGTTTAGGGTTTGGATTAGGGTTAGGTTTAGGTTTATGTTTAAGTTTTTGTTAAGGTTTAGTGTTAGGGTTAGGGTTAGGGTTTAGGGTTAGGGTTAGTGTTATTGTTTGGGTTAAGTTTAGGATTAGGATTAGGGTTAGGGTTAGGGTTAGGGTTAGGGTTAGGATTAGGGTTAGGGTTAGGGATAGGATTAGAGTTAGGGTTAGGGTTTTGGTTTGGGTTAGGTTTAGGGTTAGGGTTAGGGTTTGGGTTAGTGTTAGGGTTAGGGTTAGTGTTAGGGTTAGGGTTTGGGTTAGGGTTAGGATTAGGGTTACGTTTAGGTTTTGTGTTAGGTTTAGGAGTAGGGTTAGGGTTTGGGTTCAGGTTAGAGTTATGATTATCGTTAGGGTTTGAGTTAGGGTTAGGGTTAGGTTTTGGGTTAGTGTTAGGGTTAGGTTTAGGGTTTGAGTTTGAGTTAGGTTTAGGGTTAGCATTAGCGTTAAGGTTAGGGTTAGGGTTAGGGTTAGGGTTAGGGTTAGTTTTATGGTTAGGGTTAGGTTTTGGGTTAGGGTTAGGGTTAGGTTTAGGTTTTGATTTGGGTTACTGTTAGGTTTAGGGTTAGTGTTAAGTTTAGGATTTGGGTTAAGGTTAGGGGTAGGGTTAGGGTTACGATTAGGGTTAAGTTTAGGGTTTGGGTTTGGGTTAGGTTTAGGGTTAGGGTTATGGTTAGGTTTTGGGTTAGGTTTAGTGTTACGGTGTGGGTTTGGGTTAGGTTTAGGGTTAGGGATAGGGTTAGGGTTTGGGTTAGTGTTAGGGTTAGCCTTAGGGTTAGAGTTAGGGTTTAGGATTAGTGTTAGGTTTAGGTTTTGGGTTAGGGTTAGGATTAGGATTAAGGTTAGGCTTAGGTTTAAGGTTAGGGTTTTTGTTAGGTTTAGGGTTACGGTTAGGGTTTGAGTTAGGGTTAGGGTTAGCGTTAGGGTTAGGGTTAGGGTTGGGTTAGGATTAGGGATAGGGTTAGGGTTAGGTTTAGGGTTTGGTTTAGGGTTAGGGTTAGGTTTATGTTTAAGTTTTGGTTTAGGTTTAGTGTTAGGGTTAGGGTTTGGGTTCGGGTAAATGTTAGGATTAGGGTTAGGGTTACGGTTAGGGTTTGGTTTCGAAATTGGGTTACAGTTAGGTTTAGGTTTTGGGTAAGGTTAGGGTTAGGGTTAGGGTTAGGGTTATGGTTACGAATATGTTTAAGTTTAGGGTTTGGGTTTGGGTTAGGTTTAGGGTTAGGGTTAGGGTTAGGTTTAGGGTTAGGGTTAGGGTTAGGGTTAGTGTTAGGGTTAGGGTTTGGGTTAGGGTTAGGGTTAGTATTAGGGTTACGATTAGGGTTAAGTTTAGGGTTTGTGTTTGGTGTCGGTTTAGGGTTAGGGTTAGGGTTAGGGTTAGTGTTAGGGTTATTGTATGGGTTAAGGTTAGGGTTAGGATTAGGGTTACGTTTAGGGTTTGGTTTCGGGATTGGGTTAGGGTTAGGTTTAGGTTTTGGGTTAGGGTTAATGTTAAGGTTAGGGTTTTGGTTAAGGTAAGGTTTAGGGTTAATTTTAGGGTTTGGGTTAGGATTAGGGTTAGTTTTTGGGTTAGGGTTAGGGTTAGGATTAAGGTTAGGGTTAAGTTTAGTGTTAGGGTTTGGGTTAGGGTTAGGGTTAAGGTTAGGGTTTGAGTTAGGGTTAGGGTTAGGGTTTGGGTTAGGGTTAGGGTCAGGGTTCGGGTTAAGGTTAGGATTTGGGTTAGGGTTAGGTTTAGGTTTTAATTTGGGTTAGTGTTAGGGTTTGGGTTAGGGTTAGGGTTAGGGTTACGTTTTGGGTTAAGGTTAGGGTTAGGGTTAGGGTTAGGAATAGGGTTAGGGTTAGGTTTAGGGTTAGGGTTAGTGTTAGCGTTAGGGCTAGGATTTGGGAAAGGGATAGGGTTAGGGTTTGGTTTTGGGTTAGGTTTAGGGTTAGGGTTTGGGTTAATGTTTGTTGTTAGGGCTTAGGGGTTAGGTTTAGGGTTAGGGTTAGGGTTAGGTTTATGGTTTGTGTTAGGGTTAGGGTTACGGTGTGGATTTTCGTTAGGGATAGGGTACGGGTTTGGGTTTGGGTTAGGGTTAGGTTCAGGTTTAGGGTTAGGGTTTGGGTTTGGGTTTGGGTTAGGTTTAGGGTTAGGGATAGGGTTAGGGTTTGGGTTAGGGTTAGGGTTGGGATTAAAAATAGGGTTAGCGTTTTTGTTTGCGTTAGGGTTAGTGTTAGGGTTTGGGTTAGTGTTAGGGTTAGGGTTAGGGTTAGGGTTAGGTTTGGGTTAGGGTTAGGATAAGGGTTACGTTTAGGTTTTGAATTAGGTTTAGGGTTAGGGTTAGGGTTTGCGTTCGGGTTAGGGTTAGGGTTATGGTTAGTGTTAGTGTTAGGTTTAGGGTTTGGGTTAGGATTAGGGATAGGGTTAGGGTTAGGGTTAGGGTTTGGTTTAGTGTTAGCGTTAGGTTTATATTTAGGTTTTGGTTTAGGTTTAGTGTTAGGGTTAGGGTTTGCGTTCGGGTTAGGGTTAGTGTTAGCGTGAGGGTTAGGGTTAGGGTTACGGTTAGGGTTAGGGTTTAGGGTTTGGGTTAGGGTTATTGTTTGGGTTAAGGTTAGGGTTAGGGTTAGTGTTAGGGTTAGTGTTTGGGGTAGGTTTAGGATTAGGGTTACATTTAGGTTTTGGGTTAGGTTTAGGGTTAGGGTTAGGGTTTGGGTTCGGGTTAGAGTTATGATTATCGTTAGGATTTGAGTTAGGGTTAGGGTTAGGTTTTCGGTTAGTGTTAGGGTTAGGTTTAGGGTTTGAGTTTGAGTTAGGTTTAGGGTTAGCATTAGCGTTAAGGTTAGGGTTAGGGTTATGGTTTGGGTTAGGGTTAGTTTTAGGGTTAGGGTTAGGGTTTGGGTTAGGGTTAGGGTTAGGTTTAGGTTTTGATTTGGGTTACTGTTAGGTTTAGGGTTAGTGTTAAGTTTAGGATTTGGGTTAAGGTTAGGGGTAGGGTTAGGGTTACGATTAGGGTTAAGTTTAGGGTTTGGGTTTGGGTTAGGTTTAGGGTTAGGATTAGGGTTAAGGTTAGGTTTAGGGTTATGGTTAGGGTTAGGTTTTAGGTTAATTTTAGAGTTAGGGTTAGGGTTAGGAATAGGGTTAGGGTTAGGGATAGGGTTTGGGTTAGCCTTAGGGTTAGTGTTTGGGATAGGGATAGGGTTACAGTTAGGGTTTGGTTTTGGGTTAGGGTTAGGTTTAGGGTCTGGGTTAGTGTTAGTGTTAGGGTTAGTGTTAGGGTTAGGGTTTGGGATAGGGATAGGAATAGGGTTATGGTTAGGTTTAGGGTTAGGGATATGGTTATGGTTATGGTTAGGTTTTGGGTTAGGTTTAGGGTTACGGTGTGGGTTTGGGTTAGGTTTAGGGTTAGGGATAGGGTTAGGGTTTGGGTTAGGGTTAGGGTTAGGGTTTAGGGTTAGTGTTAGGTTTAGCTTTTGGGTTAGGGTTAGGATTAGATTTAAGGTTAGGCTTAGGTTTAGGGTTAGGGTT
Organism: Eospalax fontanierii; assembly: GCA_035773235.1. NCBI lineage: Eukaryota > Metazoa > Chordata > Mammalia > Rodentia > Spalacidae > Eospalax > Eospalax fontanierii. The sequence goes on along the minus strand of JAJHUQ010000065.1, from coordinate 753,555 downwards.
TTTGTTAGGTTTAGGGTTACGGTTAGGGTTTGAGTTAGGGTTAGGTTTAGCGTTAGGGTTAGGGTTAGGGTTGGGTTAGGATTAGGGATAGGGTTAGTGTTAGGTTCAGGGTTTGGTTTAGGGTTAGGGTTAGGTTTATGTTTAAGTTTTGGTTTAGGTTTAGTGTTAGGGTTAGGGTTTGGGTTCGGGTAAATGTTAGGATTAGGGTTAGGGTTACGGTTAGGGTTTGGTTTCGAAATTGGGTTACAGTTAGGTTTAGCTTTTGGGTAAGGTTAGGGTTAGGGTTAGGGTTAGGGTTATGGTTACGAATACGTTTAAGTTTAGGGTTTGGGTTTGGGTTAGGTTTAGGGTTAGGGTTAGGGTTAGGTTTAGGGTTAGGGTTAGGGTTAGGGTTAGGGTTAGTGTTAGGGTTAGGGTTTGGGTTAGGGTTAGGGTTAGTATTAGGGTTACGATTAGGGTTAAGTTTAGGGTTTGTGTTTGGTGTAGGTTTAGGGTTAGGGTTAGGGTTAGGGTTAATGTTAGGGTTATTGTATGGGTTAAGGTTAGGGTTAGGATTAGGGTTACGTTTAGGGTTTGGTTTCGTTATTGGGTTAGGGTTAGGTTTAGGTTTTGGGTTAGGGTTAATGTTAAGGTTAGTGTTTGGGTTAAGGTTAGGTTTAGGGTTAATTTTAGGGTTTGGGTTAGGATTAGAGTTAGTTTTTGGGTTAGGGTTAGGGTTAGGATTAGGGTTAGGGTTAAGTTTAGTGTTAGGGTTTGGGTTAGGGTTAGGGTTAAGGTTAGGGTTTGAGTTAGGGTTAGGGTTAGCGTTAGGGTTAGGGTCAGGGTTGGGTTAGGATTAGGGATAGGGTTAGGATTAGGTTTAGGGTTTGGTTTAGGGTAAGGTTTAGGTTTATGTTTAAGTTTTTGTAAAGGTTTAGTGTTAGGGTTAGGGTTAGGGTTTAGGGTTAGGGTTAGTGTTATTGTTTGGGTTAAGTTTAGGATTAGGATTAGGGTTAGGGTTAGGGTTAGGGTTAGGGTTAGGATTAGGGTTAGGGTTAGGGATAGGATTAGAGTTAGGGTTAGGGTTTTGGTTTGGGTTAGGTTTAGGGTTAGGGTTAGGGTTTGGGTTAGTGTTAGGGTTAGGGTTAGTGTTAGGGTTAGGGTTTGGGTTAGGGTTAGGATTAGGGTTACGTTTAGGTTTTGTGTTAGGTTTAGGGGTAGGGTTAGGGTTTGGGTTCAGGTTAGAGTTATGATTATCGTTAGGGTTTGAGTTAGGGTTAGGGTTAGGTTTTGGGTTAGTGTTAGGGTTAGGTTTAGGGTTTGAGTTTGCGTTAGGTTTAGGGTTAGCATTAGCGTTAAGGTTAGGGTTAGGGTTAGGGTTAGGGTTAGGGTTAGTTTTATGGTTAGGGTTAGGTTTTGGGTTAGGGTTAGGGTTAGGTTTAGGTTTTGATTTGGGTTACTGTTAGGTTTAGGGTTAGTGTTAAGTTTAGGATTTGGGTTAAGGTTAGGGGTAGGGTTAGGGTTACGATTAGGGTTAAGTTTAGGGTTTGGGTTTGGGTTAGGTTTAGGGTTAGGGTTATGGTTAGGTTTTGGGTTAGGTTTAGTGTTACGGTGTGGGTTTGGGTTAGGTTTAGGGTTAGGGATAGGGTTAGGGTTTGGGTTAGGGTTAGGGTTAGGGTTAGGGTTAGGGTTAGGGTTAGGGTTTAGGATTAGTGTTAGGTTTAGGTTTTGGGTTAGGGTTAGGATTAGGATTAAGGTTAGGCTTAGGTTTAAGGTTAGGGTTTTTGTTAGGTTTAGGGTTACGGTTAGGGTTTGAGTTAGGGTTAGGGTTAGCGTTAGGGTTAGGGTTAGGGTTGGGTTAGGATTAGGGATAGGGTTAGGGTTAGGTTTAGGGTTTGGTTTAGGGTTAGGGTTAGGTTTATGTTTAAGTTTTGGTTTAGGTTTAGTGTTAGGGTTAGGGTTTGGGTTCGGGTAAATGTTAGGATTAGGGTTAGGGTTACGGTTAGGGTTTGGTTTCGAAATTGGGTTACAGTTAGGTTTAGGTTTTGGGTAAGGTTAGGGTTAGGGTTAGGGTTAGGGTTATGGTTACGAATATGTTTAAGTTTAGGGTTTGGGTTTGGGTTAGGTTTAGGGTTAGGGTTAGGGTTAGGTTTAGGGTTAGGGTTAGGGTTAGGGTTAGTGTTAGGGTTAGGGTTTGGGTTAGGGTTAGGGTTAGTATTAGGGTTACGATTTGGGTTAATTTTAGGGTTTGTGTTTGGTGTCGGTTTAGGGTTAGGGTTAGGGTTAGGGTTAGTGTTAGGGTTATTGTATGGGTTAAGGTTAGGGTTAGGATTAGGGTTACGTTTAGGGTTTGGTTTCGGGATTGGGTTAGGGTTAGGTTTAGGTTTTGGGTTAGGGTTAATGTTAAGGTTAGGGTTTTGGTTAAGGTAAGGTTTAGGGTTAATTTTAGGGTTTGGGTTAGGATTAGGGTTAGTTTTTGGGTTAGGGTTAGGGTTAGGATTAAGGTTAGGGTTAAGTTTAGTGTTAGGGTTTGGGTTAGGGTTAGGGTTAAGGTTAGGGTTTGAGTTAGGGTTAGGGTTAGGGTTTGGGTTAGGGTTAGGGTCAGGGTTCGGGTTAAGGTTAGGATTTGGGTTAGGGTTAGGTTTAGGTTTTAATTTGGGTTAGTGTTAGGGTTTGGGTTAGGGTTAGGGTTAGGGTTACGTTTTGGGTTAAGGTTAGGGTTAGGGTTAGGGTTAGGAATAGGGTTAGGGTTAGGTTTAGGGTTAGGGTTAGTGTTAGCGTTAGGGCTAGGATTTGGGAAAGGGATAGGGTTAGGGTTTGGTTTTGGGTTAGGTTTAGGGTTAGGGTTTGGGTTAATGTTTGTTGTTAGGGCTTAGGGGTTAGGTTTAGGGTTAGGGTTAGGGTTAGGTTTATGGTTTGTGTTAGGGTTAGGGTTACGGTGTGGATTTTCGTTAGGGATAGGGTACGGGTTTGGGTTTGGGTTAGGGTTAGGTTCAGGTTTAGGGTTAGGGTTTGGGTTTGGGTTTGGGTTAGGTTTAGGGTTAGGGATAGGGTTAGGGTTTGGGTTAGGGTTAGGGTTGGGATTAAAAATAGGGTTAGCGTTTTTGTTTGCGTTAGGGTTAGTGTTAGGTTAGGTTTAGGATTAGGGTTAGGGTTAGGGTTAGGGTTAGGTTTGGGTTAGGGTTAGGATAAGGGTTACGTTTAGGTTTTGAATTAGGTTTAGGGTTAGGGTTAGGGTTTGCGTTCGGGTTAGGGTTAGGGTTATGGTTAGTGTTAGTGTTAGGTTTAGGGTTTGGGTTAGGATTAGGGATAGGGTTAGGGTTAGGGTTAGGGTTTGGTTTAGTGTTAGCGTTAGGTTTATATTTAGGTTTTGGTTTAGGTTTAGTGTTAGGGTTAGGGTTTGCGTTGGGGTTAGGGTTAGTGTTAGCGTGAGGGTTAGGGTTAGGGTTACGGTTAGGGTTAGGGTTTAGGGTTTGGGTTAGGGTTATTGTTTGGGTTAAGGTTAGGGTTAGGGTTAGTGTTAGGGTTAGTGTTTGTGGTAGGTTTAGGATTAGGGTTACATTTAGGTTTTGGGTTAGGTTTAGGGTTAGGGTTAGGGTTTGGGTTCGGGTTAGAGTTATGATTATCGTTAGGATTTGAGTTAGGGTTAGGGTTAGGTTTTCGGTTAGTGTTAGGGTTAGGTTTAGGGTTTGAGGTTGAGTTAGGTTTAGGGTTAGCATTAGCGTTAAGGTTAGGGTTAGGGTTATGGTTTGGGTTAGGGTTAGTTTTAGGGTTAGGGTTAGGGTTTGGGTTAGGGTTAGGGTTAGGTTTAGGTTTTGATTTGGGTTACTGTTAGGTTTAGGGTTAGTGTTAAGTTTAGGATTTGGGTTAGGGTTAGGGGTAGGGTTAGGGTTACGATTAGGGTTAAGTTTAGGGTTTGGGTTTGGGTTAGGTTTAGGGTTAGGATTAGGGTTAAGGTTAGGTTTAGGGTTATGGTTAGGGTTAGGGTTTAGGTTAATTTTAGGGTTAGGGTTAGGGTTAGGAATAGGGTTAGGGTTAGGGTTAGGGTTAGGGTTAGCCTTAGGGTTAGTGTTTGGGATAGAGATAGGGTTACAGTTAGGGTTTGGTTTTGGGTTAGGGGTAGGTTTAGGGTTTGGGTTAGTGTTAGTGTTAGGGTTAGTGTTAGGGTTAGGGTTTGGGATAGGGATAGGAATAGGGTTATGGTTAGGTTTAGGGTTAGGGATATGGTTATGGTTATGGTTAGGTTTTGGGTTAGGTTTAGGGTTACGGTGTGGGTTTGGGTTAGGTTTAGGGTTAGGGATAGGGTTAGGGTTTGGGTTAGGGTTAGGGTTAGGGTTTAGGGTTAGTGTTAGTTTTAGCTTTTGGGTTAGGGTTAGGATTAGATTTAAGGTTAGGCTTAGGTTTAAGGTTAGGGTTTTTGTTAGGTTTAGGGTTACGGTTAGGGTTTGAGTTAGGGTTAGGTTTAGCGTTAGGGTTAGGGTTAGGGTTGGGTTAGGATTAGGGATAGGGTTAGTGTTAGGTTCAGGGTTTGGTTTAGGGTTAGTGTTAGGTTTATGTTTAAGTTTTGGTTTAGGTTTAGTGTTAGGGTTAGGGTTTGGGTTCGGGTAAATGTTAGGATTAGGGTTAGGGTTACGGTTAGGGTTTGGTTTCGAAATTGGGTTACAGTTAGGTTTAGCTTTTGGGTAAGGTTAGGGTTAGGGTTAGGGTTAGGGTTATGGTTACGAATACGTTTAAGTTTAGGGTTTGGGTTTGGGTTAGGTTTAGGGTTAGGGTTAGGGTTAGGTTTAGGGTTAGGGTTAGGGTTAGGGTTAGGGTTAGTGTTAGGGTTAGGGTTTGGGTTAGGGTTAGGGTTAGTATTGGGGTGAGGATTTGGGTTAAGTATAGGGTTTGTGTTTGGTGTAGGTTTAGGGTTAGGGTTAGGGTTAGGGTTAATGTTAGGGTTATTGTATGGGTTAAGGTTGGGGTTAGGATTAGGGTTACGTTTAGGGTTTGGTTTCGTTATTGGGTTAGGGTTAGGTTTAGGTTTTGGGTTAGGGTTAATGTTAAGGTTAGTGTTTGGGTTAAGGTTAGGTTTAGGGTTAATTTTAGGGTTTGGGTTAGGATTAGAGTTAGTTTTTGGGTTAGGGTTAGGGTTAGGATTAGGGTTAGGGTTAAGTTTAGTGTTAGGGTTTGGGTTAGGGTTAGGGTTAAGGTTAGGGTTTGAGTTAGGGTTAGGGTTAGCGTTAGGGTTAGGGTCAGGGTTGGGTTAGGATTAGGGATAGGGTTAGGATTAGGTTTAGGGTTTGGTTTAGGGTTAGGTTTAGGTTTATGTTTAAGTTTTTGTTAAGGTTTAGTGTTAGGGTTAGGGTTAGGGTTTAGGGTTAGGGTTAGTGTTATTGTTTGGGTTAAGTTTAGGATTAGGATTAGGGTTAGGGTTAGGGTTAGGGTTAGGGTTAGGATTAGGGTTAGGGTTAGGGATAGGATTAGAGTTAGGGTTAGGGTTTTGGTTTGGGTTAGGTTTAGGGTTAGGGTTAGGGTTTGGGTTAGTGTTAGGGTTAGGGTTAGTGTTAGGGTTAGGGTTTGGGTTAGGGTTAGGATTAGGGTTACGTTTAGGTTTTGTGTTAGGTTTAGGGGTAGGGTTAGGGTTTGGGTTCAGGTTAGAGTTATGATTATCGTTAGGGTTTGAGTTAGGGTTAGGGTTAGGTTTTGGGTTAGTGTTAGGGTTAGGTTTAGGGTTTGAGTTTGAGTTAGGTTTAGGGTTAGCATTAGCGTTAAGGTTAGGGTTAGGGTTAGGGTTAGGGTTAGGGTTAGTTTTATGGTTAGGGTTAGGTTTTGGGTTAGGGTTAGGGTTAGGTTTAGGTTTTGATTTGGGTTACTGTTAGGTTTAGGGTTAGTGTTAAGTTTAGGATTTGGGTTAAGGTTAGGGGTAGGGTTAGGGTTACGATTAGGGTTAAGTTTAGGGTTTGGGTTTGGGTTAGGTTTAGGGTTAGGGTTATGGTTAGGTTTTGGGTTAGGTTTAGTGTTACGGTGTGGGTTTGGGTTAGGTTTAGGGTTAGGGATAGGGTTAGGGTTTGGGTTAGGGTTAGGGTTAGGGTTAGGGTTAGGGTTAGGGTTTAGGATTAGTGTTAGGTTTAGGTTTTGGGTTAGGGTTAGGATTAGGATTAAGGTTAGGCTTAGGTTTAAGGTTAGGGTTTTTGTTAGGTTTAGGGTTACGGTTAGGGTTTGAGTTAGGGTTAGGGTTAGCGTTAGGGTTAGGGTTAGGGTTGGGTTAGGATTAGGGATAGGGTTAGGGTTAGGTTTAGGGTTTGGTTTAGGGTTAGGGTTAGGTTTATGTTTAAGTTTTGGTTTAGGTTTAGTGTTAGGGTTAGGGTTTGGGTTCGGGTAAATGTTACGATTAGGGTTAGGGTTACGGTTAGGGTTTGGTCTCGAAATTGGGTTACAGTTAGGTTTAGGTTTTGGGTAAGGTTAGGGTTAGGGTTAGGGTTAGGGTTATGGTTACGAATATGTTTAAGTTTAGGGTTTGGGTTTGGGTTAGGTTTAGGGTTAGGGTTAGGGTTAGGTTTAGGGTTAGGGTTAGGGTTAGGGTTAGTGTTAGGGTTAGGGTTTGGGTTAGGGTTAGGGTTAGTATTAGGGTTACGATTAGGGTTAAGTTTAGGGTTTGTGTTTGGTGTCGGTTTAGGGTTAGGGTTAGGGTTAGGGTTAGTGTTAGGGTTATTGTATGGGTTAAGGTTAGGGTTAGGATTAGGGTTACGTTTAGGGTTTGGTTTCGGGATTGGGTTAGGGTTAGGTTTAGGTTTTGGGTTAGGGTTAATGTTAAGGTTAGGGTTTTGGTTAAGGTAAGGTTTAGGGTTAATTTTAGGGTTTGGGTTAGGATTAGGGTTAGTTTTTGGGTTAGGGTTAGGGTTAGGATTAAGGTTAGGGTTAAGTTTAGTGTTAGGGTTTGGGTTAGGGTTAGGGTTAAGGTTAGGGTTTGAGTTAGGGTTAGGGTTAGGGTTTGGGTTAGGGTTAGGGTCAGGGTTCGGGTTAAGGTTAGGATTTGGGTTAGGGTTAGGTTTAGGTTTTAATTTGGGTTAGTGTTAGGGTTTGGGTTAGGGTTAGGGTTAGGGTTACGTTTTGGGTTAAGGTTAGGGTTAGGGTTAGGGTTAGGAATAGGGTTAGGGTTAGGTTTAGGGTTAGGGTTAGTGTTAGCGTTAGGGCTAGGATTTGGGAAAGGGATAGGGTTAGGGTTTGGTTTTGGGTTAGGTTTAGGGTTAGGGTTTGGGTTAATGTTTGTTGTTAGGGCTTAGGGGTTAGGTTTAGGGTTAGGGTTAGGGTTAGGTTTATGGTTTGTGTTAGGGTTAGGGTTACGGTATGGATTTTCGTTAGGGATAGGGTACGGGTTTGGGTTTGGGTTAGGGTTAGGTTCAGGTTTAGGGTTAGGGTTTGGGTTTGGGTTTGGGTTAGGTTTAGGGTTAGGGATAGGGTTAGGGTTTGGGTTAGGGTTAGGGTTGGGATTAAAAATAGGGTTAGCGTTTTTGTTTGCGTTAGGGTTAGTGTTAGGGTTTGGGTTAGTGTTAGGGTTAGGGTTAGGGTTAGGGTTAGGTTTGGGTTAGGGTTAGGATAAGGGTTACGTTTAGGTTTTGAATTAGGTTTAGGGTTAGGGTTAGGGTTTGGGTTCGGGTTAGGGTTAGGGTTATGGTTAGATTTAGTGTTAGGTTTAGGGTTTGGGTTAGGATTAGGGATAGGGTTAGGGTTAGGGTTAGGGTTTGGTTTAGTGTTAGCGTTAGGTTTATATTTAGATTTTGGTTTAGGTTTAGTGTTAGGGTTAGGGTGTGAGTTCGGGTTAGGGTTAGTGTTAGCGTGAGGGTTAGGGTTAGGGTTACGGTTAGGGTTAGGGTTTAGGGTTTGGGTTAGGGTTATTGTTTGGGTTAAGGTTAGGGTTAGGGTTAGTGTTAGGGTTAGTGTTTGGGGTAGGTTTAGGATTAGGGTTACGTTTAGGTTTTGGGTTAGGTTTAGGGTTACGGTTAGGGTTTGGGTTCGGGTTAGAGTTATGATTATCGTTAGGATTTGAGTTAGGGTTAGGGTTAGGTTTTCGGTTAGTGTTAGGGTTAGGTTTAGGGTTTGAGGTTGAGTTAGGTTTAGGGTTAGCATTAGCGTTAAGGTTAGGGTTAGGGTTATGGTTTGGGTTAGGGTTAGTTTTAGGGTTAGGGTTAGGGTTTGGGTTAGGGTTAGGGTTAGGTTTAGGTTTTGATTTGGGTTACTGTTAGGTTTAGGGTTAGTGTTAAGTTTAGGATTTGGGTTAGGGTTAGGGGTAGGGTTAGGGTTACGATTAGGGTTAAGTTTAGGGTTTGGGTTTGGGTTAGGTTTAGGGTTAGGATTAGGGTTAAGGTTAGGTTTAGGGTTATGGTTAGGGTTAGGGTTTAGGTTAATTTTAGGGTTAGGGTTAGGGTTAGGAATAGGGTTAGGGTTAGGGTTAGGGTTAGGGTTAGCCTTAGGGTTAGTGTTTGGGATAGGGATAGGGTTACAGTTAGGGTTGGGTTTTGGGTTAGGGTTAGGTTTAGGGTTTGGGTTAGTGTTAGTGTTAGGGTTAGTGTTAGCGTTAGCTTTTGGGATAGGGATAGGAATAGGGTTATGATTAGGTTTAGGGTTAGGGATATGGTTATGGTTATGGTTAGGTTTTGGGTTAGGTTTAGGGTTACGGTGTGGGTTTGGGTTAGGTTTAGGGTTAGGGATAGGGTTAGGGTTTGGGTTAGGGTTAGGGTTAGGGTTTAGGGTTAGTGTTAGGTTTAGGTTTTGGGTTAGGGTTAGGATTAGATTTAAGGTTAGGCTTAGGTTTAGGGTTAGGGTTTGTGTTAGGTTTAGGGTTACGGTTAGGGTTTGAGTTAGGGTTAGGGTTAGCGTTAGGGTTAGGGTTAGGGTTGGGTTAGTGTTAGGGTTAGGGTTTGGGTTAGGGTTAGGGTTAGAGTTAGGGTTAGGCTTAGGTTTATGTTTAAGTTTTGGTTTAGGTTTAGTGTTAGGGTTAGGGTTTGGGTTCGGGTAAATGTTAGAATTAGGGTTAGGGTTACGGTTAGGGTTTGGTTTCGAAATTGGGTTAGGGTTAGGTTTAGGTTTTGAGTAAGGTTAAGGTTAGGGTTAGGGTTAGGGTTATGGTTACGAATACGTTTAAGTTTAGGGTTTGGGTTTGGGTTAGGTTTAGGGTTAGGGTTAGGGTTAGGTTTAGGGTTAGGGTTAGGGTTAGGGTTAGTGTTAGGGTTAGGGTTTGGGTTAGGGTTAGGGTTAGGGTTAGTATTAGGGTTACGATTAGGGTTAAGTTTAGGGTTTGTGTTTGGTGTAGGTTTAGGGTTAGGGTTAGGGTTAGGGTTAATGTTAGGGTTATTGTATGGGTTAAGGTTAGGGTTAGGATTAGGGTTACGTTTAGGGTTTGGTTTCGTTATTGGGTTAGGGTTAGGTTTAGGTTTTGGGTTAGGGCTAATGTTAAGGTTAGTGTTTGGGTTAAGGTTAGGTTTAGGGTTAATTTTAGGGTTTGGGTTATGATTAGGGTTTGTTTTTGGGTTAGGGTTAGGGTTAGGATTAGGGTTAGGGTTAAGTTTAGTGTTAGGGTTTGGGTTAGGGTTAGGGTTAAGGTTAGGGTTTGAGTTAGGGTTAGGGTTAGCGTTAGGGTTAGGGTCAGGGTTGGGTTAGAATTAGGGATAGGGTTAGGATTAGGTTTAGGGTTTGGTTTAGGGTTAGGTTTAGGTTTATGTTTAAGTTTTTGTTAAGGTTTAGTGTTAGGGTTAGGGTTAGGGTTTAGGGTTAGGGTTAGTGTTATTGTTTGGGTTAAGTTTAGGATTAACATTAGGGTTAAGGTTAGGGTTAGGGTTAGGGTTAGGATTAGGGTTAGGGTTAGGGATAGGATTAGAGTTAGGGTTAGGGTTTTGGTTTGGGTTAGGTTTAGGGTTAGGGTTAGGGTTTGGGTTAGTGTTAGGGTTAGGGTTAGTGTTAGGGTTAGGGTTTGGGTTAGGGTTAGGATTAGGGTTACGTTTAGGTTTTGGGTTAGGTTTAGGGGTAGGGTTAGGGTTTGGGTTCAGGTTAGAGTTATGATTATCGTTAGGGTTTGAGTTAGGGTTAGGGTTAGGTTTTGGGTTAGTGTTAGGGTTAGGTTTAGGGTTTGAGTTTGAGTTAGGTTTAGGGTTAGCATTAGCGTTAAGGTTAGGGTTAGGGTTAGGGTTAGAGTTAGGGTTAGTTTTATGGTTAGGGTTGGGTTTTGGGTTAGGGTTAGGGTTAGGTTTAGGTTTTGATTTGGGTTACTGTTAGGTTTAGGGTTAGTGTTAAGTTTAGGATTTGGGTTAAGGTTAGGGGTAGGGTTAGGGTTACGATTAGGGTTAAGTTTAGGGTTTGGGTTTGGGTTAGGTTTAGGGTTAGGTTTATGGTTAGGTTTTGGGTTAGGTTTAGTGTTACGGTGTGGGTTTGGGTTAGGTTTAGGGTTAGGGATAGGGTTAGGGTTTGGGTGAGGGTTAGGGTTAGGGTTAGGGTTAGGGTTAGGGGTTAGGATTAGTGTTAGGTTTAGGTTTTGGGTTAGGGTTAGGATTAGGATTAAGGTTAGGCTTAGGTTTAAGGTTAGGGTTTTTGTTAGGTTTAGGGTTACGGTTAGGGTTTGAGTTAGGGTTAGGGTTAGCGTTAGGGTTAGGGTTAGGGTTGGGTTAGGATTAGGGATAGGGTTAGGGTTAGGTTTAGGGTTTGGTTTAGGGTTAGGGTTAGGTTTATGTTTAAGTTTTGGTTTAGGTTTAGTGTTAGGGTTAGGGTTTGGGTTCGGGTAAATGTTAGGATTAGGGTTAGGGTTACGGTTAGGGTTTGGTTTCGAAATTGGGTTACAGTTAGGTTTAGGTTTTGGGTAAGGTTAGGGTTAGGGTTAGGGTTAGGGTTATGGTTACGAATACGTTTAAGTTTAGGGTTTGGGTTTGGGTTAGGTTTAGGGTTAGGGTTAGGGTTAGGTTTAGGGTTAGGGTTAGGGTTAGGGTTAGTGTTAGGGTTAGGGTTTGGGTTAGGGTTAGGGTTAGTATTAGGGTTACGATTAGGGTTAAGTTTAGGGTTTGTGTTTGGTGTCGGTTTAGGGTTAGGGTTAGGGTTAGGGTTAGTGTTAGGGTTATTGTATGGGTTAAGGTTAGGGTTAGGATTAGGGTTACGTTTAGGGTTTGGTTTCGGGATTGGGTTAGGGTTAGGTTTAGGTTTTGGGTTAGGGTTAATGTTAAGGTTAGGGTTTTGGTTAAGGTAGGGTTTAGGGTTAATTTTAGGGTTTGGGTTAGGATTAGGGTTAGTTTTTGGGTTAGGGTTAGGGTTAGGATTAAGGTTAGGGTTAAGTTTAGTGTTAGGGTTTGGGTTAGGGTTAGGGTTAAGGTTAGGGTTTGAGTTAGGGTTAGGGTTAGGGTTTGGGTTAGGGTTAGGGTCAGGGTTCGGGTTAAGGTTAGGATTTGGGTTAGGGTTAGGTTTAGGTTTTAATTTGGGTTAGTGTTAGGGTTTGGGTTAGGGTTAGGGTTAGGGTTACGTTTTGGGTTAAGGTTAGGGTTAGGGTTAGGGTTAGGAATAGGGTTAGGGTTAGGTTTAGGGTTAGGGTTAGTGTTAGCGTTAGGGCTAGGATTTGGGAAAGGGATAGGGTTAGGGTTTGGTTTTGGGTTAGGTTTAGGGGTAGGGTTTGGGTTAATGTTTGTTGTTAGGGCTTAGGGGTTAGGTTTAGGGTTAGGGTTAGGGTTAGTTTTATGGTTTGTGTTAGGGTTAGGGTTACGGTGTGGATTTTCGTTAGGGATAGGGTACGGGTTTGGGTTTGGGTTAGGGTTAGGTTCAGGTTTAGGGTTAGGGTTTGGGTTTGGGTTTGGGTTAGGTTTAGGGTTAGGGATAGGGATAGGGTTTGGGTTAGGGTTAGGGTTGGGATTAAAAATAGGGTTAGCGTTTTTGTTTGCGTTAGGGTTAGTGTTAGGGTTTGGGTTAGTGTTAGGGTTAGGGTTAGGGTTAGGGTTAGGTTTGGGTTAGGGTTAGGATAAGGGTTACGTTTAGGTTTTGAATTAGGTTTAGGGTTAGGGTTAGGGTTTGGGTTCGGGTTAGGGTTAGGGTTATGGTTAGATTTAGTGTTAGGTTTAGGGTTTGGGTTAGGATTAGGGATAGGGTTAGGGTTAGGGTTAGGGTTTGGTTTAGTGTTAGCGTTAGGTTTATATTTAGGTTTTGGTTTAGGTTTAGTGTTAGGGTTAGGGTTTGAGTTCGGGTTAGGGTTAGTGTTAGCGTGAGGGTTAGGGTTAGGGTTACGGTTAGGGTTAGGGTTTAGGGTTTGGGTTAGGGTTATTGTTTGGGTTAAGGTTAGGGTTAGGGTTAGTGTTAGGGTTAGTGTTTGGGGTAGGTTTAGGATTAGGGTTACGTTTAGGTTTTGGGTTAGGTTTAGGGTTACGGTTAGGGTTTGGGTTCGGGTTAGAGTTATGATTATCGTTAGGATTTGAGTTAGGGTTAGGGTTAGGTTTTCGGTTAGTGTTAGGGTTAGGTTTAGGGTTTGAGGTTGAGTTAGGTTTAGGGTTAGCATTAGCGTTAAGGTTAGGGTTAGGGTTATGGTTTGGGTTAGGGTTAGTTTTAGGGTTAGGGTTAGGGTTTGGGTTAGGGTTAGGGTTAGGTTTAGGTTTTGATTTGGGTTACTGTTAGGTTTAGGGTTAGTGTTAAGTTTAGGATTTGGGTTAGGGTTAGGGGTAGGGTTAGGGTTACGATTAGGGTTAAGTTTAGGGTTTGGGTTTGGGTTAGGTTTAGGGTTAGGATTAGGGTTAAGGTTAGGTTTAGGGTTATGGTTAGGGTTAGGGTTTAGGTTAATTTTAGGGTTAGGGTTAGGGTTAGGAATAGGGTTAGGGTTAGGGTTAGGGTTAGGGTTAGCCTTAGGGTTAGTGTTTGGGATAGGGATAGGGTTACAGTTAGGGTTGGGTTTTGGGTTAGGGTTAGGTTTAGGGTTTGGGTTAGTGTTAGTGTTAGGGTTAGTGTTAGGGTTAGGGTTTGGGATAGGGATAGGAATAGGGTTATGGTTAGGTTTAGGGTTAGGGATATGGTTATGGTTATGGTTAGGTTTTGGGTTAGGTTTAGGGTTACGGTGTGGGTTTGGGTTAGGTTTAGGGTTAGGGATAGGGTTAGGGTTTGGGTTAGGGTTAGGGTTAGGGTTTAGGGTTAGTGTTAGGTTTAGGTTTTGGGTTAGGGTTAGGATTAGATTTAAGGTTAGGCTTAGGTTTAGGGTTAGGGTTTGTGTTAGGTTTAGGGTTACGGTTAGGGTTTGAGTTAGGGTTAGGGTTAGCGTTAGGGTTAGGGTTAGGGTTGGGTTAGGATTAGGGATAGGGTTAGGGTTAGGTTCAGGGTTTGGTTTAGGGTTAGGGTTAGGTTTATGTTTAAGTTTTGGTTTAGGTTTAGTGTTAGGGTTAGGGTTTGGGTTCGGGTAAATGTTAGAATTAGGGTTAGGGTTACGGTTAGGGTTTGGTTTCGAAATTGGGTTAGGGTTAGGTTTAGGTTTTGAGTAAGGTTAGGGTTAGGGTTAGGGTTAGGGTTATGGTTACGAATACGTTTAAGTTTAGGGTTTGGGTTTGGGTTAGGTTTAGGGTTAGGGTTAGGGTTAGGTTTAGGGTTAGGGTTAGGGTTAGGGTTAGTGTTAGGGTTAGGGTTTGGGTTAGGGTTAGGGTTAGGGTTAGTATTAGGGTTACGATTAGGGTTAAGTTTAGGGTTTGTGTTTGGTGTAGGTTTAGGGTTAGGGTTAGGGTTAGGGTTAATGTTAGGGTTATTGTATGGGTTAAGGTTAGGGTTAGGATTAGGGTTACGTTTAGGGTTTGGTTTCGTTATTGGGTTAGGGTTAGGTTTAGGTTTTGGGTTAGGGTTAATGTTAAGGTTAGTGTTTGGGTTAAGGTTAGGTTTAGGGTTAATTTTAGGGTTTGGGTTAGGATTAGGGTTAGTTTTTGGGTTAGGGTTAGGGTTAGGTTTAGGGTTAGGGTTAAGTTTAGTGTTAGGGTTTGGGTTAGGGTTAGGGTTAGGGTTAAGGTTTGGGTTAAGGTTAGTTTTTGGTTAGGGTTAGGGTCAGGGTTGGGTTAGGATTAGGGATAGGGTTAGGATTAGGTTTAGGGTTTGGTTTAGGGTTAGGTTTAGGTTTATGTTTAAGTTTTTGTTAAGGTTTAGTGTTAGGGTTAGGGTTAGGGTTTAGGGTTAGGGTTAGTGTTATTGTTTGGGTTAAGTTTAGGATTAGGATTAGGGTTAGGGTTAGGGTTAGGGTTAGGGTTAGGATTAGGGTTAGGGTTAGGGATAGGATTAGAGTTAGGGTTAGGGTTTTGGTTTGGGTTAGGTTTAGGGTTAGGGTTAGGGTTTGGGTTAGTGTTAGGGTTAGGGTTAGTGTTAGGGTTAGGGTTTGGGTTAGGGTTAGGATTAGGGTTACGTTTAGGTTTTGGGTTAGGTTTAGGGGTAGGGTTAGGGTTTGGGTTCAGGTTAGAGTTATGATTATCGTTAGGGTTTGAGTTAGGGTTAGGGTTAGGTTTTGGGTTAGTGTTAGGGTTAGGTTTAGGGTTTGAGTTTGAGTTAGGTTTAGGGTTAGCATTAGCGTTAAGGGTAGGGTTAGGGTTAGGGTTAGGGTTAGGGTTAGTTTTATGGTTAGGGTTAGGTTTCGGGTTAGGATTAGGGTTAGGTTTAGGTGTTGATTTGGTTTACTGGTAGGTTTAGGGTTAGTGTAAAGTTTAGGATTTGGGTTAAGGTTAGGGGTAGGGTTAGGGTAACGATTAGGGTTAAGTTTAGGGTTTGGGTTTGGGTTAGGTTTAGGGTTAGGGTTATGGTTAGGTTTTGGGTTAGGTTTAGTGTTACGGTGTGGGTTTGGGTTAGGTTTAGGGTTAGGGATAGGGTTAGGGTTTGGGTTAGGGTTAGGGTTAGGGTTAGGGTTAGGGTTAGGGTTTAGGATTAGTGTTAGGTTTAGGTTTTGGGTTAGGGTTAGGATTAGGATTAAGGTTAGGCTTAGGTTTAAGGTTAGGGTTTTTGTTAGGTTTAGGGTTACGGTTAGGGTTTGAGTTAGGGTTAGGGTTAGCGTTAGGGTTAGGGTTAGGGTTGGGTTAGGATTAGGGATAGGGTTAGGGTTAGGTTTAGGGTTTGGTTTAGGGTTAGGGTTAGGTTTATGTTTAAGTTTTGGTTTAGGTTTAGTGTTAGGGTTAGGGTTTGGGTTGGGGTAAATGTTAGGATTAGGGTTAGGGTTACGGTTAGGGTTTGGTTTCGAAATTGGGTTACAGTTAGGTTTAGGTTTTGGGTAAGGTTAGGGTTAGGGTTAGGGTTAGGGTTATGGTTACGAATACGTTTAAGTTTAGGGTTTGGGTTTGGGTTAGGTTTAGGGTTAGGGTTAGGGTTAGGTTTAGGGTTAGGGTTAGGGTTAGGGTTAGTGTTAGGGTTAGGGTTTGGGTTAGGGTTAGGGTTAGTATTAGGGTTACGATTAGGGTTAAGTTTAGGGTTTGTGTTTGGTGTCGGTTTAGGGTTGGGTTAGGGTTAGGGTTAGTGTTAGGGTTATTGTATGGGTTAAGGTTAGGGTTAGGATTAGGGTTACGTTTAGGGTTTGGTTTCGGGATTGGGTTAGGGTTAGGTTTAGGTTTCGGGTTAGGGTTAATGTTAAGGTTAGGGTTTTGGTTAAGGTAAGGTTTAGGGTTAATTTTAGGGTTTGGGTTAGGATTAGGGTTAGTTTTTGGGTTAGGGTTAGGGTTAGGATTAAGGTTAGGGTTAAGTTTAGTGTTAGGGTTTGGGTTAGGGTTAGGGTTAAGGTTAGGGTTTGAGTTAGGGTTAGGGTTAGGGTTTGGGTTAGGGTTAGGGTGAGGGGTCGGGTTAAGGTTAGGATTTGGGTTAGGGTTAGGTTTAGGTTTTAATTTGGGTTAGTGTTAGGGTTTGGGTTAGGGTTAGGGTTAGGGTTACGTTTTGGGTTAAGGTTAGGGTTAGGGTTAGGGTTAGGAATAGGGTTAGGGTTAGGTTTAGGGTTAGGGTTAGTGTTAGCGTTAGGGCTAGGATTTGGGAAAGGGATAGGGTTAGGGTTTGGTTTTGGGTTAGGTTTAGGGTTAGGGTTTGGGTTAATGTTTGTTGTTAGGGCTTAGGGGTTAGGTTTAGGGTTAGGGTTAGGGTTAGTT
>JAJHUQ010000065.1:712500-732500 GCA_035773235.1 Eospalax fontanierii | reverse complement strand
TGTTAGGGTTAGTGTTTGGGGTAGGTTTAGGATTAGGGTTACGTTTAGGTTTTGGGTTAGGTTTAGGGTTAGGGTTAGGGTTTGGGTTCGGGTTAGAGTTATGATTATCGTTAGGATTTGAGTTAGGGTGAGGGTTAGGTTTTCGGTTAGTGTTAGGGTTAGGTTTAGGGTTTGAGTTTGAGTTAGGTTTAGGGTTAGCATTAGCGTTAAGGTTAGGGTTAGGGTTATGGTTTGGGTTAGGGTTAGTTTTAGGGTTAGGGTTAGGGTTTGGGTTAGGGTTAGGGTTAGGTTTAGGTTTTGATTTGGGTTACTGTTAGGTTTAGGGTTAGTGTTAAGTTTAGGATTTGGGTTAGGGTTAGGGGTAGGGTTAGGGTTACGATTAGGGTTAAGTTTAGGGTTTGGGTTTGGGTTAGGTTTAGGGTTAGGATTAGGGTTAAGGTTAGGTTTAGGGTTATGGTTAGGGTTAGGGTTTAGGTTAATTTTAGGGTTAGGGTTAGGGTTAGGAATAGGGTTAGGGTTAGGGTTAGGGTTAGGGTTAGCCTTAGGGTTAGTGTTTGGGATAGGGATAGGGTTACAGTTAGGGTTTGGTTTTGGGTTAGGGTTAGGTTTAGGGTTTGGGTTAGTGTTAGTGTTAGGGTTAGTGTTAGGGTTAGGGTTTGGGATAGGGATAGGAATAGGGTTATGGTTAGGTTTAGGGTTAGGGATATGGTTATGGTTATGGTTAGGTTTTGGGTTAGGTTTAGGGTTACGGTGTGGGTTTGGGTTAGGTTTAGGGTTAGGGATAGGGTTAGGGTTTGGGTTAGGGTTAGGGTTAGGGTTTAGGGTTAGTGTTAGGTTTAGCTTTTGGGTTAGGGTTAGGATTAGATTTAAGGTTAGGCTTAGGTTTAGGGTTAGGGTTTTTGTTAGGTTTAGGGTTACGGTTAGGGTTTGAGTTAGGGTTAGGTTTAGCGTTAGGGTTAGGGTTAGGGTTGGGTTAGGATTAGGGATAGGGTTAGTGTTAGGTTCAGGGTTTGGTTTAGGGTTAGGGTTAGGTTTATGTTTAAGTTTTGGTTTAGGTTTAGTGTTAGGGTTAGGGTTTGGGTTCGGGTAAATGTTAGGATTAGGGTTAGGGTTACGGTTAGGGTTTGGTTTCGAAATTGGGTTACAGTTAGGTTTAGCTTTTGGGTAAGGTTAGGGTTAGGGTTAGGGTTAGGGTTATGGTTACGAATACGTTTAAGTTTAGGGTTTGGGTTTGGGTTAGGTTTAGGGTTAGGGTTAGGGTTAGGTTTAGGGTTAGGGTTAGGGTTAGGGTTAGGGTTAGTGTTAGGGTTAGGGTTTGGGTTAGGGTTAGGGTTAGTATTAGGGTTACGATTAGGGTTAAGTTTAGGGTTTGTGTTTGGTGTAGGTTTAGGGTTAGGGTTAGGGTTAGGGTTAATGTTAGGGTTATTGTATGGGTTAAGGTTAGGGTTAGGATTAGGGTTACGTTTAGGGTTTGGTTTCGTTATTGGGTTAGGGTTAGGTTTAGGTTTTGGGTTAGGGTTAATGTTAAGGTTAGTGTTTGGGTTAAGGTTAGGTTTAGGGTTAATTTTAGGGTTTGGGTTAGGATTAGAGTTAGTTTTTGGGTTAGGGTTAGGGTTAGGATTAGGGTTAGGGTTAAGTTTAGTGTTAGGGTTTGGGTTAGGGTTAGGGTTAAGGTTAGGGTTTGAGTTAGGGTTAGGGTTAGCGTTAGGGTTAGGGTCAGGGTTGGGTTAGGATTAGGGATAGGGTTAGGATTAGGTTTAGGGTTTGGTTTAGGGTTAGGTTTAGGTTTATGTTTAAGTTTTTGTTAAGGTTTAGTGTTAGGGTTAGGGTTAGGGTTTAGGGTTAGGGTTAGTGTTATTGTTTGGGTTAAGTTTAGGATTAGGATTAGGGTTAGGGTTAGGGTTAGGGTTAGGGTTAGGATTAGGGTTAGGGTTAGGGATAGGATTAGAGTTAGGGTTAGGGTTTTGGTTTGGGTTAGGTTTAGGGTTAGGGTTAGGGTTTGGGTTAGTGTTAGGGTTAGGGTTAGTGTTAGGGTTAGGGTTTGGGTTAGGGTTAGGATTAGGGTTACGTTTAGGTTTTGTGTTAGGTTTAGGGGTAGGGTTAGGGTTTGGGTTCAGGTTAGAGTTATGATTATCGTTAGGGTTTGAGTTAGGGTTAGGGTTAGGTTTTGGGTTAGTGTTAGGGTTAGGTTTAGGGTTTGAGTTTGAGTTAGGTTTAGGGTTAGCATTAGCGTTAAGGTTAGGGTTAGGGTTAGGGTTAGGGTTAGGGTTAGTTTTATGGTTAGGGTTAGGTTTTGGGTTAGGGTTAGGGTTAGGTTTAGGTTTTGATTTGGGTTACTGTTAGGTTTAGGGTTAGTGTTAAGTTTAGGATTTGGGTTAAGGTTAGGGGTAGGGTTAGGGTTACGATTAGGGTTAAGTTTAGGGTTTGGGTTTGGGTTAGGTTTAGGGTTAGGGTTATGGTTAGGTTTTGGGTTAGGTTTAGTGTTACGGTGGGGGGTTGGGTGGGGGTTAGGGGTAGGGTTAGGGGTTGGGTTTGGGTTTGG
This sequence comes from Eospalax fontanierii, assembly GCA_035773235.1. Classification (NCBI taxonomy): domain Eukaryota; kingdom Metazoa; phylum Chordata; class Mammalia; order Rodentia; family Spalacidae; genus Eospalax; species Eospalax fontanierii. Next base: position 729,958 of record JAJHUQ010000065.1, on the reverse strand, counting down.
GTGAGGGTGAGGGGTTGGGTTAGGGTGAGGGTTTAGGATTAGTGTTAGGTTTAGGTTTTGGGTTAGGGTTAGGATTAGGATTAAGGTTAGGCTTAGGTTTAAGGTTAGGGTTTTTGTTAGGTTTAGGGTTACGGTTAGGGTTTGAGTTAGGGTTAGGGTTAGCGTTAGGGTTAGGGTTAGGGTTGGGTTAGGATTAGGGATAGGGTTAGGGTTAGGTTTAGGGTTTGGTTTAGGGTTAGGGTTAGGTTTATGTTTAAGTTTTGGTTTAGGTTTAGTGTTAGGGTTAGGGTTTGGGTTCGGGTAAATGTTAGGATTAGGGTTAGGGTTACGGTTAGGGTTTGGTCTCGAAATTGGGTTACAGTTAGGTTTAGGTTTTGGGTAAGGTTAGGGTTAGGGTTAGGGTTAGGGTTATTGTTACGAATATGTTTAAGTTTAGGGTTTGGGTTTGGGTTAGGTTTAGGGTTAGGGTTAGGGTTAGGTTTAGGGTTAGGGTTAGGGTTAGGGTTAGTGTTAGGGTTAGGGTTTGGGTTAGGGTTAGGGTTAGTATTAGGGTTACGATTAGGGTTAAGTTTAGGGTTTGTGTTTGGTGTCGGTTTAGGGTTAGGGATAGGGTTAGGGTTAGTGTTAGGGTTATTGTATGGGTTAAGGTTAGGGTTAGGATTAGGGTTACGTTTAGGGTTTGGTTTCGGGATTGGGTTAGGGTTAGGTTTAGGTTTTGGGTTAGGGTTAATGTTAAGGTTAGGGTTTTGGTTAAGGTAAGGTTTAGGGTTAATTTTAGGGTTTGGGTTAGGATTAGGGTTAGTTTTTGGGTTAGGGTTAGGGTTAGGATTAAGGTTAGGGTTAAGTTTAGTGTTAGGGTTTGGGTTAGGGTTAGGGTTAAGGTTAGGGTTTGAGTTAGGGTTAGGGTTAGGGTTTGGGTTAGGGTTAGGGTCAGGGTTCGGGTTAAGGTTAGGATTTGGGTTAGGGTTAGGTTTAGGTTTTAATTTGGGTTAGTGTTAGGGTTTGGGTTAGGGTTAGGGTTAGGGTTACGTTTTGGGTTAAGGTTAGGGTTAGGGTTAGGGTTAGGAATAGGGTTAGGGTTAGGTTTAGGGTTAGGGTTAGTGTTAGCGTTTGGGCTAGGATGTGGGAAAGGGATAGGGTTAGGGTTTGGTTTTGGGTTAGGTTTGGGGTTAGGGTTTGGGTTAATGTTTGTTGTTAGGGCTTAGGGGTTAGGTTTAGGGTTAGGGTTAGGGTTAGGTTTATGGTTTGTGTTAGGGTTAGGGTTACGGTGTGGATTTTCGTTAGGGATAGGGTACGGGTTTGGGTTTGGGTTAGGGTTAGGTTCAGGTTTAGGGTTAGGGTTTGGGTTTGGGTTTGGGTTAGGTTTAGGGTTAGGGATAGGGATAGGGTTTGGGTTAGGGTTAGGGTTGGGATTAAAAATAGGCTTAGCGTTTTTTTTTGCGTTAGGGTTAGTGTTAGGGTTTGGGTTAGTGTTAGGGTTAGGGTTAGGGTTAGGGTTAGGTTTGGGTTAGGGTTAGGATAAGGGTTACGTTTAGGTTTTGAATTAGGTTTAGGGTTAGGGTTAGGGTTTGGGTTCGGGTTAGGGTTAGGGTTATGGTGAGTGTTAGTGTTAGGTTTAGGGTTTGGGTTAGGATTAGGGATAGGGTTAGGGTTAGGGTTAGGGTTTGGTTTAGTGTTAGCGTTAGGTTTATATTTAGGTTTTGGTTTAGGTTTAGTGTTAGGGTTAGGGTTTGCGTTCGGGTTAGGGTTAGTGTTAGCGTGAGGGTTAGGGTTAGGGTTACGGTTAGGGTTAGGGTTTAGGGTTTGGGTTAGGGTTATTGTTTGGGTTAAGGTTAGGGTTAGGGTTAGTGTTAGGGTTAGTGTTTGGGGTAGGTTTAGGATTAGGGTTACGTTTAGGTTTTGGGTTAGGTTTAGGGTTAGGGTTAGGGTTTGGGTTCGGGTTAGAGTTATGATTATCGTTAGGATTTGAGTGAGGGTTAGGGTTAGGTTTTCGGTTAGTGTTAGGGTTAGGTTTAGGGTTTGAGTTTGAGTTAGGTTTAGGGTTAGCATTAGCGTTAAGGTTAGGGTTAGGGTTATGGTTTGGGTTAGGGTTAGTTTTAGGGTTAGGGTTAGGGTTTGGGTTAGGGTTAGGGTTAGGTTTAGGTTTTGATTTGGGTTACTGTTAGGTTTAGGGTTAGTGTTAAGTTTAGGATTTGGGTTAGGGTTAGGGGTAGGGTTAGGGTTACGATTAGGGTTAAGTTTAGGGTTTGGGTTTGGGTTAGGTTTAGGGTTAGGATTAGGGTTAAGGTTAGGTTTAGGGTTATGGTTAGGGTTAGGGTTTAGGTTAATTTTAGGGTTAGGGTTAGGGTTAGGAATAGGGTTAGGGTTAGGGTTAGGGTTAGGGTTAGCCTTAGGGTTAGTGTTTGGGATAGGGATAGGGTTACAGTTAGGGTTTGGTTTTGGGTTAGGGTTAGGTTTAGGGTTTGGGTTAGTGTTAGTGTTAGGGTTAGTGTTAGGGTTAGGGTTTGGGATAGGGATAGGAATAGGGTTATGGTTAGGTTTAGGGTTAGGGATATGGTTATGGTTATGGTTAGGTTTTGGGTTAGGTTTAGGGTTACGGTGTGGGTTTGGGTTAGGTTTAGGGTTAGGGATAGGGTTAGGGTTTGGGTTAGGGTTAGGGTTAGGGTTTAGGGTTAGTGTTAGGTTTAGGTTTTGGGTTAGGGTTAGGATTAGATTTAAGGTTAGGCTTAGGTTTAGGGTTAGGGTTTGTGTTAGGTTTAGGGTTACGGTTGGGGTTTGAGTTAGGGTTAGGGTTAGCGTTAGGGTAAGGGTTAGGGTTGGGTTAGGATTAGGGATAGGGATAGGGTTAGGTTCAGGGTTTGGTTTAGGGCTAGGGTTAGGTTTATGTTTAAGTTTTGGTTTAGGTTTAGTGTTAGGGTTAGGGTTTGGGTTCGGGTAAATGTTAGAATTAGGGTTAGGGTTACGGTTAGGGTTTGGTTTCGAAATTGGGTTAGGGTTAGGTTTAGGTTTTGAGTAAGGTTAGGGTTAGGGTTAGGGTTAGGGTTATGGTTACGAATACGTTTAAGTTTAGGGTTTGGGTTTGGGTTAGGTTTAGGGTTAGGGTTAGGGTTAGGTTTAGGGTTAGGGTTAGGGTTAGGGTTAGTGTTAGGGTTAGGGTTTGGGTTAGGGTTAGGGTTAGGGTTAGTATTAGGGTTACGATTAGGGTTAAGTTTAGGGTTTGTGTTTGGTGTAGGTTTAGGGTTAGGGTTAGGGTTAGGGTTAATGTTAGGGTTATTGTATGGGTTAAGGTTAGGGTTAGGATTAGGGTTACGTTTAGGGTTTGGTTTCGTTATTGGGTTAGGGTTAGGTTTAGGTTTTGGGTTAGGGTTAATGTTAAGGTTAGTGTTTGGGTTAAGGTTAGGTTTAGGGTTAATTTTAGGGTTTGGGTTAGGATTAGGGTTAGTTTTTGGGTTAGGGTTAGGGTTAGGATTAGGGTTAGGGTTAAGTTTAGTGTTAGGGTTTGGGTTAGGGTTAGGGTTAAGGTTAGGGTTTGAGTTAGGGTTAGGGTTAGCGTTAGGGTTAGGGCCAGGGTTGGGTTAGGATTAGGGATAGGGTTAGGATTAGGTTTAGGGTTTGGTTTAGGGTTAGGTTTAGGTTTATGTTTAAGTTTTTGTTAAGGTTTAGTGTTAGGGTTAGGGTTAGGGTTTAGGGTTAGGGTTAGTGTTATTGTTTGGGTTAAGTTTAGGATTAGGATTAGGGTTAGGGTTAGGGTTAGGGTTAGGGTTAGGATTAGGGTTAGGGTTAGGGATAGGATTAGAGTTAGGGTTAGGGTTTTGGTTTGGGTTAGGTTTAGGGTTAGGGTTAGGGTTTGGGTTAGTGTTAGGGTTAGGGTTAGTGTTAGGGTTAGGGTTTGGGTTAGGGTTAGGATTAGGGTTACGTTTAGGTTTTGGGTTAGGTTTAGGGGTAGGGTTAGGGTTTGGGTTCAGGTTAGAGTTATGATTATCGTTAGGGTTTGAGTTAGGGTTAGGGTTAGGTTTTGGGTTAGTGTTAGGGTTAGGTTTAGGGTTTGAGTTTGAGTTAGGTTTAGGGTTAGCATTAGCGTTAAGGTTAGGGTTAGGGTTAGGGTTAGGGTTAGGGTTAGTTTTATGGTTAGGGTTAGGTTTTGGGTTAGGGTTAGGGTTAGCTTTAGGTTTTGATTTGGGTTACTGTTAGGTTTAGGGTTAGTGTTAAGTTTAGGATTTGGGTTAAGGTTAGGGGTAGGGTTAGGGTTACGATTAGGGTTAAGTTTAGGGTTTGGGTTTGGGTTAGGTTTAGGGTTAGGGTTATGGTTAGGTTTTGGGTTAGGTTTAGTGTTACGGTGTGGGTTTGGGTTAGGTTTAGGGTTAGGGATAGGGTTAGGGTTTGGGTTAGGGTTAGGGTTAGGGTTAGGGTTAGGGTTAGGGTTTAGGATTAGTGTTAGGTTTAGGTTTTGGGTTAGGGTTAGGATTAGGATTAAGGTTAGGCTTAGGTTTAAGGTTAGGGTTTTTGTTAGGTTTAGGGTTACGGTTAGGGTTTGAGTTAGGGTTAGGGTTAGCGTTAGGGTTAGGGTTAGGGTTGGGTTAGGATTAGGGATAGGGTTAGGGTTAGGTTTAGGGTTTGGTTTAGGGTTACGGTTAGGTTTATGTTTAAGTTTTGGTTTACGTTTAGTGTTAGGGTTAGGGTTTGGGTTCGGGTAAATGTTAGGATTAGGGTTAGGGTTACGGCTAGGGTTTGGTTTCGAAATTGGGTTGCAGTTAGGTTTAGGTTTTGGGTAAGGTTAGGGTTAGGGTTAGGGTTAGGGTTATGGTTACGAATACGTTTAAGTTTAGGGTTTGGGTTTGGGTTAGGTTTAGGGTTAGGGTTAGGGTTAGGTTTAGGGTTAGGGTTAGGGTTAGGGTTAGTGTTAGGGTTAGGGTTTGGGTTAGGGTTAGGGTTAGTATTAGGGTTACGATTAGGGTTAAGTTTAGGGTTTGTGTTTGGTGTCGGTTTAGGGTTAGGGTTAGGGTTAGGGTTAGTGTTAGGGTTATTGTATGGGTTAAGGTTAGGGTTAGGATTAGGGTTACGTTTAGGGTTTGGTTTCGGGATTGGGTTAGGGTTAGGTTTAGGTTTTGGGTTAGGGTTAATGTTAAGGTTAGGGTTTTGGTTAAGGTAAGGTTTAGGGTTAATTTTAGGGTTTGGGTTAGGATTAGGGTTAGTTTTTGGGTTAGGGTTAGGGTTAGGATTAAGGTTAGGGTTAAGTTTAGTGTTAGGGTTTGGGTTAGGGTTAGGGTTAAGGTTAGGGTTTGAGTTAGGGTTAGGGTTAGGGTTTGGGTTAGGGTTAGGGTCAGGGTTCGGGTTAAGGTTAGGATTTGGGTTAGGGTTAGGTTTAGGTTTTAATTTGGGTTAGTGTTAGGGTTTGGGTTAGGGTTAGGGTTAGGGTTACGTTTTGGGTTAAGGTTAGGGTTAGGGTTAGGGTTAGGAATAGGGTTAGGGTTAGGTTTAGGGTTAGGGTTAGTGTTAGCGTTAGGGCTAGGATTTGGGAAAGGGATAGGGTTAGGGTTTGGTTTTGGGTTAGGTTTAGGGTTAGGGTTTGGGTTAATGTTTGTTGTTAGGGCTTAGGGGTTAGGTTTAGGGTTAGGGTTAGGGTTAGTTTTATGGTTTGTGTTAGGGTTAGGGTTACGGTGTGGATTTTCGTTAGGGATAGGGTACGGGTTTGGGTTTGGGTTAGGGTTAGGTTCAGGTTTAGGGTTAGGGTTTGGGTTTGGGTTTGGGTTAGGTTTAGGGTTAGGGATAGGGATAGGGTTTGGGTTAGGGTTAGGGTTGGGATTAAAAATAGGGTTAGCGTTTTTGTTTGCGTTAGGGTTAGTGTTAGGGTTTGGGTTAGTGTTAGGGTTAGGGTTAGGGTTAGGGTTAGGTTTGGGTTAGGGTTAGGATAAGGGTTACGTTTAGGTTTTGAATTAGGTTTAGGGTTAGGGTTAGGGTCTGGGTTCGGGTTAGGGTTAGGGTTATGGTTAGTGTTAGTGTTAGGTTTAGGGTTTGGGTTAGGATTAGGGATAGGGTTAGGGTTAGGGTTAGGGTTTGGTTTAGTGTTAGCGTTAGGTTTATATTTAGGTTTTGGTTTAGGTTTAGTGTTAGGGTTAGGGTTTGCGTTCGGGTTAGGGTTAGTGTTAGCGTGAGGGTTAGGGTTAGGGTTACGGTTAGGGTTAGGGTTTAGGGTTTGGGTTAGGGTTATTGTTTGGGTTAAGGTTAGGGTTAGGGTTAGTGTTAGGGTTAGTGTTTGGGGTAGGTTTAGGATTAGGGTTACGTTTAGGTTTTGGGTTAGGTTTACGGTTAGGGTTAGGGTTTGGGTTCGGGTTAGAGTTATGATTATCGTTAGGATTTGAGTTAGGGTTAGGGTTAGGTTTTCGGTTAGTGTTAGGGTTAGGTTTAGGGTTTGAGTTTGAGTTAGGTTTAGGGTTAGCATTAGCGTTAAGGTTAGGGTTAGGGTTATGGTTTGGGTTAGGGTTAGTTTTAGGGTTAGGGTTAGGGTTTGGGTTAGGGTTAGGGTTAGGTTTAGGTTTTGATTTGGGTTACTGTTAGGTTTAGGGTTAGTGTTAAGTTTAGGATTTGGGTTAGGGTTAGGGGTAGGGTTAGGGTTACGATTAGGGTTAAGTTTAGGGTTTGGGTTTGGGTTAGGTTTAGGGTTAGGATTAGGGTTAAGGTTAGGTTTAGGGTTATGGTTAGGGTTAGGGTTTAGGTTAATTTTAGGGTTAGGGTTAGGGTTAGGAATAGGGTTAGGGTTAGGGTTAGGGTTAGGGTTAGCCTTAGGGTTAGTGTTTGGGATAGGGATAGGGTTACAGTTAGGGTTTGGTTTTGGGTTAGGGTTAGGTTTAGGGTTTGGGTTAGTGTTAGTGTTAGGGTTAGTGTTAGGGTTAGGGTTTGGGATAGGGATAGGAATAGGGTTATGGTTAGGTTTAGGGTTAGGGATATGGTTATGGTTATGGTTAGGTTTTGGGTTAGGTTTAGGGTTACGGTGTGGGTTTGGGTTAGGTTTAGGGTTAGGGATAGGGTTAGGGTTTGGGTTAGGGTTAGGGTTAGGGTTTAGGGTTAGTGTTAGGTTTAGGTTTTGGGTTAGGGTTAGGATTAGATTTAAGGTTAGGCTTAGGTTTAGGGTTAGGGTTTGTGTTAGGTTTAGGGTTACGGTTAGGGTTTGAGTTAGGGTTAGGGTTAGCGTTAGGGTTAGGGTTAGGGTTGGGTTAGGATTAGGGATAGGGTTAGGGTTAGGTTCAGGGTTTGGTTTAGGGTTAGGGTTAGGTTTATGTTTAAGTTTTGGTTTAGGTTTAGTGTTAGGGTTAGGGTTTGGGTTCGGGTAAATGTTAGAATTAGGGTTAGGGTTACGGTTAGGGTTTGGTTTCGAAATTGGGTTAGGGTTAGGTTTAGGTTTTGAGTAAGGTTAGGGTTAGGGTTAGGGTTAGGGTTATGGTTACGAATACGTTTAAGTTTAGGGTTTGGGTTTGGGGTAGGTTTAGGGTTAGTGTTAGGGTTAGGTTTAGGGTTAGGGTTAGGGTTAGGGTTAGTGTTAGTGTTAGGGTTTGGGTTAGGGTTAGGGTTAGTATTACGGTTACGATTAGGGTTAAGTTTAGGGTTTGTGTTTGGTGTCGGTTTAGGGTTAGGATTAGGGTTAGGGTTAATGTTAGGGTTATTGTATGGGTTAAGGTTAGGGTTAGGATTAGGGTTACGGTTAGGGTTTGGTTTCGTTATTGGGTTAGGGTTAGGTTTAGGTTTTGGGTTAGGGTTAATGTTAAGGTTAGTGTTTGGGTTAAGGTTAGGTTTAGGGTTAATTTTAGGGTTTGGGTTAGGATTAGGGTTAGTTTTTGGGTTAGGGTTAGGGTTAGGATTAGGGTTAGGGTTAAGTTTAGTGTTAGGGTTTGGGTTAGGGTTAGGGTTAAGGTTAGGGTTTGAGTTAGGGTTAGGGTTAGCGTTAGGGTTAGGGTCAGGGTTGGGTTAGGATTAGGGATAGCGTTAGGATTAGGTTTAGGGTTTGGTTTAGGGTTAGGTTTAGGTTTATGTTTAAGTTTTTGTTAAGGTTTAGTGTTAGGGTTAGGGTTAGGGTTTAGGGTTAGGGTTAGTGTTATTGTTTGGGTTAAGTTTAGGATTAGGATTAGGGTTAGGGTTAGGGTTAGGGTTAGGGTTAGGATTAGGGTTAGGGTTAGGGATAGGATTAGAGTTAGGGTTAGGGTTTTGGTTTGGGTTAGGTTTAGGGTTAGGGTTAGGGTTTGGGTTAGTGTTAGGGTTAGGGTTAGTGTTAGGGTTAGGGTTTGGGTTAGGGTTAGGATTAGGGTTACGTTTAGGTTTTGGGTTAGGTTTAGGGGTAGGGTTAGGGTTTGCGTTCGGGTTAGAGTTATGATTATCGTTAGGGTTTGAGTTAGGGTTAGGGTTAGGTTTTGGGTTAGTGTTAGGGTTAGGTTTAGGGTTTGAGTTTGAGTTAGGTTTAGGTTTAGCATTAGCGTTAAGGTTAGGGTTAGGGTTAGGGTTAGGGTTAGGGTTAGTTTTAGGGTTAGGGTTAGGGTTTGAGTTAGGGTTAGGGTTAGGTTTAGGTTTTGATTTGGGTTACTGTTAGGTTTAGGGTTAGTGTTAAGTTTAGGATTTGGGTTAAGGTTAGGGGGAGGGTTAGGGTTACGATTAGGGTTAAGTTTAGGGTTTGGGTTTGGGTTAGGTTTAGGGTTAGGGTTATGGTTAGGTTTTGGGTTAGGTTTAGGTTACTGTGTGGGTTTGGGTTAGGTTTAGGGTTAGGGATAGGGTTAGGGTTTGGGTTAGGGTTAGGGTTAGGGTTAGGTTTAGGGTTAGGGTTTGTGTTAGGTTTAGGGTTACGGTTAGGGTTTGAGTTAGGGTTAGGGTTAGCGTTAGGGTTAGGGTTAGGGTTGGGTTAGGATTAGGGATAGGGTTAGGGTTAGGTTTAGGGTTTGGTTTAGGGTTAGGGTTAGGTTTATGTTTAAGTTTTGGTTTAGGTTTAGTGTTAGGGTTAGGGTTTGGGTTCGGGTAAATGTTAGGATTAGGGTGAGGGTTACGGTTAGGGTTTGGTTTCGAAATTGGGTTAGGGTTAGGTTTAGGTTTTGGGTAAGGTTAGGTTTAGGGTTAGGGTTAGCCTTAGGGTTAGTGTTTGGGATAGGGATAGGGTTACAGTTAGGGTTTGGTTTTGGGTTAGGGTTAGGTTTAGGGTTTGGGTTAGTGTTAGTGTTAGGGTTAGTGTAAGGGTTAGGGTTTGGGATAGGGATAGGAATAGGGTTATGGTTAGGTTTAGGGTTAGGGATATGGTTAGGGTTATGGTTAGGTTTTGGGTTAGGTTTAGGGTTACGGTGTGTGTTTGTGGTAGGGATAGGGTTAGGGTTAGGGTTTGGGTTAGGGTTAGAGTTAGGTTTAGGGTTTGGGTTAGGGTTAGGTTTAGGTTTTGGGTTAGGGTTAGAGTTAGGGTTAGGGTTTGGGTTAGGGTTAGGGTTAGGATTAGGATTAAGGTTAGGCTTAGGTTTAGGGTTAGGGTTTGTGTTAGGTTTAGGGTTAGGTTAGGGTTTGAGTTAGGTTTAGGGTTAGCGTTAGTGTTAGGTTTAGGGTTGGGTTAGGATTAGGGATAGGGTTAGGGTTAGGTTTAGGGTTTGGTTTAGGGTTAGGGTTAGGTTTATGTTTAAGTTTTGGTTTAGGTTTAGTGTTAGGGTTAGGGTTTGGGTTCGGGTAAATGTTCGGATTAGGGTTAGGGTTACGGTTAGTCTTAGGGTTTGAGTTAGGGTTAGGGTTAGCGTTAGGGTTAGGATTAGGGTTGGGTAAGGATTAGGGATAGGGTTAGGGTTAGGTTTAGGGTTTGGTCTAGGGTTAGGGTTAGGTTTATGTTTAAGTTTTGGTTTAGGTTTAGTGTTAGGGTTAGGGTTTGGGTTCGGGTAAATGTTAGGATTGGGGTTAGGGTTACGGTTAGGGTTTGGTTTCGAAATTGGGTTAGGGTTAGATTTAGGTTTTGGGTTAGGGTTAGGGTTAGGGTTAGGGTTAGGGTTATGGTTATGAATAGGTTTAAGTTTAGGGTTTGGGTTTGGGTTAGGTTTAGGGTTAGGGTTAGGGTTAGAGTTAGGGTTAGGGTTTGGCTTAGGGTTAGGGTTAGGGTTTGGCTTAGGGTTAGGGTTAGGGTTAGGGTTAGGGTTAGGGTTTAGGGTTAGTGTTAGGTTTAGTGTTTGGGTTAGGGTTAGGATTAGGATTAAGTTTAGGCTTAGGTTTAGGTTTAGGGTTTGTGTTAGATTTAGTGTTAGGGTTAGGGTTTGAGTTAGGGTTAGGGTTAGCGTTAGGGTTAGGGTCAGGGTTGGGTTAGGATTAGGGATAGGGTTAGGGTTAGGTTTAGGGTTTGGTTTAGGGTTAGGGTTAGGTTTATGTTTAAGTTTTGGTTTAGGTTTGGTCTTAGGGTTAGGGTTAGGGTTAGGGTTTAGGGTTAGGGTTAGTGTTATTGTTTGGGTTAAGGTTAGGATTAGGATTAGGGTTAGGGTTAGGGTTAGGGTTAGGATTAGGGTTAGGTTTAGGGATAGGATTAGAGTTAGGGTTAGGGTTTTGGTTTGGGTTAGGGTTAGGTTTAGGGTTAGGGTTTGGGTTAGTGTTAGGGTTAGGGTTAGTGTTAGGGTTAGGGTTTGGGTTAGGGTTAGGATTAGGGTTACGTTTAGGTTTTGGGTTAGGTTTAGGGTTAGGGTTAGGGTTTGGGTTCGGGTTAGAGTTATGATTATCGTTAGGATTTGAGTTAGGGTTAGGGTTAGGTTTTCGGTTAGGTTTAGGGTTAGGTTTAGGGTTTGAGATGGAGTTAGGTTTAGGGTTAGCATTAGCGTTAAGGTTAGGGTTAGGGTTATGGTTTGGGTTAGGGTTAGTTTTAGGGTTAGGGTTAGGGTTTGGGTTAGGGTTAGGGTTAGGTTTAGGTTTTGATTTGGGTTACTGTTAGGTTTAGGGTTAGTGTTAAGTTTAGGATTTGGGTTAGGGTTAGGGGTAGGGTTAGGGTTACGATTAGGGTTAAGTTTAGGGTTTGGGTTTGGGTTAGGTTTAGGGTTAGGATTAGGGTTAAGGTTAGGTTTAGGGTTATGGTTAGGGTTAGGGTTTAGGTTAATTTTAGGGTTAGGGTTAGGATTAGGAATAGGGTTAGGGTTAGGGTTAGGGTTAGGGTTAGGGTTAGCCTTAGGGTTAGTGATTGGGATAGGGATAGGGTTACAGTTAGGGTTTGGTTTTGGGTTAGGGTTAGGTTAAGGGTTTGGGTAATTGTTAGTGTTAGGGTTAGTGTTAGGGCTAGGGTTTGGGATAGGGATAGGAATAGGGTTATGGTTAGGTTTAGGGTTAGGGATGTGGTTATGGTTATGGTTAGGTTTTGGGTTAGGTTTAGGGTTACGGTGTGGGTTGGGGTTGGGTTTGGGGTTGGGGATAGGGTTAGGGTTTGGGTTAGGGTTAGGGTTAGGGTTTAGGGTTAGTGTTAGGTTTAGGTTTTGGGTTAGGGTTAGGATTAGATTTAAGGTTAGGCTTAGGTTTAGGGTTAGGGTTTGTGTTAGGTTTAGGGTTACGGTTAGGGTTTGAGTTAGGGTTAGGTTTAGCGTTAGGGTTAGGGTTAGGGTTGGGTTAGGATTAGGGATAGGGTTAGGCTCAGGTTCAAGGTTTTGGTTAGGGCTAGGGTTAGGTTTATGTTTAAGTTTTGGTTTAGGTTTAGTGTTAGGGTTAGGGTTTGGGTTCCCCTAACTGTTAGAATTAGGGTTAGGGTTACGCTTAGGGTTTGGTTTCGAATTTGGGTTAGGGTTAGGTTTAGGTTTTGAGTAAGGTTAGGGTTAGGGTTAGGGTTAGGGTTATGGTTACGAATACGTTTAAGTTTAGGGTTTGGGTTTGGGTTAGGTTTAGGGTTAGGGTTAGGGTTAGGTTTAGGGTTAGGGTTAGGGTTAGGGTTAGTGTTAGGGTTAGGGTTAGGGTTAGGGTTAGGGTTAGGGTTTAGGATTAGTGTTAGGTTTAGGTTTTGGGTTAGGGTTAGGATTAGGATTAAGGTTAGGCTTAGGTTTAAGGTTAGGGTTTGTGTTAGGTTTAGGGTTACGGTTAGGGTTTGAGTTAGGGTTAGGGTTAGCGTTAGGGTTAGGGTTAGGGTTGGGTTAGGATTAGGGATAGGGTTAGGGTTAGGTTTAGGGTTTGGTTTAGGGTTAGGGTTAGGTTTATGTTTAAGTTTTGGTTTAGGTTTAGTGTTAGGGTTAGGGTTTGGGTTCGGGTAAATGTTAGGATTAGGGTTAGGGTTACGGTTAGGGTTTGGTTTCGAAATTGGGTTACAGTTAGGTTTAGGTTTTGGGTAAGGTTAGGGTTAGGGTTAGGGTTAGGGTTATGGTTACGAATACGTTTAAGTTTAGGGTTTGGGTTTGGGTTAGGTTTAGGGTTAGGGTTAGGGTTAGGTTTAGGGTTAGGGTTAGGGTTAGGGTTAGTGTTAGGGTTAGGGTTTGGGTTAGGGTTAGGGTTAGTATTAGGGTTACGATTAGGGTTAATTTTAGGGTTTGTGTTTGGTGTCGGTTTAGGGTTAGGGTTAGGGTTAGGGTTAGTGTTAGGGGTATTGTATGGGTTAAGGTTAGGGTTAGGATTAGGGTTACGTTTAGGGTTTGGTTTCGGGATTGGGTTAGGGTTAGGTTTAGGTTTTGGGTTAGGGTTAATGTTAAGGCTAGGCTTTTGGTTAAGGTAAGGTTTAGGGTTAATTTTAGGATTTGGCTTAGGATTAGGCTTAGTTTTTGGGTTAGGGTTAGGGTTAGGATTAAGGTTAGGGTTAAGTTTAGTGTTAGGGTTTGGGTTAGGGTTAGGGTTAAGGTTAGGGTTTGAGTTAGGGTTAGGGTTAGGGTTTGGGTTAGGGTTAGGGTCAGGGTTCGGGTTAAGGTTCGGATTTGGGTTAGGGATAGGTTTAGGTTTTAATTTGGGTTAGTGTTAGGGTTTGGGTTAGGGTTAGGGTTAGGGTTACGTTTTGGGTTAAGGTTAGGGTTAGGGTTAGGGTTAGGAATAGGGTTAGGGTTAGGTTTAGGGTTAGGGTTAGTGTTAGCGTTAGGGCTAGGATTTGGGAAAGGGATAGGGTTAGGGTTTGGTTTTGGGTTAGGTTTAGGGTTAGGGTTTGGGTTAATGTTTGTTGTTAGGGCTTAGGGGTTAGGTTTAGGGTTAGGGTTAGGGTTAGGGTTATGGTTTGTGTTAGGGTTAGGGTTACGGTGTGGATTTTCGTTAGGGATAGGGTACGGGTTTGGGTTTGGGTTAGGGTTAGGTTCAGGTTTAGGGTTAGGGTTTGGGTTTGGGTTTGGGTTAGGTTTAGGGTTAGGGATAGGGTTAGGGTTTGGGTTAGGGTTAGGGTTGGGATTAAAAATAGGGTTAGCGCTTTTGTTTGCGTTAGGGTTAGTGTTAGGGTTTGGGTTAGTGTTAGGGTTAGGGTTAGGGTTAGGGTTAGGTTTGGGTTAGGGTTAGGATAAGGGTTACGTTTAGGTTTTGAATTAGGTTTAGGGTTAGGGTTAGGGTTTGGGTTCGGGTTAGGGTTAGGGTTATGGTTAGTGTTAGTGTTAGGTTTAGGGTTTGGGTTAGGATTAGGGATAGGGTTAGGGTTAGGGTTAGGGTTTGGTTTAGTGTTAGCGTTAGGTTTATGTTTAGGTTTTGGTTTAGGTTTAGTGTTAGGGTTAGGGTTTGCGTTCGGGTTAGGGTTAGTGTTAGCGTGAGGGTTAGGGTTGGGTTACGGTTAGGGTTAGGGTTTAGGGTTTGGGTTAGGGTTATTGTTTGGGTTAAGGTTAGGGTTAGGGTTAGTGTTAGGGTTAGTGTTTGGGGTAGGTTTAGGAGTAGGGTTACGTTTAGGTTTTGGGGTAGGGTTAGGGTGAGGGGTAGGGTGTGGGTTCGGGGTAGAGGTATGATTATCGTTAGGATTTGAGTTAGGGTTAGGGTTAGGTTTTCGGTTAGGTTTAGGGTTAGGTTTAGGGTTTGAGTTTGAGTTAGGTTTAGGGTTAGCATTAGCGTTAAGGTTAGGGTTAGGGTTATGGTTTGGGTTAGGGTTAGTTTTAGGGTTAGGGTTAGGGTTTGGGTTAGGGTTAGGGTTAGGTTTAGGTTTTGATTTGGGTTACTGTTAGGTTTAGGGTTAGTGTTAAGTTTAGGATTTGGGTTAGGGTTAGGGGTAGGGTTAGGGTTACGATTAGGGTTAAGTTTAGGGTTTGGGTTTGGGTTAGGTTTAGGGTTAGGATTAGGGTTAAGGTTAGGTTTAGGGTTATGGTTAGGGTTAGGGTTTAGGTTAATTTTAGGGTTAGGGTTAGGGTTAGGAATAGGGTTAGGGTTAGGGTTAGGGTTAGCCTTAGGGTTAGTGTTTGGGATAGGGATAGGGTTACAGTTAGGGTTTGGTTTTGGGTTAGGGTTAGGTTTAGGGTTTGGGTTAGTGTTAGTGTTAGGGTTAGTGTTAGGGTTAGGGTTTGGGATAGGGATAGGAATAGGGTTATGGTTAGGTTTAGGGTTAGGGATATGGTTATGGTTATGGTTAGGTTTTGGGTTAGGTTTAGGGTTACGGTGTGGGTTTGGGTTAGGTTTAGGGTTAGGGATAGGGTTAGGGTTTGGGTTAGGGTTAGGGTTAGGGTTTAGGGTTAGTGTTAGGTTTAGGTTTTGGGTTAGGGTTAGGATTAGTTTAAGGTTAGGCTTAGGTTTAGGGTTAGGGTTTGTGTTAGGTTTAGGGTTACGGTTAGGGTTTGAGTTAGGGTTAGGTTTAGCGTTAGGGTTAGGGTTAGGGTTGGGTTAGTGTTAGGGTTAGGGTTTGGGTTAGGGTTAGGGTTAGAGTTAGGGTTAGGCTTAGGTTTATGTTTAAGTTTTGGTTTAGGTTTAGTGTTAGGGTTAGGGTTTGGGTTCGGGTAAATGTTAGAATTAGGGTTAGGGTTACGGTTAGGGTTTGGTTTCGAAATTGGGTTAGGGTTAGGTTTAGGTTTTGAGTAAGGTTAGGGTTAGGGTTAGGGTTAGGGTTATGGTTACGAATACGTTTAAGTTTAGGGTTTGGGTTTGGGTTAGGTTTAGGGTTAGGGTTAGGGTTAGGTTTAGGGTTAGGGTTAGGGTTAGGGTTAGTGTTAGGGTTAGGGTTTGGGTTAGGGTTAGGGTTAGTATTAGGGTTACGATTAGGGTTAAGTTTAGGGTTTGTGTTTGGTGTCGGTTTAGGGTTAGGATTAGGGTTAGGGTTAATGTTAGGGTTATTGTATGGGTTAAGGTTAGGGTTAGGATTAGGGTTACGGTTAGGGTTTGGTTTCGTTATTGGGTTAGGGTTAGGTTTAGGTTTTGGGTTAGGGTTAATGTTAAGGTTAGTGTTTGGGTTAAGGTTAGGTTTAGGGTTAATTTTAGGGTTTGGGTTAGGATTAGGGTTAGTTTTTGGGTTAGGGTTAGGGTTAGGATTAGGGTTAGGTTTAAGTTTAGTGTTAGGGTTTGGGTTAGGGTTAGGGTTAAGGTTAGGGTTTGAGTTAGGGTTAGGGTTAGCGTTAGGGTTAGGGTCAAGGTTGGGTTAGGATTAGGGATAGGGTTAGGATTAGGTTTAGGGTTTGGTTTAGGGTTAGGTTTAGGTTTATGTTTAAGTTTTTGTTAAGGTTTAGTGTTAGGGTTAGGGTTAGGGTTAGGATTAGGGTTTAGGGTTAGGGTTAGTGTTATTGTTTGGGTTAAGTTTAGGATTAGGATTAGGGTTAGGGTTAGGGTTAGGGTTAGGGTTAGGATTAGGGATAGGATTAGAGTTAGGGTTAGGGTTTTGGTTTGGGTTAGGTTTAGGGTTAGGGTTAGGGTTTGGGTTAGTGTTAGGGTTAGGGTTAGTGTTAGGGTTAGGGTTTGGGTTAGGGTTAGGATTAGGGTTACGTCTAGGCTTTGGGTTAGGTTTAGGGGAAGGGCTAGGGTTTGGGTTCGGGTTAGAGTTATGATTATCGTTAGGGTTTGAGTTAGGGTTAGGGTTAGGCTTTGGGTTAGTGTTAGGGTTAGGTTTAGAGTTTGAGTTTGAGTTAGGTTTAGGGTTAGCAATAGCGTTAAGGTTAGGGTTAGGGTTAGGGTTAGGGTTAGTTTTAGGGTTAGGGTTAGGGTTTGGGTTAGGGTTAGGGTTAGGTTTAGGTTTTGATTTGGGTTACTGTTAGGTTTAGGGTTAGTGTTAAGTTTAGGATTTGGGTTAAGGTTAGGGGGAGGGTTAGGGTTACGATTAGGGTTAAGTTTAGGGTTTGGGTTTGGGTTAGGTTTAGGGTTAGGGTTATGGTTAGGTTTTGGGTTAGGTTTAGGTTACTGTGTGGGTTTGGGTTAGGTTTAGGGTTAGGGATAGGGTTAGGGTTTGGGTTAGGGTTAGGGTTAGGGTTAGGTTTAGGGTTAGGGTTTGTGTTAGGTTTAGGGTTACGGTTAGGGTTTGAGTTAGGGTTAGGGTTAGCGTTAGGGTTAGGGTTAGGGTTGGGTTAGGATTAGGGATAGGGTTAGGGTTAGGTTTAGGGTTTGGTTTAGGGTTAGGGTTAGGTTTATGTTTAAGTTTTGGTTTAGGTTTAGTGTTAGGGTTAGGGTTTGGGTTCGGGTTAAGGTTAGGGTTATGGTTAGTATTAGTGTTAGGTTTAGGGTTTGGGTTAGGATTAGGGATAGGGTTAGGGTTAGGGTTAGGGTTTGGTTTAGTGTTAGGGTTAGGTTTATGTTTAGGTTTTGGTTTAGGTTTAGTGTTAGGGTTAGGGTTTGCGTCCGGGTTAGTGTTAGTGTTAGCGTGAGGGTTAGGGTTAGGGTTACGGTTAGGGTTAGGGTTTAGGGTTTGGGTTAGGGTTATTGTTTGGGTTAAGGTTAGGGTTAGGGTTAGTGTTAGGGTTAGTGTTTAGGGTAGGGTTAGGATTAGGGTTACGTTTAGGTTTTGGGTTAGGTTTAGGGTTAGGGTTAGGGTTTGGGTTCGGGTTAGAGTTATGATTATCGTTAGGATTTGAGTTAGGGTTAGGGTTAGGTTTTCGGTTAGTGTTAGGGTTAGGTTTAGGGTTTGAGTTTGAGTTAGGTTTAGGGTTAGCATTAGCGTTAAGGTTAGGGTTAGGGTTATGGTTTGGGTTAGGGTTAGTTTTAGGGTTAGGGTTAGGGTTTGGGTTAGGGTTAGTGTTGGGATTAGAGATAGGGTTAGGGTTTTTGTTTGCGTTAGGGTTAGTGTCAGGGTTTGGGTTAGTGTTAGGGTTAGGGTTACTGTTAGGGTTAGGTTTGGGTTAGGGTTAGGATTAGGGTTACGTTTAGGTTTTGAATTAGGTTTAGGGTTAGGGTTAGGGTTTGGGTTCGGGTTAGGGTTAGGGTTATGGTTAGTGTTAGTGTTAGGTTTAGGGTTTTGGTTAGGATTAGGGATAGGTTTAGGGTTAGGGTTAGGGTTTGGTTTAGTGTTAGGGTTAGGTTTATGTTTAGGTTTTGGTTTAGGTTTAGTGTTACGGTTAGGGTTTGCGTTCGGGTTAGGGTTAGTGTTAGCATGAGGGTTAGGGTTAGGGTTACGGTTAGGGTTTAGGGTTTAGGGTTTTGGTTACCC
>JAJHUQ010000065.1:692500-707500 GCA_035773235.1 Eospalax fontanierii | reverse complement strand
GGGTTAGGGTTAGGATTAGGGTTAGGGTTTGGGTTAGGGTTAGGCTTAGGTTTGAATTTGGGTTAGTGTTAGGGCTAGGGTTAGTGTAAAGTTAAGGGTTTGGATTTGGGTTAGGGTTAGGGTTTGAGTTACGATTAGGGTAAAGTTTTGGGTTTAGGTTTGGGTTAGGTTTATGGTTAGGGTTAGGGTTATGGTTAGGTTTAGGGTTAGGGTTAGGGTTAGGTTTTGGGTTAAGTTTAGGTTTAGGGTTAGGGTTTGGTTTTGGGTTAGGGTTTGGATTAGGGTTAGGGTTTGGGTTAGGGTTAGGGTTAGGGTTAGGATTTGGGTTAGGGTTAGGGTTAGGGTTCGGGTTTGGGTTAGAGTTAGGGTGAGGGTTAGGGGTTGGGTTAGTTTTTAGGGTTACGGTTAGGATTAGGATTACGGTTAGGGTTTGGATTAGGGTTAGGGTTAGGGTTAGGGTTTGGGTATGGGTTAGGATAAGGGTTAGGGTTAGGGTTTGGCTTAGGGTTAGGTTTAGGGTTACTTTTTGGGTTAGGGTTAGGGTTAGGTTTATGGTTAGGTTTAGGTTTTGGGTTAGGGTTAGGGTTAGGGTTTGGGTTAGGGTTAGGGTTAGGATTAGGGTTAGGGTTAGGTTTTGGTTTAGGATTACAGTTAGGTTTAGGTTTTCGGTTAAGTTTCGGGTTAGGGATAGGGTTTGCGTTCGGGTTGGGTTAGTGTTAGGGTTTTAGTTAGGGTTAGGGTTAGGGTTACGGTTAGGTTTTGGGTTAGGGTTAGGCTTAGGGTTAGGGTTTGATTTTGAGTTAAGTTTAGGTTTAGCCTTAGGGTTAGGATTAGGGTTAGGGTTAGGGTTTGGGTTAGGGTTAGGGTTAGGGTTTGGGTTAGGGAGAGGTTTGAATCTGGGTGAGTGTTAGGTTTAGGGTTAGTGTTAAGATTAGGTTTAGGGTTAGGGTTAGGTTTAGGTTTTGGGTTAGGGTTAGGGTTAGGGTTAGGGTTAGAATTAGGGTTAGGGTTAGGGTTAGGGTTAGGGTTAGGGTTAGGATAAGGATGAGGGTTAGGGTTAGGGTTAGGATTAGGGTTATTATTTGGGTTATGGTTTGGATTAGGGTTAGGGTTAGGGTTTGGGTTAGTGTTAGAGTTAGGGTTTGAGTTAGGGTTAGGTTTAGGGTTAGGTTAGGGTTTGGGTTAGAGTTAGGGTTAAGGTGAGGTGTTGGATTAGGGTTATGGTTAGGGTTAGGGTTAGGATTATTGTTAGGGTTATGGTTCCGATTAGAGTTAGGTTTAGAGTTTGGGTTTGGGTAAGGGTTCAGGTTAGGGTTAGGGTTAGGGTTAGTGTTAGGGTTAGGACTAGGATTAGGGTTAGGGTTAGGGTTAGGATTAGGTTTGGGGTTTGGGTTTAGGTTTCGTTTATGGTTAGGGTTAGTGTTAGGGTTAGGGTTTAGGGTTAGGATTAGATTTAGGGTTAGGGTTTCGGTTTGGGTTATGTTTTGGGTTAGGTTTAGGGTTAGGGTTAGGGTTTGGGTTCGGGTTAGGAATATCGTGAGGGCTTGAGTTTGAATCAGGTTTAGGGTTAGCATTAGGGTTAGGATTAGAGTTAGGTTTAGGGTTTGGGTTAGGGTTAGGGTTAGGGTTAGGGTTTGGGTTAGGGTTAGGGTTAGGGTTAGGGTTAGGGTTTGGGTTAGGGTTAGGGTTAGATTTAGGGGTAGGTTTTCGGTTTGGGTTATGTTTTGGGTTAGGTTTAGGGTTAGGATTAGGGTTTGGGTTCGGGTTAGGAATAGGGTTAGGGTTTGAGTTTGAATTAGGGTTAGGGTTAGCATTAGGGTTAGGCTTAGGTTAGGGTTAGGGTTAGGGTTAGGACTTGGGTTAGTGTTAGGGTTAGGTTTAGGGTTAGCATTAGGGTTAGGATTAGGGTTAGGTTTAGGGTTTTGGTTAGGGTTAGGGTTAGGGTTAGGGTTAGGGTTTGGTTTAGGTTTAGGGTTAGGATTAGGGTTTGGGTTAGGGTTAGGGTTAGAGTTAGGATTAGGGTTAGGGTTTGTATTAAGATTGGGGTTTGGGTTTGGGTTAGGGTTAGGGTTAGGGTTAGGAGTAGGGTTAGGGTTTAGGTTTTTGGTTAGGGTTAGTGTTAGGGTTAGTGTTAGGATTAGGGTTTGGGTTAGGGTTTAGGTTTGGTTAGGTTTAGGGTTAGGGTTAGGGTTATGGTTAGGTTTAGCGTTAGGGTTAGGGTTATGGTTAGGGTTAGCTTTAGGGTTAGGGTTAGGATTTGGGTTTGGGTTAATGTTTGGGTTAGGGTTAAGGTTTGGGTTAGGGTTAGGGTTAGGGTTAGGGTTAGGGTTAGGATTTGGGTTAGGGTTACAGTTAGGGTTCGGGTTTGGGTTAGAGTTATGGTGAGGGTTAGGGGTTGGTTTAGGGTTAGGGTTACGGTAAGGATTAGGGTTAGGGTTAGGGTTTGGATTAGGGTTAGTTTTAGGGTTTGCGTTTGGGTAAGGGTAAGGGTTAGGGCTAGGGTTAGGAGTAGGGTTAGGGTTTAGGTTTTCAGTTAGGGTTAGTGTTAGTGTTAGGATTAGGGTTTGGTTTAGGGTTAAGGTTAGGTTTTGGGTTAGGTTTAGGGTTAGGGTTAGGGTTTGGGTTACGTTTATGGTTAGGGTTCGGTTTGGGTTAGGGTTAGGGTTAGGGTTAGGGTTAGGGTTAGGATTAGAGTTAGGGTTTGGGTTAGGGTTAGGCTTAGGTTTGAATTTGGTTAGTGTTAGGGCTAGGGTTAGTGTAAAGTTTAGGGTTTAAATTTGGGTTAGGGTTAGGGTTTGAGTTACGATTAGCGTAAAGTTTAGGGTTTAGTTTTGGGTGAGGTTTATGGTTAGGGTTAGGGTTATGGTTACGTTTAGGGTTAGGGTTAGGGTTAGGGTTTGGGTTAAGTTTAGGATTAGGGTTAGGGTTTGGTTTTGGGTTAGGGTTTGGATTAGGGTTAGGGTTTTGGTTAGGGTTAGGGTTAGGGTTAGGGGTAGGATTTGGGTTAGGGTTAGGGTTAGGTTTCGGGTTTGGGTTAGAGTTAGGGTGAGGGTTAGGGTTTGGGGTAGGGTTAGGGTTACGGTTAGGATTAGGGTTATGGTTAGGGTTCGGATTAGGGTTAGTTTTAGGTTTTGGGTTTGGGTAAGGGTAAGGGTTAGGGTTCGGGTTAGGATAAAGATGAGGTTTAGGGTTAGGGTTAGGGTTAGTGTTAGGGTTAGGGTTAGGGTTAGGGTTAGGGTTAGGGTTTTGGTTAGGGTTAAGTTTAGGGTTAGGGTTAGGGTTTGGGTTCGGGTTAGGAATAAGGTTAAGGTTTGAGTTTGGATTAGGTTTAGGGTTTGCATTAGGGTTAGTGTTAGGTTTAGGATTAGTGTTTCAGTTAGGCTTAGGGTTAGGGTTAGGGGTTGGGTTCGGGTTAGGGTTAGGGTTAGGGTTAGGGTTTGATTTAGGGTTAGGGTTAAGGTTAGGGTTAGTGTTAGGGTTTGGGTTAGGGTTAGTGTTAGGACTAGGGTTAGTGTTAGGGTTAAGTTTAGGGTTAGCATTAGGGTTAGGATTTGGGTTAGGGTTAGGGTTAGGGTTCGGGTTTGGGTTAGAGTTAGGGTGAGGGTTAGGGGTTGGGTTAGGGGTAGGGTTACGGTTAGGATTAGGATTACGGTTAGGGTTTGGATTAGGGTTAGGGTTAGGGTTAGGGTTTGGGTATGGATTAGGATAAGGGTTAGGGTTAGGGTTTGGCTTAGGGTTAGGTTTAGGGTTAGGTTTTGGGTTAGGGTTAGGGTTAGGGTTTGGGTTAGGGTTAGGGTTAGGGTTAGGGTTAGGGTTAGGTTTTGGTTTAGGATTAGTTAGGTTTAGGTTTTCGGTTAAGTTTTGGGTTAGGGTTAGGGATTGCGTTCGGGTTGGGTTAGTGTTAGGGTTTATGTTAGGGTTAGGGTTAGGGTTACAGTTAGGGTTTGGGTTAGTGTTAGGCTTATGGTTAGTGTTTGCGTTTGAGTTAGGTTTAGGGTTAGCATTAGGGTTAGGATTAGGGTTAGGGTTAGGGTTTGGGTTAGGGTTAGGGTTAGGGTTTGGGTTAGGGAGAGGTTTGAATCTGGGTGAGTGTTAGGCTTAGGGTTAGTGTTAAGATTAGGGTTAGGGTTAGGGTTAGGGTTAGGTTTTGGGTTAGGGTTAGGGTTAGGGTTAGAATTAGGGTTAGGGTTTGGGTTTAGGTTTCGGTTATGGTTAGGGTTAGGGTTAGGGTTTCGAGTAGGGTTAGGGTTTAGGTTTTCCGTTAGGGTTAGTGTTTGGGTTAATGTTAGGATTAGGGTTTCGGTTAGGGTTTAGGTTTGTTTAGGTTTAGGGTTAGGGTTAGGGTTAGGGTTAGGTTTAGCATTAGCGTTAGGGTTAGGGTTATGGTTAGGGTTAGCGTTAGGTTTAGTGTTAGGGTTTGGGTTTGGGTTAGGGTTTGGGTTAGTGTTAGGGTTTGGGTTAGGGTTAGGGTTAGGGTTCGGGTTAGGATTTGGGTTAGGGTTAGGGTTAGAGTCGGATTTGGGTTAGAGTTTTGGTGAGGGTTAGGGGTTGGGTTAGGGTTAGGGTTACGGATAGGATTAGGGTTAGGTTTAGGGTTTGGATTAGGGTTAGTTTTAGGGTTTGGGTTTGGATAAGGGTAAGGGTTAGGGTTAGGGTTAGGAGTAGGGTTAGGGTTTAGGTTTTCGGTTAGGGTTATTGTTAGGGTTAGTGTTAGGATTAGGGTTTGGTTTCGGGTTAAGGTTAGGGTTAGGGTTTGGGTTAGGGTTAGGGTTAGGGTTAGGGTTTGGGTTAGGGTTAGGGTTATGGTTAGGGTTCGGGTTTGGGTTAGGGTTAGGGTTAGGGTTAGGGTTAGGATTAGGGTTAGGGTTTGGGTTAGGGTTAGGCTTAGGTTTGAATTTGGGTTAGTGTTAGGGCTAGGGTTATTGTAAAGTTAAGGGTTTGGATTTGGGTTAGGGTTAGGGTTTGAGTTACGATTAGGGTAAAGTTTAGGGTTTAGGTTTGGGTTAGGTTTATGGTTAGGGTTAGGGTTATTGTTAGGTTTAGGGTTAGGGTTAGGGTTAGGGTTTGGGTTAAGTTTAGGGTTAGGGTTAGGGTTTGGTTTTGGGTTAGGGTTTGGATTAGGGTTAGGGTTTGGGTTAGGGTTAGGGTTAGGGTTAGGATTTGGGTTACGGTTAGGGTTAGGGTTCGGGTTTGGGTTAGAGTTAGGGTGAGGGTTAGGGGTTGGGTTAGTGTTTGGGTTACGGTTAGGATTAGGATATGGTTAGGGTTTGGATTAGGGTTAGGGTTAGGGTTAGGGTTTGGGTATGGGTTAGGATAAGGTTTAGGGTTAGGGTTTGGCTTAGGGTTAGGTTTAGGGTTAATTTTTGGGTTAGGGTTAGGGTTAGGTTTAGGTTTAGGTTTAGGTTTTGGGTTAGGGTTAGGGTTAGGGTTTGGGTTAGGGTTAGGGTTAGGGTTAGGGTTAGGGTTAGGTTTTGGTTTAGGATTACAGTTAGGTTTAGGTTTTCGGTTAAGTTTCGGGTTAGGGTTAGGGTTTGCGTTCGGGTTGGGTTAGTGTTAGGGTTTTAGTTAGGGTTAGGGTTAGGGTTACGGTTAGGTTTTGGGTTAGGGTTAGGCTTAGGGTTAGGGTTTGAGTTTGAGTTAGGTTTAGGGTTAGCATTAGGGTTAGGATTAGGGTTAGGGTTAGGGTTTGGGTTAGGGTTAGGGTTAGGGTTTGGGTTAGGGAGAGGTTTGAATCTGGGTGAGTGTTAGGCTTAGTGTTAGTGTTAAGATTAGGTTTAGGGTTAGGGTTAGGTTTAGGTTTTGGGTTAGGGTTAGGGTTAGGGTTAGAATTAGGGTTAGGGTTAGGGTTAGGGTTAGGGTTAGGGTTAGGATAAGGATGAGGGTTAGGGTTAGGGTTAGGATTAAGGTTATTATTTGGGTTATGGTTTGCGTTAGGGTTAGGGTTAGGATTTGGGTTAGTGTTAGAGTTAGGGTTTGAGTTAGGGTTAGGTTTAGGGTTAGGTTAGGGTTTGGGTTAGGGTTAGGGTTAGGGTTAGGGTTGGGGTTAGGTTTTCGTTTAGGGTTATGGTTAGGGTTAGGGTTTGGGTGAGGGCTAGGGTTAGGGTTAGGCTTACGGTTAGGGCTTGTGTTACGATTAGGGTTTGGGTTTGTGTTAGGGTTAGGGTTAGGGTTAGGGTTAAGGTTAGGGTTAGAATTAGGGTTGGGGTTAGGTTTAGGGTTAGGGTTAGGGTTAGAATAAGGATGAGGGTTAGGGTTAGAGTTAGGATTAGGGTTATTATTTGGGTTACCGTTTGGGTTAGTGTTAGGGTTAGGGTTTGGGTTAGTGTTAGAGTTAGGGTTAGGTTTAGGGTTAGGTTAGGGTTTGGGTTAGAGTTAGGGTTAGGGTTAGGGTTTGGGTTAGGGTTAGGGTTAGCATTAGGGTTAGGATTAGGGTTAGGGTTAGAGATTGGGTTAGGGTTAGGGTTAGTGTTAGGGTTTGGGTTCCGGTTAGGGTTAGGTTTAGGTTTAGGGTTTGATTTAGGGTTAGGGTTTGTGTTAGGGTTTGTGTTAGGGTTTGGGTTAGGGTTAGGGTTATGACTAGGTTTAGTGTTAGGTTTAGGGATAGGGTTAGTGTTAGGTTTAGGGTTAGCATTAGGGTTAGGATTAGGGTTAGGGTTAGGGTTTGGGTTAGGGGTAGGGTTAGGGTTAGGGTTAGGGTTTGGGTTAGGGTTAGGGTTAGGGTTAGCCTTTGGTTTAAGGTTAGGTTTAGGGTTAGGATTAGGGTTATTATTTGGGTTATGGTTTGGATTAGGGTTAGGGTTAGGGTTTGGGTTAGTGTTAGAGTTAGGGTTTGAGTTAGGGTTAGGTTTAGGGTTAGGTTAGGGTTTGGGTTAGAGTAAGGGTTAAGGTGAGGTGTTGGATTAGGCTTATGGTTAGGGTTAGGTTTAGGATTAGGGTTAGGGATAGGGTTCCGATTAGAGTTAGGTTTAGAGTTTGGGTTTGGGTAAGGGTTCATGTTAGGGTTAGGGTTAGGGTTAGTGTTAGGGTTAGGACTAGGATTAGGGTTAGGGTTAGGGTTAGGATTAGGGTTAGGGTTTGGGTTTAGGTTTCGTTTATGGTTAGGGTTAGTGTTAGGGTTAGGGATTAGGGTTAGGATTAGATTTAGGGTTAGGCTTTCGGTTTGGGTTATGTTTTGTTTTAGGTTTAGGGTTAGGGTTAGGGTTTGGGTTCGGGTTAGGAATATCGTCAGGGCTTGAGTTTGAATTAGGTTTAGGGTTAGCATTAAGGTTAGGATTAGGGTTAGGTTTAGGGGTGGGTTAGGGTTAGGGTTAGGGTTAGGGTTAGGGTTTGGTTTAGGGTTAGGGTTAGGGTTAGGGTTAGGGTTTGGGTTAGGGTTAGGGTTAGATTTAGGGATAGGGTTTCAATTTGGGTTATGTTTTGGGTTAGGTTTAGGGTTAGGATTAGGTTTTGGGTTCGGGTTAGGAATAGGGTTAGGGTTTGAGTTTGAATTAGGTTTAGGGTTAGCATTAGGGTTATAGTTAGGTTTAGGATTAGTGTTTCAGTTAGGGTTTGGGTTCGGGTTCGGGTTAGGGTTAGGGTTAGGGTTAGGGTTTGATTTAGGGTTAGGGTTAGGTTTAGGGTTAGTGTTAGGGTTTGGGTTAGGGTTAGGGTTAGGACTAGGGTTTGTGTTAGGGTTAGGTTTAGTGTTAGCATTAGGGTTAGGATTAGGGTTAGGGTTAGGGTTTGGGTTAGGGTTAGGGTTAGGGTTAGGGTTAAGGTTTGTTTTAGGGTTAGGGTTAGGGTTAGGGTTTGGGTGAGGGTTAGGGTTAGTGTTAGGATTAGGGTTAGGATTTGTGTTAAGATTAGGGTTTGGGTTTGGGTTAGGGTAAGGGTTAGGGTTAGGGTTAGGGTTAGGGTTAGGGTTAGAATTAGGGTTAGGGTTAGGTTTAGGGTTAGGATTAGGTTTTGGGTTCGGGTTAGGAATAGGGTTAGGGTTTGAGTTTGAATTAGGTTTAGGGTTAGCATTAGGTTTAGGCTTAGGTTAGGGTTAGGGTTAGGGTTAGGACTTGGGTTAGTGTTAGGGTTAGGTTTAGGGTTAGCATTAGGGTTAGGATTAGGGTTAGGTTTAGGGTTTGGTTTAGGGTTAGGGTTAGGATTAGGGTTTGGGTTAGGGTTAGGGTTAGAGTTAGGATTAGGGTTAGGGTTTGTATTAAGATTGGGGTTTGGGTTTGGGTTAGGGTTAGGGTTAGGGTTGGGAGTAGGGTTAGGGTTTAGGTTTTTGGTTAGGGTTAGTGTTAGGGATAGTGTTAGGATTAGGGTTTGGGTTAGGGTTTAGATTTGGTTAGGTTTAGGGTTAGGGTTATGGTTAGGTTTAGCGTTAGGGTTAGGGTTAGGGTTATGGTTAGGGTTAGCTTTAGGGTTAGGGTTAGGATTTGGGTTTGGGTTAGGGTTTGGGTTAGGGTTAAGGTTTGGGTTAGGGTTAGGGTTAGGGTTAGGGTTAGGGTTAGGGTTAGGATTTGGGTTAGGGTTACGGTTAGGGTTCGGGTTTGGGTTAGAGTTATGGTGAGGGTTAGGGGTTGGTTTAGGGTTAGGGTTACGGTAGCGATTAGGGTTAGGGTTAGGGTTTGGATTAGGGTTAGTTTTAGGTTTTGCGTTTGGGTAAGGGTAAGGGTTAGGGCTAGGGTTAGGAGTAGGGTTAGGGTTTAGGTTTTCAGTTAGGGTTAGTGTTAGTGTTAGGATTAGGGTTTGGTTTAGGGTTAAGGTTAGGTTTTGGGTTAGGTTTAGGGTTAGGGTTAGGGTTTGGGTTAGGTTTATGGTTAGGGTTCGAGTTTGGGTTAGGGTTAGGGTTAGGGTTAGTGTTAGGGTTTGGGTTTGGGTTAGGGTTAGGGTTGGGGTTAGGGTTAGGGTTAGGGTTAGGGTTAGGGTTAGGGTTAGGGTTAGGATTTGTGTTAGCGTTAGGGTTAGGGTTACGGTTACGGTTAGGGTTTGGTTTAGGGTTAGTGTTAGGGTTAGGGTTAGGGTTAGGGTTAGGATTAAGGTTAGGGTTAGGGTTAGGGTTAGGTTTTGGTTTAGGATTACAGTTAGGTTTAGATTTTCGGTTAAGTTTCGGGTTAGGGTTAGGGTTTGCGTTCAGGTTGGGTTAGGCTTAGGTTTGAATTTGGTTAGTGTTAGGGCTAGGGTTAGTGTAAAGTTTAGGCTTTAAATTTGGGTTAGGGTTAGGGTTTGAGTTACGATTAGCGTAAAGTTTAGGGTTTAGTTTTGGGTGAGGTTTATGGTTAGGGTTAGGGTAATGGTTAGGTTTAGGGTTAGGGTTAGGGTTAGGGTTTGGGTTAAGTTTAGGATTAGGGTTAGGGTTTGGTTTTGGGTTAGGGTTTGGATTAGGGTTAGGGTTTTGGTTAGGGTTAGGGTTAGGGTTAGGGGTCGGATTTGGGTTAGGTTTAGGGGTAGGTTTCGGGTTTGGGTTAGAGTTAGGGTGAGGGTTAGGGTTTGGGGTAGGGTTAGGGTTACGGTTAGGATTAGGGTTATGGTTAGGGTTCGGATTAGGGTTAGTTTTAGGTTTTGGGTTTGGGTAAGGATAAGGGTTAGGGTTCGGGTTAGGATAAAGATGAGCTTTAGGGTTAGGGTTAGGGTTAGGGTTAGGGTTAGGGTTAGGGTTTTGGTTAGGGTTAAGTTTAGGGTTAGGGTTAGGGTTTGGGTTCGGGTTAGGAATAGGGTTAAGGTTTGAGTTTGGATTAGGTTTAGGGTTAGCATTAGGGTTAGGGTTAGGTTTAGGATTAGTGTTTCAGTTAGGCTTAGGGTTAGGGTTAGGGTTTGGGTTCGGGTTAGGGTTAGGGTTAGGGTTAGGGTTTGATTTAGGGTTAGGGTTAAGGTTAGGGTTAGTGTTAGGGTTTGGGTTAGGGTTAGGGTTAGGGTTTGGGTTAGGGTTAGGGTTAGGGTTAGGGTTAGGGTTAGGGTTAGGGTTTCGTTTAGGGTTATGGTTAGGGTTAGGGTTTGAGTGAGGGTTAGGGTTAGGGTTAGGGTTAGGGTTATGGTTAGGGTTACGATTACAGTTAGGGTTTGTGTTAAGATTAGGGTTTGGGTTTGTGTTAGGGTTAGGGTTAGGGTTAGGGTTAAGGTTAGGGTTAGAATTAGGGTTGGGGTTAGGTGTAGGGTTAGGGTTAGGGTTAGAATAAGGATGAGGGTTAGGGTTAGGGTTAGGATTAGGGTTATTTTTTGGGTTATCGTTTGGGTTAGTGTTGGGATTAGGGTTTGGGTTAGTGTTAGAGTTAGGGTTAGGTTTAGGGTTAGGTTAGGGTTTGGGTTAGAGTTAGGGTTAGGATTAGGGTGTGGGTTAGGTTTAGGGTTAGCATTAGGGTTTGGATTAGGGTTAGGGTTTGGGTTTGGGTTAGGGTTAGGGTTAGGGTTAGGGTTTGGGTTCGGGTTAGGGTTAGGTTTAGGTTTAGGGTTTGATTTAGGGTTAGGGTTTGGGTTAGGGTTTGTGTTAGGGTTTGGGTTAGGGTTAGGGTTAGGACTAGGGTTAGTGTTAGGGTTAGGGATAGGGTTAGGGTTAGGTTTAGGGTTAGCATTAGGGTTAGGATTAGGGTTAGGGTTAGGGTTTGGGTTAGGGTTAGGGTTAGGGTTAGGGTTAGGGTTTGGGTTAGGGTTAGGGTTAGGGTTAGCCTTTGGTTTAAGGTTAGGGTTAGGGTTAGGATTAGGGTTAGGGTTTGTGTTAAGATTAGGGTTTGGGTTTGGGTTAAGGTTAGGGTTAGGGTTTGGGTTAAGGTTACGTTTAGGGTTAAGGTTTGTGTTAGGGTTAGGGTTAGGGTTGGGAGTAGGGTTAGGCTTTAGGTTTTCGGTTAGGGTTAATGTTAGGGTTAGTGTTAGGATTAGGGTTTGGGTTAGAGTTTAGGTTTGTTTAGGTTTAGGGTTATGGTTAGGATTATGGTTAGGTTTAGCATTAGGGTTAGGGTTAGGGTTATGGTTAGCGTTAGCTTTAGGGTTAGGGTTAGGGTTTGGGTTTGGGTTAGGGTTTGGGTTAGGGTTAGGGTTTGGGTTAGGGTTAGGGTTAGGGTTCGGGTTAGGATTTGGGTTAGGGTTAGGGTTAGGATTAAGGTTGGGGTTAGGGTTAGGGTTAGGTTTTGGTTTAGGATTACAGTTAGGTTTAGATTTTCGGTTAAGTTTCGGGTTAGGGTTAGGGTTTGCGTTCAGGTTGGGTTAGTGTTAGGGTTTTAGTTAGGGTTAGCGTTAGGGTTACAGTTAGGGTTTGGGTTAGGTTTAGGCTTAGGGTTAGGTTTTGAGTTTGAGTTAGGTTTAGGGTTAGCATTAGGGTTTGGATTAGGGTTAGGGTTAGGGTTAGGGTTAGGGTTAAGTTTAAGGTTAGAATTAGGGTTGGGGTTAGGTTTAGGGTTAGGGTTAGGGTTAGAATAAGGATGAGGGTTAGGGTTAGGGTTAGGATTAGGGTTATTATTTGGGTTATCGTTTGGGTTAGTGTTAGGGTTAGGGTTTGGGTTAGTGTTAGAGTTAGGGTTAGGTTTAGGGTTAGGTTATGGTTTGGGTTAGAGTTAGGGTTAGGGTTAGGGTTTGGGTTAGGTTTAGGTTTAGCATTAGGGTTAGGATTAGGGTTAGGGTTAGGGTTTGGGTTAGGGTTAGGGTTAGGGTAGGGTTTGGGTTCAGGTTAGGGTTAGGTTTAGGGTTAGGGTTAGGGTTAGCCTTTGGTTTAAGGTTAGGGTTAGGGTTAGGATCATGGTTAGGGTTTGTGTTAAGATTAGGGTTTGGGTTTGGGTTAAGGTTAGGGTTAGGGTTTGGGTTAAGGTTACGTTTAGGGTTAGGGTTTGTGTTAGGGTTAGGGTTAGGGTTAGGAGTAGGGTTAGGGTTTAGGTTTTCGGTTAGGGTTAGTGTTAGGGTTAGTGTTAGGATTAGGGTTTGGGTTAGGGTTTAGGTTTGTTTAGGTTTAGGGTTAGGGTTAGGGTTATGGTTAGGTTTAGCATTAGGGTTAGGGTTAGGGTTATGGTTAGGGTTAGCTTTAGGGTTAGGGTTAGGGTTTGGGTTTGGGTTTGGGTTAGGGTTTGGGATAGGGTTAGGGTTTGGGTTAGGGTTAGGGTTAGGGTTCGGGTTAGAATTTGGGTTAGGGTTAGGGTTAGGATTAGGTTTGGGGTTGGGGTTAGGGTTAGGTTTTGGTTTAGGTTTACAGTTAGGTTTAGGTTTTCGGTTAAGTTTCGTGTTAGGGTTAGGGTTTGCGTTCGGGTTGGGTTAGTGTTAGGGTTTTAGTTAGGGTTAGGGTTAGGGATACAGTTAGGGTTTGGGTTAGGTTTAGGCTTAGGGGTAGGGTTTGAGTTTGAGTTAGGTTTAGGGTTAGCATTAGGGTTTGGATTAGGGTTAGGGTTAGGATTTGGGTTAGGGTTAGGGTTAGGGTTTGGGTTAGGGAGAGGTTTGAATCTGGGTGACTATTAGGCTTACGGTTAGTGTTAAGATTAGGGTTAGGTTTAGGGTTAGGGTTAGGTTTTGGGTTAGGGTTAGGGTTAGGGTTAGAATTAGGGTTAGGGTTAGGGTTAGGGTTAGGGTTAGGGTTAGGGTTAGGGTTAGGGTTAGGATAAGGATGAGGGTTACGGTTAGGGTTCGGATTAGGGTTATTATTTGGGTTATGGTTTGGATTAGGGTTAGGGTTAGGGTTTGGGTTAGTGTTATAGTTAGGGTTTGAGTTAGGGTTAGGTTTAGGGTTAGGTTAGGGTTTGGGTTAGAGTTAGGGTTAGGGTGAGGTGTTGGATTACGGTTATGGTTAGGGTTAGGGTTAGGATTAGGGATAGGGTTAGGGTTAGGTTTAGGGTTAGCATTAGCGTAAGGATTAGGGTTAGGGTTAGGGTTTGGGTTCGGGTTAGGGTTAGGTTTAGGTTTAGGGTTTGATTTAGGGTTAGGGTTTGGGTTAGGGTTTGGGTTAGGGTTAGAGTTAGGACTAGGGTTAGTGTTAGGGATAGGGATAGGGTTAAGGTTAGGTTTAGGGTTAGCATTAGGGTAAGGATTAGGGTTAGGGTTAGGGTTTGGGTTAGGGTTAGGGTTAGGGTTAGGGTTTGGGTTAGGGTTAGGGTTAGGGTTACCCTTTGGTTTAAGGTTAGGGTTAGAGTTAGCATTAGGGTAAGGGTTTGTGTTAAGATTAGGGTTTGGGTTTGGGATAAGGTTAGGGTTAGGGTTTGGGTTAAGGTTACGTTTAGGGTTAGGGTTTGTGTTTGGGTTAGGGTTAGGGTTAGGAGTAGGGTTAGGGTTTAGGTTTTCGGTTAGGGTTAGTGTTAGGGTTAGTGTTAGGGTTAGGGTTAGGGTTAGGTTTAGGGTTAGGGTTAGGGTTATGGTTAGGTTTAGCGTTAGGGTTAGGGTTAGGGTTATGTTTAGGGTTAGCTTTAGGGTTAGGGTTAGGATTTGGGTTTGGGTTAGGGTTTGCGTTAAGGTTAACGTTTGGGTTAGGGTTAGGGTTAGGGTTAGGGTTAGGGTTAGGATTTGGGTTAGGGTTACGGTTCGGGTTCGGGTTTGGGTTAGAGTTATGGTGAGGGTTAGGGGTTGGGTTAGGGTTAGGGTTCCGGTTAGGATTAGGGTTAGGGTTAGGGTTTGGATTAGGGTTAGTTTTAGGGTTTGCGTTTGGGTAAGGGTAAGGGTTAGGGCTAGGCTTAGTAGTAGGGTTAGGGTTTAGGTTTTCAGTTAGGGTTATTGTTAGTGTTAGGATTAGGGTTTGGTTTAGGGTTAATTTTAGGTTTTGGGTTAGGTTTAGGGTTAGGGTTAGGGTTTCGGTTAGGTTTATGTTTAGGGTTCGGGTTTGGGTTTGGGTTAGGGTTAGGGTTAGGGTTAGGATGAGGGTTAGGGTTTGGGTTAGGGTTAGGCTTAGGTTTGAATTTGGTTAGTGTTAGGGCTAGGGTTAGTGTAAAGTTTAGGGTTTAAATTTGGGTTAGGGTTTGAGTTACGATTAGCGTAAAGTTTAGGGTTTAGTTTTGGGTGAGGTTTATGGTTAGGGTTAAGGTTATGGTTAGGTTTAGGGTTAGGGTTAGGGGTAGGGTTTGGGTTAAGTTTAGGGTTAGGGTTAGGGTTTGGTTTTGGGTTAGGGTTTGGATTAGGGTTAGGGTTTTGTTTAGGGTTAGGGGTAGGATTTGGGTTAGGGTTAGGGTTAGGTTTCGGGTTTGGGTTAGAGTTAGGGTGAGGGTTAGGGTTTGGGTTAGGGTTAGTGTTACGGTTAGGATTAGGGTTATGGTTAGGGTTCGGATTAGGGTTAGTTTTAGGGTTTGGGTTTGGGTAAGGGTAAGTGTTAGGGTTAGGGTAAGGATAAAGATGAGGTTTAGGTTTAGGGTTAGGGTTAGGGTTAGGGTTAGGGTTAGGGTTAGGGTTAGGGTTAGGGTTTTGGTTAGGTTTAAGTTTAGGTTTAGGGTTAGGGTTTGTGTTCATGTTAGGAATAGGGTTAAGGTTTGAGTTTGGATTAGGTTTAGGGTTAGCATTAGGGTTAGTGTTAGGTTTAGGATTAGTGTTTCAGTTAGGCTTAGGGTTAGGGTTAGGGTTTGGGTTCGGGTTAGGGTTAGGGTTAGGGTTAGGGTTTGATTTAGGGTTAGGGTTAAGGTTAGGGTTAGTGTTAGGTTTTGGGTTAGGGTTAGGGTTAGGACTAGGGTTAGTGTTAGGGTTAAGTTTAGGGTTAGCATTAGGGTTAGGATTAGGGTTAGGGTTAGGGTTTGGGTTAGGGTTAGGGTTAGGGTTAGGGTTTCCTTTAGGGTTATGGTTAGGGTTAGGGTTTGGGTGAGGGTTAGCGTTAGGGTTCGGATTAGGGTTAGGGTTTGTGTTAAGATTAGGGTTTGGGTTTGTGTTAGGGTTAGGGTTAGGGTTAGGGTTAAGGTTAGGGTTAGAATTAGGGTTGGGGCTAGGTTTAGGGTTATGGTTAGGGTTAGAATAAGGATGAGGGTTAGGGTTAGCGTTAGGATTAGGGTTATTATTTGGGTTATGGTTTGGGTTAGTGTTAGGGGTAGGGTTTGGGTTAGTGTTAGAGTTAGGGTTAAGTTTAGGGTTAGGTTAGGGTTTGGG
>JAJHUQ010000065.1:672500-685000 GCA_035773235.1 Eospalax fontanierii | reverse complement strand
AGGATAAGGATGAGGGTTAGGGTTAGGGTTAGGATTAGGGTTTTTATTTGGGTTATGGTTTGGGTTAGGGTTTGGGTTAGTGTTAGAGTTAGGGTTTGAGTTAGGGTTAGGTTTAGGTTTAGGTTAGGGTTAGGGTTAGGGTTAGGGTTAGGGTTAGGTTTAGGGTTAGGACTAGGATTAGGGTTAGAGTTAGGGTTAGGGTTAGGGTTTGGTTTAGGTTTTGGGGTTAGGGGTTAGGGGTTAAGTTTAGGTTTAGGGTTAGGGTTAGGGATTGGTTTAGGGTTAGGGTTAGGTTTAGTGTTAGGTTAAGTTTTGGGTTAGTGTTAGGGTTAGCCTTTGGGTTAGGGTTAGGGTTAGGGTTAGTGTTAGGGTTACGGTTTGGTTTAGGATTACGGTTAGGTTTAGGTTTTTGGTTAAGTTTCGGGTTAGGGTTATGGTTTGCGTTCGGGTTGGGTTAGTGTTAGGGTTTTAGTTAGTGTTAGGGTTAGGGTTAGGGTTAGGGTTAGGGTTTGGGTTAGGATTAGGTTTGAATCTGGGTTAGTGTTAGGGTTATGGTTAGTGTTAAGATTATGGTTAGGGTTAGGGTTAGGTTTAGGTTTTCGGTGAGGGTTAGGGTTAGGGTTAGGGTTAGAATTAGGTTTAGGTTTAGGGTTAGGGTTAGCGTTAGGGTTAGGATAAGGATCAGGGTTAGGGTTAGGGTTAGGATGAGGGTTATTATTTGGGTTATGGTTTGGGTTAGGCTTAGTGTTAGGGTTTGGGTTAGTGTTAGAGTTAGGTTTTGAGTTAGGGTTAGCTTTAGGCTTACATTGGGGATTGGGTTAGAGTTAGGGTTAGGGTTAGGGTTTGGGTTTGGTTTAGAGTTAGGGTTAGGTTAGGGTTTGGGTTAGAGTTAGGGTTAGGGTGAGGTGTTGGATTAGGGTTATGGTTAGGGTTAGGGTTAGGATTAGGGTTAGGGTTAGGGTTCAAATTAGAGTTAGGTTTAGAGTTTGGGTTTGGGTAAGGGTTAAGGTTAGGGTTAGGGTTAGGGTTAGGGTTAGGTTTAGGGTTAGGGTTAGGACTAGGATTAGTGTTAGGGTTAGTGTTAGGATTAGGGTTAGGGTTTGGGTGTAGGTTTGGGTTATGGTTAGGGTTAGGGTTTAGGGTTAGGGTTAGGGTTAGGGTTAGGGTTTCGATTTGGGTTATGTTTTGGGTTAGGTTTAGGGTTAGGGTTAGGGTTTGGGTTCGGGTTAGGAATAGGGTTATGGTTTGAGTTTGAATTAGGTTTAGGGTTAGCATTAGGGTTAGGATTAGGGTTAGGGTTAGGGTTTGGGTTAGGGTGAGGGTTAGGGTTAGGGTTAGGGTTTGGGTTAGGGTTAGGTTTGAATCTGGGTTAGTATTAGGGTTATGGTTAGTGTTAAGATTAGGGTTAGGGTTAGGATTAGGGTTAGGGTTAGGGTTCCGATTAGAGTTAGGTTTAGAGTTTGGGTTTGGGTAAGGGTTAAGGTTAGGGTTAGGGTTAGGGTTAGGGTTAGGGTTAGGTTTAGGACTAGGATTAGGGTTAGGGTTAGTGTTAGGTTTAGGGTTAGGGTTTGGGTTTAGGTTTGGGTTATGGTTAGGGTTAGTGTTAGGGTTAGGGTTTAGGGTTAGGGTTAGGGTTAGGGTTAGGGTTTCGGTTTGGGTTATGTTTTGGGTTAGGTTTAGGGTTAGGGTTAGGGTTTGGGTTCGGGTTAGGAATAGGGTTATGGTTTGAGTTTGAATTAGGTTTAGGGTTAGCATTAGGGTTAGGGTTAGGTTTAGGATTAGTGTTTCAGTTAGGCTTAGTGTTAGGTTTAGGGTTTGGGTACGTTTTAGGTTTAGGGTTAGGGTTAGGGTTTGATTTAGGGTTAGGGTTAAGGTTAGGATTAGTGTTAGGGTTTGGGTTAGGGTTAGGGTTAGGAATAGGGTTAGTGATAGGGTTAGGTTTAGGGTTAGCATTATGGTTACGATTAGGTTTAGGGTTAGGGTTTGTGTTAGGGTTAGGGTTAGGGTTAGGTTTAGGGTTTGGTTTAGGGTTAGGGTTAGGGTTAGGGTTTGGGTGAGGTTTAGGGTTAGGGTGAGGGTTAGGGTTTGTGTTAAGATTAGGGTTTGGGTTTGGGTTAGGTTAGGGTTTGGGTTACAGTTAGGGTTAGGGTTAGGGTTTGGGTTTGGTTTAGTGTTAGGATTAGGTTAGTGTTTAGGTTAGAGTTAGGGTTAGGGTGAGGTGTTGGATTAGGGTTATGGTTAGGGTTAGGGTTCGGATTAGGGTTAGGGGTAGGGTTCCGATTAGAGTTAGGTTTAGAGTTTGGGTTTGGGTAAGGGTTAAGTTTAGGGTTAGGGTTAGGGTTAGGGTTAGGGTTAGGACTAGGATTAGGGTTAGGGTTAGGGTTAGGATTAGGGTTACGGTTAGGGTTAGGGTTAGGTTTTCGGTTTGGGTTATGTTTTGGGTTAGGTTTAGGGTTAGGGTTAGGGTTAGGGTTAGGGTTAAGGTTAGGTTTATTGTTAGGGTTTGAGTTTGAATTAGGTTTAGGGTTAGCATTAGGGTTAGGGTTAGATTTAGGATAAGTGTTTCAGTTAGGGTTTGGGTTAGGGTTAGGGTTAGGGTTAGGGTTAGGGTTTCGGTTTGGGTTTGTTTTGGGTTAGGTTTAGGATTAGGGTTAGGGTTTGGGTTCGGGTTAGGAATAGGGTTATGGTTTGAGTTTGAATTAGGTTTAGGGTTAGCATTAGGGTTAGGGTTAGGTTTAGGATTAGTGTTTCAGTTAGGCTTAGTGTTAGGTTTAGGGTTTGGGTACGGGTTAGGTTTAGGGTTAGGGTTAGGGTTTGATTTAGGGTTAGGGTTAAGGTTAGGGTTAGTGTTAGGGTTTGGGTTAGGGTTAGGGTTAGGAATAGGGTTGGTGATAGGGTTAGGTTTAGGGTTAGCATTAGGGTTACGATTAGGTTTAGGGTTAGGGTTTGGGTTAGGGTTAGGGTTAGGGTTAGGGTTAGGTTTAGGGTTTGCTTAAGGGTTAGGGTTTGGGTATGGGAGCGGTTTAGGGTAAGGGTAGGGGTTAGGGTGCGTGTTAAGTTTAGGGTTTGGGTTTGGGTTAGGTTAGGGTTTGGGTTACAGTTAGACTTAGTGTTAGGGTTTGGGTTTGGTTCAGTGTTAGGGTTAGGTTAGGGTTTAGGTTAGAGTTAGGGTTAGGGTGAGGTGTTGGATTAGGGTTATGGTTAGGGTTAGGGTTCGCATTAGGGTTAGGGTTAGGGTTCCGATTAGAGTTAGGTTTAGAGTTTGTTTTTGGGTAAGGGTTAAGGTTAGGGTTAGGGTTAGGGTTAGGGTTAGGACTAGCATTAGGGTTAGGGTTAGGGTTAGGATTAGGGTTACGGTTAGGGTTAGGGTTAGGTTTTCGGTTTGGGTTATGTTTTGGGTTAGGTTTAGGGTAGGGTTAGGGTTAGGGTTAGGGTTAAGGTTAGGATTAGGGTTAGGGTTTGAGTTTGAATTAGGTTTAGGGTTAGCATTAGGGTTAGGGTTAGATTTAGGATAAGTGTTACAGTTAGGGTTTGGGTTAGGGTTAGGTTAGGGTTAGGGTTTGGGTTAGGGTTAGGGTTAGGGTTAGGGTTAGGGTTAGGGTTAGGTTTAGGGTTCCGATTAGAGTTAGGTTTAGAGTTTGGGTTTGGGTAAGGGTTAAGGTTAGGTTTAGGGTTAGGGTTAGGGTTAGGGTTAGGGTTAGGACTAGGATTAGGGCTAGGGTTAGGGTTAGGATTAGGGTTAGGGTTTGGTTTTAGGTTTGGGTTATGGTTAGGGTAAGTGTTAGGGTTAGGGTTTAGGGTTAGGGTTAGGGTTAGGGTTAGGGTTAGGGTTAGGGTTAGGGTTAGGAATAGGATTAGTGTTAGGGTTAGTGTTAGGATTAGGGGTAGGGTTTGGGTTAGGGTTAGGGTTAGGGTTAGGGTTAGGGTTAGGGTTAGAATTAGGGTTAGGGTTAGGGTTAGGGTTTGAGTTTGAATTAGGTTTAGGTTTAGCATTAGGGTTAGGGTTAGGTTTAGGATAAGTTTTTCAGTTAGGGTTAGGGTTAGGGTTAGGTTTTGGGTTCGGGTTAGGGTTAGGGTTAGGGTTAGGGTTTGATTTAGGGTTAAGGTTAGAAATAGGGTTGGTGTTAGGGTTTGGGTTCGGGTTAGGGTTAGGAGTAGGGTTAGTTTTAGGGTTAGGTTTAGGGTTAGCATTAGGGTTAGGGTTTGGGTTAGGGTTACCGTTAGGGTTAGGATTAGGGTTTGGGTTAGGGTTAGGGTTAGGGTTAGGGTTAGGGTTAGGGTTAGGATTAGGGTTAGGGTTTGTGTTAAGATTATGGTTTGGGTTTGGCTTAGGGTTAGGGTTAGGGTTAGGGTTAGGGTTAGGGATAGGTTTATAATTAGGTTTAGGGTTAAGGTTAGGGTTAGGGTTAGGTTTCGGGTTAGGGTTAGGGTTAGGGTTAGGGTTGGTGTTAAGATTATGGTTAGGGTTAGGGTTTGGGTTAGGTTTTCTGTTAGGATTAGGGTTAGGGTTAGAATTAGGGTTACGGTTAGGGTTACGGTTAGGGTTAGGGTTAGGATAAGGATGAGGGTTAGGGTTAGGGTTAGGATTAGGGTTTTTATTTGGGTTATGGTTTGGGTTAGGGTTTGGGTTAGTGTTAGAGTTAGGGTTTGAGTTAGGGTTAGGTTTAGGTTTAGGTTAGGGTTAGGGTTAGGGTTAGGGTTAGGGTTAGGTTTAGGGTTAGGACTAGGATTAGGGTTAGAGTTAGGGTTAGGGTTAGGGTTTGGTTTAGGTTTTGGGGCTGGGGTTAGGGGTTAAGTTTAGTTTTAGGGTTAGGGTTAGGGATTGGTTTAGGGTTAGGGTTAGGTTTAGTGTTAGGTTAAGTTTTGGGTTAGTGTTAGGGTTAGCCTTTGGGTTAGGGTTAGGGTTAGGGTTAGTGTTAGGGTTACGGTTTGGTTTAGGATTACGGTTAGGTTTAGGTTTTTGGTTAAGTTTCGGGTTAGGGTTATGGTTTGCGTTCGGGTTGGGTTAGTGTTAGGGTTTTAGTTAGTGTTAGGGTTAGGGTTAGGGTTAGGGTTAGGGTTTGGGTTAGGATTAGGTTTGAATCTGGGTTAGTGTTAGGGTTATGGTTAGTGTTAAGATTATGGTTAGGG
Source organism: Eospalax fontanierii (assembly GCA_035773235.1). Lineage (NCBI taxonomy): Eukaryota > Metazoa > Chordata > Mammalia > Rodentia > Spalacidae > Eospalax > Eospalax fontanierii. The sequence goes on along the minus strand of JAJHUQ010000065.1, from coordinate 679,870 downwards.
TTAGGGTTAGGGTTAGGTTTTCGGTGAGGGTTAGGGTTAGGGTTAGGGTTAGAATTAGGTTTAGGTTTAGGGTTAGGGTTAGCGTTAGGGTTAGGATAAGGATCAGGGTTAGGGTTAGGGTTAGGATGAGGGTTATTATTTGGGTTATGGTTTGGGTTAGGCTTAGTGTTAGGGTTTGGGTTAGTGTTAGAGTTAGGTTTTGAGTTAGGGTTAGCTTTAGGCTTACATTGGGGATTGGGTTAGAGTTAGGGTTAGGGTTAGGGTTTGGGTTTGGTTTAGAGTTAGGGTTAGGTTAGGGTTTGGGTTAGAGTTAGGGTTAGGGTGAGGTGTTGGATTAGGGTTATGGTTAGGGTTAGGGTTAGGATTAGGGTTAGGGTTAGGGTTCAAATTAGAGTTAGGTTTAGAGTTTGGGTTTGGGTAAGGGTTAAGGTTAGGGTTAGGGTTAGGGTTAGGGTTAGGTTTAGGGTTAGGGTTAGGACTAGGATTAGTGTTAGGGTTAGGGTTAGGGTTAGTGTTAGGGTTTGGGTGTAGGTTTGGGTTATGGTTAGGGTTAGGGTTTAGGGTTAGGGTTAGGGTTAGGGTTAGGGTTTCGGTTTGGGTTATGTTTTGGGTTAGGTTTAGGGTTAGGGTTAGGGTTTGGGTTCGGGTTAGGAATAGGGTTATGGTTTGAGTTTGAATTAGGTTTAGGGTTAGCATTAGGGTTAGGATTAGGGTTAGGGTTAGGGTTTGGGTTAGGGTGAGGGTTAGGGTTAGGGTTAGGGTTTGGGTTAGGGTTAGGTTTGAATCTGGGTTAGTATTAGGGTTATGGTTAGTGTTAAGACTATGGTTAGGGTTAGGGTTAGGGTTAGGTTTTGGGTGAGGGTTAGGGTTAGGGTTAGGGTTAGACTTAGGTTTAGGGTTAGGGTTAGGGTTAGGGTTAGGGTTAGGGTTAGGATAAGGATGAGGGTTAGGGTTAGGGTTAGGATTAGGTTTATTATTTGGGTTATGGTTTGGGTTAGGGTTAGTGTTAGGGTTTGGGTTAGTGTTAGAGTTAGGGTTTGAGTTAGGGTTAGGTTTAGGCTTACATTGGGGTTTGGGTTAGGGTTAGTGTTAGCGTTAGGGTTTGGGTTTGGTTTAGAGTTAGGGTTAGGTTAGGGTTTGGGTTAGAGTTAGGGTTAGGGTGAGGTGTTGGATTAGGGTTATGGTTAGGGTTAGGGTTAGGATTAGGGTTAGGGTTAGGGTTCCGATTAGAGTTAGGTTTAGAGTTTGGGTTTGGGTAAGGGTTAAGGTTAGGGTTAGGGTTAGGGTTAGGGTTAGGGTTAGGGTTAGGTTTAGGACTAGGATTAGGTTTAGGGTTAGTGTTAGGTTTAGGGTTAGGGTTTGGGTTTAGGTTTGGGTTATGGTTAGGGTTAGTGTTAGGGTTAGGGTTTAGGGTTAGGGTTAGGGTTAGGGTTAGGGTTTCGGTTTGGGTTATGTTTTGGATTAGGTTTAGGGTTAGGGTTAGGGTTTGGGTTCGGGTTAGGAATAGGGTTATGGTTTGAGTTTGATTTAGGGTTAGGGTTAGCATTAGGGTTAGGGTTAGGTTTAGGATTAGTGTTTCAGTTAGGCTTAGTGTTAGGTTTAGGGTTTGGGTACGTTTTAGGTTTAGGGTTAGGGTTAGGGTTTGATTTAGGGTTAGGGTTAAGGTTAGGGTTAGTGTTAGGGTTTGGGTTAGGGTTAGGGTTAGGAATAGGATTAGTGATAGGGTTAGGGTTAGGGTTAGCATTATGGTTACGATTAGGTTTAGGGTTAGGGTTTGTGTTAGGGTTAGGGTTAGGGTTAGGTTTAGGGTTTGGTTTAGGGTTAGGGTTAGGGTTAGGGTTTGGGTGAGGTTTAGGGTTAGGGTTAGGGTTAGGGTTTGTGTTAAGATTAGGGTTTGGGTTTGGGTTAGGTTAGGGTTTGGGTTACAGTTAGGGTTAGGATTAGGGTTTGGGTTTGGTTTAGTGTTAGGATTAGGTTAGTGTTTAGGTTAGAGTTAGGGTTAGGGTGAGGTGTTGGATTAGGGTTATGGTTAGGGTTAGGGTTCGGATTAGGGTTAGGGGTAGGGTTCCGATTAGAGTTAGGTTTAGAGTTTGGGTTTGGGTAAGGGTTAAGTTTAGGGTTAGGGGTAGGGTTAGGGTTAGGGTTAGGACTAGGATTAGGGTTAGGGTTAGGGTTAGGATTAGGGTTATGGTTAGGGTTAGGGTTAGGTTTTCGGTTTGGGTTATGTTTTGCGTTAGGTTTAGGGTTAGGGTTAGGGTTAGGGTTAGGGTTAAGGTTAGGTTTATTGTTAGGGTTTGAGTTTGAATTAGGTTTAGGGTTAGCATTAGGGTTAGGGTTAGATTTAGGATAAGTGTTTCAGTTAGGGTTTGGGTTAGGGTTAGGGTTAGGGTTAGGGTTAGGGTTTCGGTTTGGGTTTGTTTTGGGTTAGGTTTAGGATTAGGGTTAGGGTTTGGGTTCGGGTTAGGAATAGGGTTATGGTTTGAGTTTGAATTAGGTTTAGGGTTAGCATTAGGGTTAGCGTTAGGTTTAGGATTAGTGTTTCAGTTAGGCTTAGTGTTAGGTTTAGGGTTTGGGTACGGGTTAGGTTTAGGGTTAGGGTTAGGGTTTGATTTAGGGTTAGGGTTAAGGTTAGGGTTAGTGTTAGGGTTTGGGTTAGGGTTAGGGTTAGGAATAGGGTTGGTGATAGGGTTAGGTTTAGGGTTAGCATTAGGGTTACGATTAGGTTTAGGGTTAGGGTTTGGGTTAGGGTTAGGGTTAGGGTTAGGGTTAGGTTTAGGGTTTGGTTTAGGGTTAGGGTTAGGGTTTGGGTGAGGTTTAGGGTTAGGGTTAGGGTTAGGGTTTGTGTTAAGATTAGGGTTTGGGTTTGGGTTAGGTTAGGGTTTGGGTTACAGTTAGAGTTAGGGTTAGGGTTTGGGTTTGGTTCAGTGTTAGGGTTAGGTTAGGGTTTAGGTTAGAGTTAGGGTTAGGGTGAGGTGTTGGATTAGGGTTATGGTTAGGGTTACGGTTCGCATTAGGGTTAGGGTTAGGGTTCCGATTAGAGTTAGGTTTAGAGTTTGTTTTTGGGTAAGGGTTAAGGTTAGGGTTAGGGTTAGGGTTAGGGTTAGGACTAGCATTAGGGTTAGGGTTAGGGTTAGGATTAGGGTTACGGTTAGGGTTAGGGTTAGGTTTTCGGTTTGGGTTATGTTTTGGGTTAGGTTTAGGGTAGGGTTAGGGTTAGGGTTAGGGTTAAGGTTAGGATTAGGGTTAGGGTTTGAGTTTGAATTAGGTTTAGGGTTAGCATTAGGGTTAGGGTTAGATTTAGGATAAGTGTTTCAGTTAGGGTTTGGGTTAGGGTTAGGTTAGGGTTAGGGTTTGGGTTAGGGTTAGGGTTAGGGTTAGGGTTAGGGTTAGGGTTAGGGTTAGGTTTAGGGTTCCGATTAGAGTTAGGTTTAGAGTTTGGGTTTGGGTAAGGGTTAAGGTTAGGTTTAGGGTTAGGGTTAGGGTTAGGGTTAGGGTTAGGACTAGGATTAGGGCTAGGGTTAGGGTTAGGATTAGGGTTAGGGTTTGGTTTTAGGTTTGGGTTATGGTTAGGGTAAGTGTTAGGGTTAGGGTTTAGGGTTAGGGTTAGGTTTAAGGTTAGGGTTTCGGTTTGGGTTATGTTTTGGGTTAGGTTTAGGGTTAGGGTTAGGGTTTGAGTTGGAATTAGGTTTAGGGTTAGCATTAGGGTTAGGGTTAGGTTTAGGATTAGTGTTTCAGTTAGGGTTAGGGTTAGGGTTAGATTTTGTGTTCGGGTTAGGGTTAGAGTTAGGTTTAGCTTTTGATTTAGGGTTAGGGTTAGGGTTAGGGTTTTTGTTAGGGTTTGGGTTAGGGTTAGGTTTTAGACTAGGGTTAGTGTTAGGGTTAGGTTTAGGGTTAGCATTAGGGTTAGGGTTTGGGTTAGGGTTAGGGTTAGGGTTAGAGTTAGGGTTATGGTTAGGTTTAGCATTACGGTTAGGGTTAGGGTTATGGTTAGGGTTAGCTTTAGGGTTAGGGTTAGTGTTTGGGTTTGGGTTAGGGTTTGGGTTAGGGTTAGGGTTTGGGTTAGGGTTAGGATTAGGGTTCGGGTTAGGATTTGGGTTAGGGTTAGGGTTAGAGTCGGACTTGGGTTAGAGTTATGGTGAGGGTTAGGGGTTGGGTTAGGGTTAGGGTTACGGATAGGGTTAGGGTTATGGTTAGGGTTTGGATTAGGGTTAGGATTAGGGTTAGGGTTACGGTTTCGGTTTCGGTTATGTTTTGGGTTAGTTTTAATGTTAGGGTTAGGGTTTGGGTTGGGTTAGGATTAGGGTTAGGGTTTGAGTTTGAATTAGGTTTAGGGTTAGCATTAGGGTAAGGGTTAGGTTTAGGATAAGTGTTTCAGTTAGGGTTAGGGTTAGGGTTAGGGTTTGCGTTCGGGTTAGGGTTAGGGTTAGGGTTTGATTTAGGGTTAAGGTTAGGGTTAGGGTTAGTGTTAGGTTTTGGGTTAGGGTTACGGTTAGGAGTAGGGTTAGTGTTAGGGTTAGGTTTATGGTTAGCATTAGGGTTAGGATTAGCGTTAGGGTTAGGGTTTGGGTTAGGGTTAGGGTTTGGGTTAGGGTTAGGGTTAGGGTTAGGGTTAGGGTTAGGGTTAGGGTCTGGTTAGTGTTAGGGTTAGGATTAGGGTTAGGGTTTGTTTTAAGATCAGCGTTTGGGTTTGGGTTAGGGTTAGGGTTAGGGTTAGGGTTAGGGTTAGGGTTAGAATTAGGGTTAGGGTTAAGGTTAGGGTTAGGGTTAGGGTTAGCATAAGAATGAGGGTTAGGGTTAGGGTTAGGATTAGTGTTATTATTTGGGTTATGGTTTGGGTTAGGGTTAGGGTTAGATTTTGGGTTAGTGTTAGAGTTAGGGTTTGAGTTAGGGTTAGGTATAGGGTTAGGTTAGGGTTTGGGTTAGAGTTAGGGTTAGGGTGAGGTGTTGGATTAGTGTTACTGTTAGTGTCAGGGTTTGGGTTAGGGTTAGGGTTAGGGATCCGATTAGAGTTAGGTTTAGAGTTTGGGTTTTGTAAGGGTTAAGGTTAGGGTTAGGGTTAGGGTTAGGGTTAGGGTTAGGGTTAGGGTTAGGATTATGGTTAGGGTTTGGATTTAGGTTTGGGTTATGTTTAGTGTAAGTGTTAGGGTTAGGGTTTCGTGTTAGGATTAGGGTTAGGGTTAAGGTTTCGGTTTTGGTTATGTTTTGGGTTAGGTTTAGGGGTAGGGTTAGGGTTTGGGTTCGGATTAGGATTAGGGTTAGGGTTTGAATTTGAATTAGGTTTAGGGTTAGCATTAGGTTTAGGGTTAGGTTTAGGATTAGTGTTTCAGGTAGGGTTAGGGTTAGGGTTTGGGTTCGGGTTAGGGTTTGGGTTAGGGTTTGATTTATGGTTAGGGTTAGGGTTAGGGTTAGGGTTAGTGTTAGGACTAGGATTAGTGTTAGGGTTAGTGTTAGGATTAGGGTAAGGGTTTGGGTTTAGGTTTGGGTTATTGTTAGGGTTAGGGTTTAGGGTTAGGGTTAGGGTTAGGGTTAGGTTTTCGATTTGGGTTATGTTTTGGGTTAGGTTTAGGGTTAGGGTTAGGGTTTGGGTTCGGGTTAGGAATAGGGTTATGGTTTGAGTTTGAATTAGATTTAGGGTTAGCATTAGGGTTAGGATTAGGGTTAGGGTTAGGGTTTGGGTTAGGGTGAGGGTTAGGGTTAGGGTTAGGGTTTGGGTTAGGGTTAGGTTTGAATCTGGGTTAGTATTAGGGTTATGGTTAGTGTTAAGACTATGGTTAGGGTTAGGGTTAGGGTTAGGTTTTGGGTGAGGGTTTGGTTTAGGGTTACGGTTAGACTTAGGTTTAGGGTTAGGGTTAGGGTTAGGGTTAGGGTTAGGGTTAGGATAAGGATGAGGGTTAGGATTAGGGTTAGGATTAGGGTTATTATTTGGGTTATGGTTTGGGTTGGGGTTAGTGTTAGGGTTTGGGTTAGTGTTAGAGTTATGGTTTGAGGTAGGGTTAGGTTTAGGCTTACATTGGGGTTTGTGTTAGAGTTAGTGTTAGGGTTAGGGTTTGGGTTTGGTTTAGAGTTAGGGTTAGTTTAGGGTTTGGGTTAGAGTTAGGGTTAGGGTGAGGTGTTGGATTAGGGTTATGGTTAGGGTTAGGGTTAGGATTAGGGTTAGGGTTAGGGTTCCGATTAGAGTTAGGTTTAGAGTTTGGGTTTGGGTAAGGGTTAAGGTTAGGGTTAGGGTTAGGGTTAGGGTTAGGGTTAGGTTTAGGACTAGGATTAGGGTTAGGGTTAGTGTTAGGTTTAGGGTTAGGGTTTGGGTTTAGGTTTGGGTTATGGTTAGGGTTAGTGTTAGGGTTAGGGTTTAGGGTTAGGGTTAGGGTTAGGGTTAGGGTTTCGGTTTGGGTTATGTTTTGGGTTAGGTTTAGGGTTAGGGTTAGGGTTTGGGTTCGGGTTAGGAATAGGGTTATGGTTTGAGTTTGAATTAGGTTTAGGGTTAGCATTAGGGTTAGGGTTAGGTTTAGGATTAGTGTTTCAGTTAGGCTTAGTGTTAGGTTTAGGGTTAGGGTTAGGGTTAGGGTTAGGGTTAGGGTTAGGGTTTGATTTAGGGTTAGGGTTAAGGTTAGTGTTAGTGTTAGGGTTTGGGTTAGGGTTAGGGTTAGGAATAGGGTTAGTGATAGGGTTAGGTTTAGGGTTAGCATTAGGGTTACGATTAGGTTTAGGGTTAGGGTTTGGGTTAGGGTTAGGGTTAGGGTTAGGGTTAGGTTTAGGGTTTGGTTTAGGGTTAGGGTTAGGGTTAGGGTTTGGGTGAGGTTTAGGTTTAGGGTTAGGGTTAGGGTTTGTGTTAAGATTAGGGTTTGGGTTTGGGTTAATTTAGGGTTTGGGTTACAGTTAGGGTTAGGGTTAGGGTTTGGGTTTGGTTTAGTGTTAGGGTTAGGTTAGGGTTTAGGTTAGAGTTAGGGGTAGGGTGAGGTGTTGGATTAGGGTTATGGTTAGGGTTAGGGTTAGGATTAGGGTTAGGGTTAGGGTTCCGATTAGAGTTAGGTTTAGAGTTTGGGTTTGGGTAAGGGTTAAGGTTAGGGTTAGGGTTAGGGTTAGGGTTAGGGTTAGGACTAGGATTAGGTTTAGGTTTAGGGTTAGGATTAGGGTTACGGTTAGGGTTAGGGTTAGGTTTTCGGTTTGGGTTATGTTTTGGGTTAAGTTTAGGGTTAGGGTTAGGGTTAGGGTTAAGGTTAGGATTAGGGTTAGGGTTTGAGTTTGAATTACGTTTAGGGTTAGCATTAGGGGTAGGGTTAGATTTAGGATAAGTGTTTCAGTTAGGGTTTGGGTTAGGGTTAGGGTTAGGGTTAGGGTTTGGGTTAGGGTTAGGGTTTGGGTTAGGGTTAGGG
>JAJHUQ010000065.1:660000-667500 GCA_035773235.1 Eospalax fontanierii | reverse complement strand
GGTTAGGGTTAGGGTTAGGGCTAGGATTAGGGTTAGGGTTAGGGTTAGGATAAGGGTTACGGTTAGGGTTAGGGTTAGGTTTTCGGTTTGGGTTATGTTTTGGGTTAGGTTTAGGGTTAGGGTTAGGGTTAGGGTTAGGGTTAAGGTTAGGATTAGGGTTAGGGTTTGAGTTTGAATTAGGTTTAGGGTTAGCATTAGGGTTAGGGTTAGATTTAGGATAAGTGTTTCAGTTAGGGTTTGGGTTAGGGTTAGGTTAGGGTTAGGGTTTGGGTTAGGGTTAGGGTTAGGGTTAGGGTTTGGGTTAGGGTTAGGGCTAGGGCTAGGGCTAGGGTTAGGGTTATGGTTAGGGTTAGGGTTAGGATTAGGGTTAGGGTTAGGGTTCCGATTAGAGTTAGGTTTAGAGTTTGGGTTTGGGTAAGGGTTAAGGTTAGGTTTAGGGTTAGGGTTAGGGTTAGGGTTAGGACTAGGATTAGAGCTAGGGTTAGGGTTAGGATTAGGGTTAGGGTTTGGTTTTAGATTTGGGTTATGGTTAGGGTAAGTGTTAGGGTTAGGGTTTAGGGTTAGGGTTAGGTTTAAGGTTAGGGTTTCGGTTTGGGTTATGTTTTGGGTTAGGTTTAGGGTTAGGGTTAGGGTTTGAGTTGGAATTAGGTTTAGGGTTAGCATTAGGGTTAGGGTTAGGTTTAGGATTAGTGTTTCAGTTAGGGTTAGGGTTAGGGTTAGAGTTTGGGTTCGGGTTAGGGTTAGGGTTAGGTTTAGCTTTTGATTTAGGGTTAGGGTTAGGGTTAGGGTTTTTGTTAGGGTTTGGGTTAGGGTTAGGGTTAAGACTAGGGTTAGTGTTAGGGTTAGGTTTAGGGTTAGCATTAGGGTTAGGATTAGGGTTAGGGTTACGTTTTGGGTTAGGGTTAGGTTTAGGGTTACGGTTAGGGTTAGGGTTTGGGTTAGGGTTAGGGTTAGGGTTAGAGTTAGGGTTATGGTTAGGTTTAGCATTAGGGTTAGGGTTAGGGTTATGGTTAGGGTTAGCTTTAGGGTTAGGGTTAGTGTTTGGGTTTGGGTTAGGGTTTGGGTTAGGGTTAGGGTTTGGGTTAGGGTTAGGATTAGGGTTCTGGTTAGGATTTGGCTTAGGGTTAGTGTTAGAGTCGGATTTGGGTTAGAGTTATGGTGAGGGTTAGGGGTTGGGTTAGGGTTAGGGTTACGGTTAGGGTTAGGGTTATGGTTAGGGTTTGGATTAGGGTTAGGGTTAGGGTTAGGGTTACGGTTTCGGTTTCGGTTATGTTTTGGGTTAGTTTTAGGGTTAGGGTTAGGGTTTGGGTTGGGTTAGGATTAGGGTTAGGGTTTGAGTTTGAATTAGGTTTAGGGTTAGCATTAGGGTTAGGGTTAGGTTTAGGATAAGTGTTTCAGTTAGGGTTAGGGTTAGGGTTAGGGTTTGCGTTCGGGTTAGGGTTAGGGTTAGGGTTTGATTTAGGGTTAAGGTTAGGGTTAGGGTTAGTGTTAGGTTTTGGGTTAGGGTTACGGTTAGGAGTAGGGTTAGTGTTAGGGTTAGGTTTAGGGTTAGCATTAGGGTTAGGATTAGCGTTAGGGTTACGGTTTGGGTTAGGGTTAGGGTTTGGGTTAGGGTTAGGGTTAGGGTTAGGGTTAGGGTCTGGTTAGTGTTAGGGTTAGGATTAGGGTTAGGGTTTGTGTTAAGATCAGGGTTTGGGTTTGGGTTTGGGTTAAGGTTAGGGTTAGGGTTAGGGTTAGGGTTAGGGTTAGAATTAGGGTTAGGGTTAAGGTTAGGGTTAGGGTTAGGGTTAGCATAAGGATGAGGGTTAGGGTTAGGGTTAGGATTAGTGTTATTATTTGGGTTATGGTTTGGGTTAGGGTTAGGGTTAGATTTTGGGCTAGTGTTAGAGTTAGGGTTTGAGTTAGGGTTAGGTATAGGGTTAGGTTAGCGTTTGGGTTAGAGTTAGGGTTAGGGTTAGGTTTGGGTTTGGTTTAGAGTTAGGGTTAGGTTTGGGTTTGGGTTAGAGTTAGTGTTAGGGTGAGGTGTTGGATTAGTGTTATTGTTAGGGTTAGGGTTAGGATTAGGGTTAGGGTTAGGGATCCGATTAGAGTTAGGTTTAGAGTTTGGGTTAGGGTTAGGGTTAGGGTTAGGGTTAGGGTTAGGGTTAGGGTTAGGGTTAGGGTTAGGACTTGGATTAGGGTTAGGGTTAAGGTTTCGGTTTTGGTTATGTTTTGGGTTAGGTTTAGGGTTAGGGTTAGGGTTTGGGTTCGGATTAGGATTAGGGTTAGGGTTTGAATTTGAATTAGGTTTAGGGTTAGCATTAGGGTTAGTGTTAGGTTTAGGATTAGTGTTTCAGGTAGGGTTAGGGTTAGGGTTTGGGTTCGGGTTAGGGTTAGGTTTAGGGTTTGATTTATGGTTAGGGTTAGGGTTAGGGTTAGGGTTAGGGTTAGGACTAGGATTAGTGTTAGATATAGTGTTAGGATTAGGGTAAGGGTTTGGGTTTAGGTTTGGGTTATGGTTAGGGTTAGGGTTTAGGGTTAGGGTTAGGGTTAGGGTTAGGGTTTCGATTTGGGTTATGTTTTGGGTTAGGTTTAGGGTTAGGGTTAGGGTTTGGGTTCGGGTTAGGAATAGGGTTATGGTTTGAGTTTGAATTAGGTTTAGGGTTAGCATTAGGGTTAGGATTAGGGTTAGGGTTAGGGTTTGGGTTAGGGTGAGGGTTAGGGTTAGGGTTAGGGTTTGGGTTAGGGTTAGGTTTGAATCTGGGTTAGTATTAGGGTTATGGTTAGTGTTAAGACTATGGTTAGGGTTAGGGTTAGGGTTAGGTTTTGGGTGAGGGTTAGGTTTAGGGTTACGGTTAGACTTAGGTTTAGGGTTAGGGTTAGGGTTAGGGTTAGGGTTAGGGTTAGGGTTAGGATAAGGATGAGGGTTAGGATTAGGGTTAGGATTAGGGTTATTATTTGGGTTATGGTTTGGGTTAGGGTTAGTGTTAGGGTTTGGGTTAGTGTTAGAGTTAGGGTTTGAGTTAGGGTTAGGTTTAGGCTTACATTGGGGTTTGTGTTAGAGTTAGTGTTAGGGTTAGGGTTTGGGTTTGGTTTAGAGTTAGGGTTAGTTTAGGTTTTGGGTTAGAGTTAGGGTTAGGGTGAGGTGTTGGATTAGGGTTATGGTTAGGGTTAGGGTTAGGATTAGGGTTAGGGTTAGGGTTCCGATTAGAGTTAGGTTTAGAGTTTGGGTTTGGGTAAGGGTTAAGGTTAGGGTTAGGGTTAGGGTTAGGGTTAGGGTTAGGGTTAGGTTTAGGACTAGGATTACGGTTAGGGTTAGTGTTAGGTTTAGGGTTAGCGTTTGGGTTTAGGTTTGGGTTATGGTTAGGGTTAGTGTTAGGGTTAGGGTTTAGGGTTAGGGTTAGGTTTAGGGTTAGGGTTAGGGTTTCGGTATGGGTTATGTTTTGGGTTAGGTTTAGGGTTAGGGTTAGGGTTTGGGTTCGGGTTAGGAATAGTGTTATGCTTTGAGTTTGAATTAGGTTTAGGGTTAGCATTAGGGTTAGGGTTAGGTTTAGGATTAGTGTTTCAGTTAGGCTTAGTGTTAGGTTTAGGGTTTGGGTACGGATTAGGTTTAGGGTTAGGGTTAGGGTTTGATTTAGGGTTAGGGTTAAGGTTAGTGTTAGTGTTAGGGTTTGGGTTAGGGTTAGGGTTAGGAATAGGGTTAGTGATAGGGTGAGGTTTAGGGTTAGCATTAGGGTTACGATTAGGTTTAGGGTTAGGGTTTGGGTTAGGGTTAGGGTTAGGGTTAGGGTTAGGGTTAGGTTTAGGGTTTGGTTTAGGGTTAGGGTTAGGGTTAGGGTTTGGGTGAGGTTTAGGGTTAGGGTTAGGGTTAGGGTTTGTGTTAAGATTAGGGTTTGGGTTTGGGTTAATTTAGGGTTTGGGTTACAGTTAGGGTTAGGGTTAGGGTTTGGGTTTGGTTTAGTGTTAGGGTTAGGTTAGGGTTTAGGTTAGAGTTAGGGTTAGGGTGAGGTGTTGGATTAGGCTTATGGTTAGGGTTAGGGTTAGGATTAGGGTTAGGGATATGGTTCCGATTAGACTTAGGTTTAGAGTCTGGGTTTGGGTAAGGGTTATGTTTAGGGTTAGGGTTAGGGTTAGGGTTAGGGTTAGGACAAGGATTAGGGTTAGGTTTAGGGTTATGATTAGGGTTACGGTTAGGGTTAGGGTTAGGTTTTCGGTTTGAGTTATGTTTTGGGTTAAGTTTAGGGTTAGTGTTAGGGTTAGGGTTAGGGTTAAGGTTAGGATTAGGGTTAGGGTTTGAGTTTGAATTAGGTTTAGGGTTAGCATTAGGGTTAGGGTTAGGTTTAGGATTAGTGTTTCAGTTAGGCTTAGTGTAAGGTTTAGGGTGTGGGTACGGGTTAGGTTTAGGGTTAGGGTTAGGGTTTGATTTAGGGTTAGGGTTAAGGTTAGGGTTAGTGTTAGGGTTTGGGTTAGGGTTAGGGTTAGGAATAGGGTTGTTGATAGGGTTAGGTTTAGGGTTAGCATTAGGGTTACGATTAGGTTTAGGGTTAGGGTTTGGGTTAGGGTTAGGGTTAGGGTTAGGGTTAGGTTTAGGGTTTGGTTTAGGGTTAGGGTTAGGGTTTGGGTGAGGTTTAGGGTTAGGGTTAGGGTTAGGGTTTGTGTTAAGATTAGGGTTTGGGTTTGGGTTAGGTTAGGGTTTGGGTTACAGTTAGAGTTAGGGTTAGGGTTTGGGTTTGGTTCAGTGTTAGGGTTAGGTTAGGGTTTAGGTTAGAGTTAGGGTTAGGGTGAGGTGTTGGATTAGGGTTATGGTTAGGGTTAGGGTTCGCATTAGGGTTAGGGTTACGGTTCCGATTAGAGTTAGGTTTAGAGTTTGTTTTTGGGTAAGGGTTAAGGTTAGGGTTAGGGTTAGGGTTAGGGTTAGGACTAGCATTAGGGTTAGGGTTAGGGTTAGGATTAGGGTTACGGTTAGGCTTAGGGTTAACTTTACGGTTTGGGTTAGGGTTAGGGTTAGGTTTAGGGTTAGGGTTAGGGTTAGGGTTAAGGTTAGGATTAGGGTTAGGGTTTGAGTTTGAATTAGGTTTAGGGTTAGCATTAGGGTTAGGGTTAGATTTAGGATAAGTGTTTCAGTTAGGGTTTGGGTTAGGGTTAGGTTAGGGTTAGGGTTTGGGTTAGGGTTAGGGTTAGGGTTAGGGTTTGAGTTAGGGTTAGGGTTAGGGTTAGGGTTAGGGTTAGGGTTAGGGTTAGGTTTAGGGTTAGGGTTAGGGTTAGGTTTAGGGTTCCGATTAGAGTTAGGTTTAGAGTTTGGGTTTGGGTAAGGGTTAAGGTTAGGTTTAGGGTGTGGGTTAGGGTTAGGTTTAGGACTAGGATTAGGGCTAGGGTTAGGGTTAGGATTAGGGTTAGGGTTTGGTTTTGGGTTTGGGTTATGGTTAGGGTAAGTGTTAGGGTTAGGGTTTAGGGTTAGGGTTAGGTTTAAGGTTAGGGTTTCGGTTTGGGTTATGTTTTGGGTTAGGTTAAGGGTTAGGGTTAGGGTTTGAGTTGGAATTAGGTTTAGCGTTAGCATTAGGGTTAGGATTAGGTTTACGATTAGTGTTTCAGTTAGGGTTAGGGTTAGGGTAAGATTTTGGGTTCGGGTTAGGGTTAGAGTTAGGTTTAGCTTTTGATTTAGGGTTAGGGTTAGGGTTAGGGTTTTTGTTAGGGTTTGGGTTAGGGTTAGGTTTTAGACTAGGGTTAGTGTTAGGGTTAGGTTTAGGGTTAGCATTAGGGTTAGGATTAGGGTTAGGGTTACGGTTTGGGTTAGGGTTAGGTTTAGGGTTACGGTTAGGGTTAGGGTTTGGGTTAGGGTTAGGGTTAGGGTTAGAGTTAGGGTTATGGTTAGGTTTAGCATTACGGTTAGGGTTAGGGTTATGGTTAGGGTTAGCTTTAGGGTTAGGGTTAGTGTTTGGGTTTGGGTTAGGGTTTGGGTTAGGGTTAGGGTTTGGGTTAGGGTTAGGATTAGGGTTCGGGTTAGGATTTGGGTTAGGGTTAGGGTTAGAGTCGGATTTGGGTTAGAGTTATGGTGAGGGTTAGGGGTTGGGTTAGGGTTAGGGTTACGGTTAGTGTTAGGGTTAAGGTTAGGGTTTGGATTAGGGTTAGGATTAGGGTTAGGGTTACGGTTTCGGTTTCGGTTATGTTTTGGGTTAGTTTTAGGGTTAGGGTTAGGGTTTGGGTTGGGTTAGGATTAGGGTTAGGGTTTGAGTTTGAATTAGGTTTAGGGTTAGCATTAGGGTAAGGGTTAGGTTTAGGATAAGTGTTTCAGTTAGGGTTAGGGTTAGGGTTAGGGTTTGCGTTCGGGTTAGGGTTAGGGTTAAGGTTTGATTTAGGGTTAAGGTTAGGGTTAGGGTTAGTGTTAGGTTTTGGGTTAGGGTTACGGTTAGGAGTAGGGTTAGTGTTAGGGTTAGGTTTATGGTTACCATTAGGGTTAGGATTAGCGTTAGGGTTAGGTTTTGGGTTAGGGTTAGGGTTTGGGTTAGGGTTAGGGTTAGGGTTAGGGTTAGGTTGTGGTTAGTGTTAGGGTTAGGATTAGGGTTAGGGTTTGTTTTAAGATCAGGGTTTGGGTTTGGGTTAGGGTTAGGGTTAGGGTTAGGGTTAGGGTTAGAATTAGGGTTAGGGTTAAGGTTAGGGTTAGGGTTAGGGTTAGCATAAGGATGAGGGTTAGGGTTAGGGTTAGGATTAGTGTTATTATTTGGGTTATGGTTTGGGTTAGGGTTAGGGTTAGATTTTGGGTTAGTGTTAGAGTTAGGGTTTGAGTTAGGGTTAGGTATAGGGTTAGGTTAGGGTTTGGGTTAGAGTTAGGGTTAGGGTTAGGTTTGGGTTTGGTTTAGAGTTAGGGTTAGGTTTGGGTTTGGGTTAGAGTTAGTGTTAGGGTGAGGTGTTGGATTAGTGTTATTGTTAGGGTTAGGGTTAGGATTAGGGTTAGGGTTAGGGATCCGATTAGAGTTAGGTTTAGAGTTTGGGTTTTGTAAGGGTTAAGGTTAGGGTTAGGGTTAGGGTTAGGGTTAGGACTTGGATTAGGGTTAGGGTTAGGGTTAGGATTATGGTTAGGGTTTGGATTTAGGTTTGGGTTATGTTTAGTGTAACTGTTAGGGTTAGGGTTTCGTGTTAGGATTAGGGTTAGGGTTAAGGTTTCGGTTTTGGTTATGTTTTGGGTTAGGTTTAGGGTTAGGGTTAGGGTTTGGGTTCGGATTAGGATTAGGGTTAGGGTTTGAATTTGAATTAGGTTTAGGGTTAGCATTAGGTTTAGGGTTAGGTTTAGGATTAGTGTTTCAGGTAGGGTTAGGGCTAGGGTTTGGGTTCGGGTTAGGGTTAGGGTTAGGGTTTGATTTATGGTTAGGGTTAGGGTTAGGGTTAGGGTTAGTGTTAGGACTAGGATTAGTGTTAGGGTTAGTGTTAGGATTAGGGTAAGGGTTTGGGTTTAGGTTTGGGTTATTGTTAGGGTTAGGGTTTAGGGTTAGGGTTAGGGTTAGGGTTAGGGTTTCGATTTGGGTT
>JAJHUQ010000065.1:630000-637500 GCA_035773235.1 Eospalax fontanierii | reverse complement strand
TAAGGTTAGGGTTTCGGTTTGGGTTATGTTTTGGGTTAGGTTAAGGGTTAGGGTTAGGGTTTGAGTTGGAATTAGGTTTAGGGTTAGCATTAGGGTTAGGGTTAGGTTTACGATTAGTGTTTCAGTTAGGGTTAGGGTTAGGGTTAGATTTTGGGTTCGGGTTAGGGTTAGAGTTAGGTTTAGCTTTTGATTTAGGGTTAGGGTTAGGGTTAGGGTTTTTGTTAGGGTTTGGGTTAGGGTTAGGTTTTAGACTAGGGTTAGTGTTAGGGTTAGGTTTAGGGTTAGCATTAGGGTTAGGATTAGGGTTAGGGTTACGGTTTGGGTTAGGGTTAGGTTTAGGGTTACGGTTAGGGTTAGGGTTTGGGTTAGGGTTAGGGTTAGGGTTAGAGTTAGGGTTATGGTTAGGTTTAGCATTACGGTTAGGGTTAGGGTTATGGTTAGGGTTAGCTTTAGGGTTAGGGTTAGTGTTTGGGTTTGGGTTAGGGTTTGGGTTAGGGTTAGGGTTTGGGTTAGGGTTAGGATTAGGGTTCGGGTTAGGATTTGGGTTAGGGTTAGGGTTAGAGTCGGATTTGGGTTAGAGTTATGGTGAGGGTTAGGGGTTGGGTTAGGGTTAGGGTTACGGTTAGTGTTAGGGTTAAGGTTAGGGTTTGGCTTAGGGTTAGGATTAGGGTTAGGGTTACGGTTTCGGTTTCGGTTATGTTTTGGGTTAGTTTTAGGGTTAGGGTTAGGGTTTGGGTTGGGTTAGGATTAGGGTTAGGGTTTGAGTTTGAATTAGGTTTAGGGTTAGCATTAGGGTAAGGGTTAGGTTTAGGATAAGTGTTTCAGTTAGGGTTAGGGTTAGGGTTAGGGTTTGCGTTCGGGTTAGGGTTAGGGTTAGGGTTTGATTTAGGGTTAAGGTTAGGGTTAGGGTTAGTGTTAGGTTTTGGGTTAGGGTTACGGTTAGGAGTAGGGTTAGTGTTAGGGTTAGATTTATGGTTACCATTAGGGTTAGGTTTAGCGTTAGGGTTAGGGTTTGGGTTAGGGTTAGGGTTTGGGTTAGGGTTAGGGTTAGGGTTAGGGTTAGGTTCTGGTTAGTGTTAGGGTTAGGATTAGGGTTAGGGTTTGTTTTAAGATCAGGGTTTGGGTTTGGGTTAGGGTTAGGGTTAGGGTTAGGGTTAGGGTTAGAATTAGGGTTAGGGTTAAGGTTAGGGTTAGGGTTAGGGTTAGCATAAGGATGAGGGTTAGGGTTAGGGTTAGGATTAGTGTTATTATTTGGGTTATGGTTTGGGTTAGGGTTAGGGTTAGATTTTGGGTTAGTGTTAGAGTTAGGGTTTGAGTTAGGGTTAGGTATAGGGTTAGGTTAGGGTTTGGGTTAGAGTTAGGGTTAGGGTTAGGTTTGGGTTTGGTTTAGAGTTAGGGTTAGGTTTGGGTTTGGGTTAGAGTTAGTGTTAGGGTGAGGTGTTGGATTAGTGTTATTGTTAGGGTTAGGGTTAGGATTAGGGTTAGGGTTAGGGATCCGATTAGAGTTAGGTTTAGAGTTTGGGTTTTGTAAGGGTTAAGGTTAGGGTTAGGGTTAGGGTTAGGGTTAGGACTTGGATTAGGGTTAGGGTTAGGGTTAGGATTATGGTTAGGGTTTGGATTTAGGTTTGGGTTATGTTTAGTGTAACTGTTAGGGTTAGGGTTTCGTGTTAGGATTAGGGTTAGGGTTAAGGTTTCGGTTTTGGTTATGTTTTGGGTTAGGTTTAGGGTTAGGGTTAGGGTTTGGGTTCGGATTAGGATTAGGGTTAGGGTTTGAATTTGAATTAGGTTTAGGGTTAGCATTAGGTTTAGGGTTAGGTTTAGGATTAGTGTTTCAGGTAGGGTTAGGGTTAGGGTTTGGGTTCGGGTTAGGGTTAGGGTTAGGGTTTGATTTATGGTTATGGTTAGGGTTAGGGTTAGGG
The DNA here is from genome assembly GCA_035773235.1 of Eospalax fontanierii. Lineage (NCBI taxonomy): Eukaryota > Metazoa > Chordata > Mammalia > Rodentia > Spalacidae > Eospalax > Eospalax fontanierii. Next base: position 635,581 of record JAJHUQ010000065.1, on the reverse strand, counting down.
TTAGTGTTAGGACTAGGATTAGTGTTAGGGTTAGTGTTAGGATTAGGGTAAGGTTTTGGGTTTAGGTTTGGGTTATTGTTAGGGTTAGGGTTTAGGGTTAGGGTTAGGGTTAGGGTTAGGGTTTCGGTTTGGGTTATGTTTTGGGTTAGGTTTAGGGTTAGGGTTAGGGTTTGGGTTAGTGTTAGAGTTAGGGTTTGAGTTAGGGTTAGGTTTAGGCTTACATTGGGGTTGGGTTAGAGTTAGTGTTAGGGTTAGGGTTTGGGTTTGGTTTAGAGTTAGGGTTAGTTTAGGGTTTGGGTTAGAGTTAGGGTTAGGGTGAGGTGTTGGATTAGGGTTATGGTTAGGGTTAGGGTTAGGATTAGGGTTAGGGTTAGGGTTCCGATTAGAGTTAGGTTTAGAGTTTGGGTTTGGGTAAGGGTTAAGGTTAGGGTTAGGGTTAGGGTTAGGGTTAGGGTTAGGGTTAGGTTTAGGACTAGAATTAGGGTTAGGGTTAGTGTTAGGTTTAGGGTTAGGGTTTGGGTTTAGGTTTGGGTTATGGTTAGGTTTAGTGTTAGGGTTAGGGTTTAGGGTTAGGGTTAGGGTTAGGGTTAGGGTTTGGGTTATGTTTTGGGTTAGGTTTAGGGTTAGGGTTAGGGTTTGGGTTCGGGTTAGGAATAGGGTTATGGTTTGAGTTTGAATTAGGTTTAGGGTTAGCATTAGGGTTAGGGTTAGGTTTAGGATTAGTGTTTCAGTTAGGCTTAGTGTAAGGTTTAGGGTGTGGGTACGGGTTAGGTTTAGGGTTAGGGTTAGGGTTTGATTTAGGGTTAGGGTTAAGGTTAGGGTTAGTGTTAGGGTTTGGGTTAGGGTTAGGGTTAGGAATAGGGTTGTTGATAGGGTTAGGTTTAGGGTTAGCATTAGGGTTACGATTAGGTTTAGGGTTAGGGTTTGGGTTAGGGTTAGGGTTAGGTTTAGGGTTTGGTTTAGGGTTAGGGTTAGGGTTTGGGTGAGGTTTAGGGTTAGGGTTAGGGTTAGGGTTTGTGTTAAGATTAGGGTTTGGGTTTGGGTTAGGTTAGGGTTTGGGTTACAGTTAGAGTTAGGGTTAGGGTTTGGGTTTGGTTCAGTGTTAGGGTTAGGTTAGGGTTTAGGTTAGAGTTAGGGTTAGGGTGAGGTGTTGGATTAGGGTTATGGTAAGGGTTAGGGTTCGCATTAGGGTTAGGGTTACGGTTCCGATTAGAGTTAGGTTTAGAGTTTGTTTTTGGGTAAGGGTTAAGGTTAGGGTTAGGGTTAGGGTTAGGGTTAGGACTAGCATTAGGGTTAGGGTTAGGGTTAGGATTAGGGTTACGGTTAGGGTTAGGGTTAGGTTTTCGGTTTGGGTTATGTTTTGGGTTAGGTTTAGGGTAGGGTTAGGGTTAGGGTTAGGGTTAAGGTTAGGATTAGGGTTAGGGTTTGAGTTTGAATTAGGTTTAGGGTTAGCATTAGGGTTAGGGTTAGATTTAGGATAAGTGTTTCAGTTAGGGTTTGGGTTAGGGTTAGGTTAGGGTTAGGGTTTGGGTTAGGGTTAGGGTTAGGGTTAGGGTTTGGGTTAGGGTTAGGGTTAGGGTTAGGGTTAGGGTTAGGGTTAGGGTTAGGTTTAGGGTTAGGGTTAGGGTTAGGTTTAGGGTTCCGATTAGACTTAGGTTTAGAGTTTGGGTTTGGGTAAGGGTTAAGGTTAGGTTTAGGGTGTGGGTTAGGGTTAGGTTTAGGACTAGGATTAGGGCTAGGGTTAGGGTTAGGATTAGGGTTAGGGTTTGGTTTTAGGTTTGGGTTATGGTTAGGGTAAGTGTTAGGGTTAGGGTTTAGGGTTAGGGTTAGGTTTAAGGTTAGGGTTTCGGTTTGGGTTATGTTTTGGGTTAGGTTAAGGGTTAGGGTTAGGGTTTGAGTTGGAATTAGGTTTAGGGTTAGCATTAGGGTTAGGGTTAGGTTTACGATTAGTGTTTCAGTTAGGGTTAGGGTTAGGGTTAGATTTTGGGTTCGGGTTAGGGTTAGAGTTAGGTTTAGCTTTTGATTTAGGGTTAGGGTTAGGGTTAGGGTTTTTGTTAGGGTTTGGGTTAGGGTTAGGTTTTAGACTAGGGTTAGTGTTAGGGTTAGGTTTAGGGTTAGCATTAGGGTTAGGATTAGGGTTAGGTTTACGGTTTGGGTTAGGGTTAGGTTTAGCGTTACGGTTAGGGTTAGGGTTTGGGTTAGGGTTAGGGTTAGGGTTAGAGTTAGGGTTATGGTTAGGTTTAGCATTACGGTTAGGGTTAGGGTTATGGTTAGGGTTAGCTTTAGGGTTAGGGTTAGTGTTTGGGTTTGGGTTAGGGTTTGGGTTAGGGTTAGGGTTTGGGTTAGGGTTAGGATTAGGGTTCGGGTTAGGATTTGGGTTAGGGTTAGGGTTAGAGTCGGATTTGGGTTAGAGTTATGGTGAGGGTTAGGGGTTGGGTTAGGGTTAGGGTTACGGTTAGTGTTAGGGTTAAGGTTAGGGTTTGGATTAGGGTTAGGATTAGGGTTAGGGTTACGGTTTCGGTTTCGGTTATGTTTTGGGTTAGTTTTAGGGTTAGGGTTAGGGTTTGGGTTGGGTTAGGATTAGGGTTAGGGTTTGAGTTTGAATTAGGTTTAGGGTTAGCATTAGGGTAAGGGTTAGGTTTAGGATAAGTGTTTCAGTTAGGGTTAGGGTTAGGGTTAGGGTTTGCGTTCGGGTTAGGGTTAGGGTTAGGGTTTGATTTAGGGTTAAGGTTAGGGTTAGGGTTAGTGTTAGGTTTTGGGTTAGGGTTACGGTTAGGAGTAGGGTTAGTGTTAGGGTTAGATTTATGGTTACCATTAGGGTTAGGTTTAGCGTTAGGGTTAGGGTTTGGGTTAGGGTTAGGGTTTGGGTTAGGGTTAGGGTTAGGGTTAGGGTTAGGTTCTGGTTAGTGTTAGGGTTACGATTAGGGTTAGGGTTTGTTTTAACATCAGGGTTTGGGTTTGGGTTAGGGTTAGGGTTAGGGTTGGGGTTGGGGTTAGAATTAGGGTTAGGGTTAAGGTTAGGGTTAGGGTTAGGGCTAGCATAAGGATGAGGGTTAGGGTTAGGGATAGGATTAGTGTTATTATTTGGGTTATGGTTTGGGTTAGGGTTAGGGTTAGATTTTGGGTTAGTGTTAGAGTTAGGGTTTGAGTTAGGGTTAGGTATAGGGTTAGGTTAGGGTTTGGGTTAGAGTTAGGGTTAGGGTTAGGTTTGGGTTTGGTTTAGAGTTAGGGTTAGGTTTGGGTTTGGGTTAGAGTTAGTGTTAGGGTGAGGTGTTGGATTAGTGTTATTGTTAGGGTTAGGGTTAGGATTAGGGTTAGGGTTAGGGATCCGATTAGAGTTAGGTTTAGAGTTTGGGTTTTGTAAGGGTTAAGGTTAGGGTTAGGGTTAGGGTTAGGGTTAGGACTTGGATTAGGGTTAGGGTTAGGGTTAGGATTATGGTTAGGGTTTGGATTTAGGTTTGGGTTATGTTTAGTGTAACTGTTAGGGTTAGGGTTTCGTGTTAGGATTAGGGTTAGGGTTAAGGTTTCGGTTTTGGTTATGTTTTGGGTTAGGTTTAGGGTTAGGGTTAGGGTTTGGGTTCGGATTAGGATTAGGGTTAGGGTTTGAATTTGAATTAGGTTTAGGGTTAGCATTAGGTTTAGGGTTAGGTTTAGGATTAGTGTTTCAGGTAGGGTTAGGGTTAGGGTTTGGGTTCGGGTTAGGGTTAGGGTTAGGGTTTGATTTATGGTTATGGTTAGGGTTAGGGTTAGGGTTAGTGTTAGGACTAGGATTAGTGTTAGGGTTAGTGTTAGGATTAGGGTAAGGGTTTGGGTTTAGGTTTGGGTTATTGTTAGGGTTAGGGTTTAGGGTTAGGGTTAGGGTTAGGGTTAGGGTTTCGATTTGGGTTATGTTTTGGGTTTGGTTTAGGGTTAGGGTTAGGGTTTGGGTTAGTGTTAGAGTTAGGGTTTGAGTTAGGGTTAGGTTTAGGCTTACATTGGGGTTTGTGTTAGAGTTAGTGTTAGGGTTAGGGTTTGGGTTTGGTTTAGAGTTAGGGTTAGTTTAGGGTTTGGGTTAGAGTTAGGGTTAGGGTGAGGTGTTGGATTAGGGTTATGGTTAGGGTTAGGGTTAGGATTAGGGTTAGGGTTAGGGTTCCGATTAGAGTTAGGTTTAGAGTTTGGGTTTGGGTAAGGGTTAAGGTTAGGGTTAGGGTTAGGGTTAGGGTTAGGGTTAGGGTTAGGTTTAGGACTAGAATTAGGGTTAGGGTTAGTGTTAGGTTTAGGGTTAGGGTTTGGGTTTAGGTTTGGGTTATGGTTAGGTTTAGTGTTAGGGTTAGGGTTTAGGGTTAGGGTTAGGGTTAGGGTTAGGGTTTGGGTTATGTTTTGGGTTAGGTTTAGGGTTAGGGTTAGGGTTTGGGTTCGGGTTAGGAATAGGGTTATGGTTTGAGTTTGAATTAGGTTTAGGTTTAGCATTAGGGTTAGGGTTAGGTTTAGGATTAGTGTTTCAGTTAGGCTTAGTGTTAGGTTTAGGGTTTGGGTACGGGTTAGGGTTAGGGTTAGGCTTAGGGTTTGATTTAGGGTTAGGGTTAAGGTTAGTGTTAGTGTTAGGGTTTGGGTTAGGGTTAGGGTTAGGAATAGGGTTAGTGATAGGGTTAGGTTTAGGGTTAGCATTAGGGTTACGATTAGGTTTAGGGTTAGGGTTTGGGTTAGGGTTAGGGTTAGGGTTAGGGTTAGGTTTAGGGTTTGGTTTAGGGTTAGGGTTAGGGTTAGGGTTTGGGTGAGGTTTAGGTTTAGGGTTAGGGTTAGGGTTTGTGTTAAGATTAGGGTTTGGGTTTGGGTTAATTTAGGGTTTGGGTTACAGTTAGGGTTAGGGTTAGGGTTTGGGTTTGGTTTAGTGTTAGGGTTAGGTTAGGGTTTAGGTTAGAGTTAGGGGTAGGGTGAGGTGTTGGATTAGGGTTATGGTTAGGGTTAGGGTTAGGATTAGGGTTAGGGTTAGGGTTCCGATTAGAGTTAGGTTTAGAGTTTGGGTTTGGGTAAGGGTTAAGGTTAGGGTTAGGGTTAGGGTTAGGGTTAGGACTAGGATTAGGTTTAGGTTTAGGGTTAGGTTTAGGGTTACGGTTAGGGTTGGGGTTAGGTTTTCGGTTTGGGTTATGTTTTGGGTTAAGTTTAGGGTTAGGGTTAGGGTTAGGGTTAGGGTTAAGGTTAGGATTAGGGTTAGGGTTTGAGTTTGAATTACGTTTAGGGTTAGCATTAGGGGTAGGGTTAGATTTAGGATAAGTGTTTCAGTTAGGGTTTGGGTTAGTGTTAGGGTTAGGGTTAGGGTTTGGGTTAGGGTTAGGGTTTGGGTTAGGGTTAGGGTTAGGGTTAGGGTTAGGGTTATGGTTAGGGTTAGGGTTAGGATTAGGGTTAGGGTTAGGGTTCCGATTAGAGTTAGGTTTAGAGTTTGGGTTTGGGTAAGGGTTAAGGTTAGGTTTAGGGTTAGGACTAGGATTAGGGCTAGGGTTAGGGTTAGGATTAGGGTTAGGGTTTTGTTTTAGGTTTGGGTTATGGTTAGGGTAAGTCTTAGGGTTAGGGTTTAGGGTTAGGGTTAGGTTTAAGGTTAGGG
>JAJHUQ010000065.1:620000-625000 GCA_035773235.1 Eospalax fontanierii | reverse complement strand
TTAGGGTTAGGGTTAGGGTTTTTGTTAGGGTTTGGGTTAGGGTTAGGGTTAAGACTAGGGTTAGTGTTAGGGTTAGGTTTAGGGTTAGCATTAGGGTTAGGATTAGGGTTAGGGTTACGTTTTGGGTTAGGGTTAGGTTTAGGGTTACGGTTAGGGTTAGGGTTTGGGTTAGGGTTAGGGTTAGGGTTAGAGTTAGGGTTATGGTTAGGTTTAGCATTAGGGTTAGGGTTAGGGTTATGGTTAGGGTTAGCTTTAGGGTTAGGGTTAGTGTTTGGGTTTGGGTTAGGGTTTGGGTTAGAGTTAGGGTTTGGGTTAGGGTTAGGATTAGGGTTCTGGTTAGGATTTGGGTTAGGGTTAGGGTTAGAGTCGGAGTTGGGTTAGAGTTATGGTGAGGGTTAGGGGTTGGGTTAGGGTTAGGGTTACGGTTAGGGTTAGGGTTATGGTTAGGGTTTGGATTAGGGTTAGGATTAGGGTTAGGGTTACGGTTTCGGTTTCGGTTATGTTTTGGGTTAGTTTTAGGGTTAGGGTTAGGGTTTGGGTTGGGTTAGGATTAGGGTTAGGGTTTGAGTTTGAATTAGGTTTAGGGTTAGCATTAGGGTTAGGGTTAGGTTTAGGATAAGTGTTTCAGTTAGGGTTAGGGTTAGGGTTAGGGTTTGCGTTCGGGTTAGGGTTAGGGTTAGGGTTAGGGTTTGATTTAGGGTTAAGGTTAGGGTTAGGGTTAGTGTTAGGTTTTGGGTTAGGGTTACGGTTAGGAGTAGGGTTAGTGTTAGGGTTAGGTTTAGGGTTAGCATTAGGGTTAGGATTAGCGTTAGGGTTAGGGTTTGGGTTAGGGTTAGGGTTTGGGTTAGGGTTAGGGTTAGGGTTAGGGTTAGGGTCTGGTTAGTGTTAGGGTTAGGATTAGGGTTAGGGTTTGTGTTAAGATCAGGGTTTGGGTTTGGGTTTGGGTTAAGGTTAGGGTTAGGGTTAGGGTTAGGGTTAGGGTTAGAATTAGGGTTAGGGTTAAGGTTAGGGTTAGGGTTAGGGTTAGCATAAGGATGAGGGTTAGGGTTAGGGTTAGGATTAGTGTTATTATTTGGGTTATGGTTTGGGTTAGGGTTAGGGTTAGATTTTGGGTTAGTGTTAGAGTTAGGGTTTGAGTTAGGGTTAGGTATAGGGTTAGGTTAGGGTTTGGGTTAGAGTTAGGGTTAGGGTTAGGTTTGGGTTTGGTTTAGAGTTAGGGTTAGGTTTGGGTTTGGGTTAGAGTTAGTGTTAGGGTGAGGTGTTGGATTAGTGTTATTGTTAGGGTTAGGGTTAGGATTAGGGTTAGGGTTAGGGTTAGGGATCCGATGAGAGTTAGGTTTAGAGTTTGGGTTAGGGTTAGGGTTAGGGTTAGGGTTAGGGTTAGGGTTAGGGTTAGGGTTAGGGTTAGGACTTGGATTAGGGTTAGGGTTAGGGTTAGGATTATGGTTAGGGTTTGGATTTAGGTTTGGGTTATGTTTAGTGTAAGTGTTAGGGTTAGGGTTTCGTGTTAGGATTAGGGTTAGGGTTAAGGTTTCGGTTTTGGTTATGTTTTGGGTTAGGTTTAGGGTTAGGGTTAGGGTTTGGGTTCAGATTAGGATTAGGGTTAGGGTTTGAATTTTAATTAGGTTTAGGGTTAGCATTAGGGTTAGGGTTAGGTTTAGGATTAGTGTCTCAGGTAGGGTTAGGGTTAGGGTTTGGGTTCGGGTTAGGGTTAGGGTTAGGGTTAGGGTTAGGGTTAGGGTTAGGGTTAGGACTAGGATTAGTGTTAGATATAGTGTTAGGATTAGGGTAAGGGTTTGGGTTTAGGTTTGGGTTATGGTTAGGGTTAGGGTTTAGGGTTAGGGTTAGGGTTAGGGTTAGGGTTTCGATTTGGGTTATGTTTTGGGTTAGGTTTAGGGTTAGGGTTAGTGTTTGGGTTCGGGTTAGGAATAGTGTTATGGTTTGAGTTTGAATTAGGTTTAGGGTTAGCATTAGGGTTAGGATTAGGGTTAGGGTTAGGGTTTGGGTTAGGGTGAGGGTTAGGGTTAGGGTTAGGGTTTGGGTTAGGGTTAGGTTTGAATCTGGGTTAGTATTAGGGTTATGGTTAGTGTTAAGACTATGGTTAGGGTTAGGGTTAGGGTTAGGTTTTGGGTGAGGGTTAGGTTTAGGGTTACGGTTAGACTTAGGTTTAGGGTTAGGGTTAGCGTTAGGGTTAGGGTTAGGGTTAGGATAAGGATGAGGGTTAGGATTAGGGTTAGGATTAGGGTTATTATTTGGGTTATGATTTGGGTTAGGGTTAGTGTTAGGGTTTGGGTTAGTGTTAGAGTTAGGGTTTGAGTTAGGGTTAGGTTTAGGCTTACATTGGGGTTTGTGTTAGAGTTAGTGTTAGGGTTAGGGTTTGGGTTTGGTTTAGAGTTAGGGTTAGTTTAGGTTTTGGGTTAGAGTTAGGGTTAGGGTGAGGTGTTGGATTAGGGTTATGGTTAGGGTTAGGGTTAGGATTAGGGTTAGGGTTAGGGTTCCGATTAGAGTTAGGTTTAGAGTTTGGGTTTGGGTAAGGGTTAAGGTTAGGGTTAGGGTTAGGGTTAGGGTTAGGGTTAGGGTTAGGGTTAGGTTTAGGACTAGGATTAGGGTTAGGGTTAGTGTTAGGTTTAGGGTTAGTGTTTGGGTTTAGGTTTGGGTTATGGTTAGGTTTAGTGTTAGGGTTAGGGTTTAGGGTTAGGGTTAGGGTTAGGGTTAGGGTTAGGGTTTCGGTTTGGGTTATGTTTTGGGTTAGGTTTAGGGTTAGGGTTAGGGTTTGGGTTCGGGTTAGGAATAGTGTTATGGTTTGAGTTTGAATTAGGTTTAGGGTTAGCATTAGGGTTAGGGTTAGGTTTAGGATTAGTGTTTCAGTTAGGCTTAGTGTTAGGTTTAGGGTTTGGGTACGGGTTAGGTTTAGGGTTAGGGTTAGGGTTTGATTTAGGGTTAGGGTTAAGGTTAGTGTTAGTGTTAGGGTTTGGGTTAGGGTTAGGGTTAGGAATAGGGTTAGTGATAGGGTGAGGTTTAGGGTTAGCATTAGGGTTACGATTAGGTTTAGGGTTAGGGTTTGGGTTAGGGTTAGGGTTAGGGTTAGGGTTAGGGTTAGGTTTAGGGTTTGGTTTAGGGTTAGCATTAGGGTTACGATTAGGTTTAGGGTTAGGGTTAGGGTTAGGGTTTGTGTTAAGATTAGGGTTTGGGTTTGGGTTAATTTAGGGTTTGGGTTACAGTTAGGGTTAGGGTTAGGGTTTGGGTTTGGTTTAGTGTTAGGGTTAGGTTAGGGTTTAGGTTAGAGTTAGGGTTAGGGTGAGGTGTTGGATTAGGGTTATGGTTAGGGTTAGGGTTAGGATTAGGGTTAGGGTTATGGTTCCGATTAGAGTTAGGTTTAGAGTTTGGGTTTGGGTAAGGGTTAAGTTTAGGGTTAGGGTTAGGGTTAGGGTTAGGGTTAGGACTAGGATTAGGGTTAGGTTTAGGGTTATGATTAGGGTTACGGTTAGGGTTAGAGTTAGGTTTTCGGTTTGAGTTATGTTTTGGGTTAAATTTAGGGTTAGTGTTAGGGATAGGGTTAGGGTTAAGGTTAGGATTAGGGTTAGGGTTTGAGTTTGAATTACGTTTAGGGTTAGCATTAGGGTTAGGGTTAGATTTAGGATAAGTGTTTCAGTTAGGGTTTGGGTTAGGGTTAGGGTTTGGGTTAGGGTTAGGGTTAGGGTTAGGGTTTGGGTTAGGGTTAGGGTTAGGGTTAGGGTTAGGGTTAGGGTTAGGGTTATGGTTAGGGTTAGGGTTAGGATTAGGGTTAGGGTTAGGGTTCCGATTAGAGTTAGGTTTAGAGTTTGGGTTTGGGTAAGGGTTAAGGTTAGGTTTAGGGTTAGGGTTAGGGTTAGGGTTAGGACTAGGATTAGGGCTAGGGTTAGGGTTAGGATTAGGGTTAGGGTTTGGTTTTAGGTTTGGGTTATGGTTAGGGTAAGTGTTAGGGTTAGGGTTTAGGGTTAGGGTTAGGTTTAAGGTTAGGGTTTCGGTTTGGGTTATGTTTTGGGTTAGGTTTAGGGTTAGGGTTAGGTTTTGAGTTGGAATTAGGTATAGGGTTAGCATTAGGGTTAGGGTTAGGTTTAGGACTAGTGTTTCAGTTAGGGTTTGGGCTAGCGTTAGGGTTTGGGTTCGGGCTAGGGTTAGGGCTAGGTTTAGGTTTTGATTTAGGCTTAGGACTAGGCCTAGGGCTTTTGTTAGAGTTTGGGTTAGGGTTAGGGTTAAGACTAGGGTTAGTGTTAGGGTTAGATTTAGGGTTAGCATTAGGGTTAGGATTAGGGTTAGGGTTACGGTTTGGGTTAGGGTTATGTTTAGGGTTAGGGTTAGGGTTAGGGTTTTTTGTTAGGGTTAGGGTTAGGGTTAGAGTTAGGGTTATGTTTAGGTTTAGCGTTAGGGTTAGGGTTAGGGTTATGGTTAGGGTTAGCTTTAGGGTTAGGGTTAGTGTTTGGGTTTGGGTTACGGTTAGGGTTTGGGTTAGGGTTAGGGTTAGGGTTCGGGTTAGGATTTGGGTTAGGGTTAGGGTTAGAGTCGGATTTGGGTTAGAGTTATGGTGAGGGTTAGGGGTTGGGTTAGGGTTAGGGTTACGGTTAGGTTTAGGGTTATGGTTAGGGTTTGGATTAGGGTAAGGGTTAGGGTTAGGGTTACGGTTTCGGTTTCGGATATGTTTTGGGTTAGTTTTAGGTTTAGGGTTAGGGTTTGGGTTGGGTTAGGATTAGGGTTAGGGTTTGAGTTTGAATTAGGTTTAGGGTTAGTATTAGGGTTAGGGTTAGGTTTAGGATAAGTGTTTCAGTTAGGGTTAGGGTTAGGGTTAGGGTTTGGGTTCGGGTTAGGGTTAGGTTTAGGGTTTGATTTAGGGTTAAGGTTAGGGTTAGGGTTAGTGTTAGGGTTTGGGTTAGGGTTACGGTTAGGAGTAGTGTTAGTGTTAGGGTTAGGTTTAGGGTTAGCATTAGGGTTAGGATTAGCGTTAGGGTTAGGGTTTGGGTTAG
>JAJHUQ010000065.1:607500-610000 GCA_035773235.1 Eospalax fontanierii | reverse complement strand
TTAGGGTTAGGGTTAGGGTTAGGACTTGGATTAGGGTTAGGGTTAGGGTTAGGATTATGGTTAGGGGTTGGAGTTAGCTTTGGGTTATGGTTAGGGGAGGCGATAGGGTTACGGTTCCGGGCTAGGTTTTGGGTTAGGCTTAGGGGTTCGGCTCTGGTTATGTTTTCGGTTAGGTTTAGGGTTAGGGTTAGGGTTAGGGTTAGGGTTAGGGTTAGGGTTAGGGTTTGGGTTTGGGTTAGGGTTGTGGTAAGGGTTTGAGTGAGGGGTAGTGTTTGGGTAAGGGTTTGGGTAAGTTTTAGGCTTAGGGTGAGGGTTTGGGTTAGCAAGAGTGTTAGGATTACGGTGAGGGTTAGGATTAGGGTTAGGGTTTGTGTTAAGATTAGGGTTTGGGTTTGGATTAGGGTTAGGTTTAGGGTTAGGAGTAGGGTTAGGGTTTAGGTTTTCGGTTAGGGTTAGTGTTAGGGGTAGTGTTAGGATTAGGGTATGGGCTAGGGTTTAGGTTTGGTTAGGTTTAGGGTTAGGGTTAGGGTTATGGTTAGGTTTAGCATTAGTGTTAGGGTTAGGGTTATGGTTAATGTTAGCGTTAGGGTTAGGGTTTGGGTTTGAGTTTTGTTTAGGGTTTGGGTTAGGGTTAGGGTTCGGGTTAGGATTTGGGTTAGGGTTAGGTTTAGAGTCGGTTTTGGGTTAGAGTTATGGTGAGGGTTAGGGGTTGGGTTAGGGTTAGGGTTACGGTTAGGATTAGGGTTAGGGTTAGGGTTTGGATTAGGGTTAGTTTTAGGGTTTGGGTTTGGGTAAGGGTAAGGGTTAGGGTTAGGGTTAGGAGTTGGGTTAGGGTTTAGATTTTCGGTTAGGGTTAATGTTAGGGTTAGGGTTAGGATTAGGGTTTGGTTTAGGGTTAAGGTTAGGGTTAGGGTTTGGGTTAGGGTTAGGGTTAGGGTTTGGGTTAGTGTTAGGGTTAGGGTTCGGGTTTGGTTAGGGTTAGGGTTAGGGTTAGGGTTAGGATTAGGGTTAGGTTTTGGGTTAGGGTTAGGCTTAGGTTTGAATTTGGGTTAGTGTTAGGGCTAGGGTTAGTGTAAAGTTTAGGGTTTGGATTTGGGTTAGGGTTAGGGTTTGAGTTACGATTAGGGTAAAGTTTAGGGTTTAGGTTTCGGTTTGGTTTATGGTTAGGGTTAGGGTTATGGTTAGGTTTAGGGTTAGGGTTAGGGTTAGGGTGAGGTTTTGGGTTAAGTTTAGGGTTAGGATTATGGTTTGGTTTTGCGTTAGGGTTTGGATTAGGGTTAGGGTTTGGGTTAGGGTTAGGGTTAGGATTTGGGTTAGGGTTAGGTTTAGGGTTCGGGTTTGGGTTAGAGTTAGGGTGAGGGTTAGGAGTTGGGTTAGGATTAGGGTTACGGTTAGGATTAGGATTACGGTTAGGGTTCTGATTAGGGTTAGTTTTAGAGGTTGAGTTTGGGTAAGGGTAAGGGTTAGGGGTAGGGTTAGGATAGGGATGAGGGGTAGGGTTAGGTTTAGGATTAGGGTTAGTATTTGGGTTATGGTTTAGGGTTGGGGTAGGGTTAGGGTTTGGGTTAGTGTTAGGATTTGGGTTAGAGTTAGGGTTAGGGTTAGGGTTTGGGTTTGGGTTAGGGTTAGGTTTAGGTTCGGGTTTGGGTTAGAGTTAGGTTTAGGGTTGTGGGTTGGATTAGGGTTATGGTTAGGGTTAGTTTTAGGATTAGGGTTAGGGTTACGCTTTAGGTTTGGTTTATGGTTAGGGTTAGGTTTGGGTTTAAGTGTAGGATTAGGGTTAGTGTTAGGGTTTGGGTTAGGGTTAGGGTTAGGGTTAGGGTTAGGGTTTGGGTTAGGGTTAGGGTTAGGGTTAGGGTTAGGGTTTGGGTTTGGTTTAGGGTTTGGGTTAGGGTTAGGGTTTGGGTTAGGGTTAGGGTTAGGGTTCGGGTTAGGATTTGGGTTAGGGTTAGGGATAGTGTCGGATTTGGGTTAGAGTTATGGTGAGGGTTAGGGGTTGGGTTAGGGTTAAGGTTACGGTTAGGGTTAGGGTTATGTTTAGGGTTAGGATTAGGGTTAGGGTTAGGGTTAAGGTTACGGTTTCGGTTTCGGTTATGTTTTGGGTTAGTTTTAGGGTTAGGGTTAGGGTTTCGGTTGGGTTAGGATTAGGGTTAGGGTTTGAGTTTGAATTAGGTTTAGGGTTAGCATTAGGTTTAGGATAAGTGTTTCAGTTAGGGTTAGGGTTAAGGTTAGGGTTTGGGTTCGGGTTAGGGTTAGGGTTAGGGTTTGATTTAGGGTTAAGGTTAGGGTTAGGGTTAGTGTTAGGGTTTGGGTTAGGGTTACGGTTAGGAGTAGGGTTAGTGTTAGGGTTAGGTTTAGGGTTAGCTTTAGAGTTAGGATTAGCGTTAGGGTTAGGGTTTGGGTTAAGGTTAGGGTTAGGGTTAGGGTTAGGGTTTGGGTTAGGGTTAGGGTTAGGGTTAGGGTTAGGGTCTGGTTAGGGTTAGGTTTAGGATTAAGGTTA
>JAJHUQ010000065.1:592500-605000 GCA_035773235.1 Eospalax fontanierii | reverse complement strand
TAGGGTTAAGGTTAGGGTTAGGTTTAGAATTAGGGTTATTGTAAAGGTTAGGGTTAGGGTTAGGGTTAGGATAAGGATGAGGATGAGGGTTAGGGTTAGGGTTAGGATTAGGGTTAGGGTTAGGGTTCCGATTAGAGTTAGGTTTAGAGTTTGGGTTTGGGTAAGGGTTAAGGTTAGGGTTAGGGTTAGGGTTAGGGTTAGGGTTAGGACTAGGATTAGGGTTAGGTTTAGGGTTAGGATTAGGGTTACGGTTAGGGTTAGGGTTAGGTTTTCGGTTTGGGTTATGTTTTGGGTTAGGTTTAGGGTTAGGGTTAGGGTTAGGGTTAGGGTTAAGGATAGGATTAGGGTTAGGGTTTGAGTTTGAATTACGTTTAGGGTTAGCATTAGGGTTAGGGTTAGATTTAGGATAAGTGTTTCAGTTAGGGTTTGGGTTAGGGTTAGGGTTAGGGTTAGGGTTTGGGTTAGGGTTAGGGTTAGGGTTAGGGTTTGGGTTAGGGTTAGGGTTAGGGTTAGGGTTAGGGTTAGGGTTAGGGTTAGGGTTCCGATTAGAGTTAGGTTTAGAGTTTGGGTTTGGGTAAGGGTTAAGGTTAGGTTTAGGGTTAGGGTTAGGGTTAGGACTAGGATTAGGGCTAGGGTTAGGGTTAGGATTAGGGTTAGGGTTTGGTTTTAGGTTTGGGTTATGGTTAGGGTAAGTGTTAGGGTGAGGGTTTAGGGTTAGGGTTAGGTTTAAGGTTAGGGTTTCGGTTTGGGTTATGTTTTGGGTTAGGTTTAGGGTTAGGGTTAGTGTTTGTGTTGGAATTAGGTTTAGGGTTAGCATTATAGTTAGGGTTAGGTTTAGGATTAGTGTTTCAGTTAGGGTTAGGGTTAGGGTTAGGGTTTGGGTTCGGGTTAGGGTTAGGGTTGGGTTTAGGTTTTGATTTAGGGGTGGGATTAGGGTTAGGGTTTTTGTTAGGGTTTGGGTTAGGGTTAGGGTTAAGACTAGGGTTAGTGTTAGGGTTAGATTTAGGGTTAGCATTAGGGTTAGGATTAGGGTTAGGGTTACGGTTTGGGTTAGGGTTAGGTTTAGGGTTAGGGTTTGGGTTAGGGTTAGGGTTAGGGTTAGAGTTAGGGTTATGGTTAGGTTTAGCATTAGGGTTAGGGTTAGGGTTATGGTTAGGGTTAGTGTTTGGGTTTGGGTTAGAGTTTGGGTTAGGGTTAGGGTTTGGGTTAGGGTTAGGGTTAGGATTTGGGTTAGGGTTAGGGTTAGAGTCGGATTTGGGTTAGAGTTATGGTGAGGGTTAGGGGTTGGGTTAGGGTTAGGGTTACGGTTAGGGTTAGGGTTATGGTTAGGGTTTGGATTAGTGTTAGGGTTAGGGTTAGGGTTACGGTTTCGGTTTCGGTTATGTTTTGGGTTAGTTTTAGGGTTAGGGTTAGGGTTTGGGTTGGGTTAGGATTAGGGTTAGGGTTTGAGTTTGAATTAGGTTTAGGGTTAGCATTAGGGTTAGGGTTAGGTTTAGGATAAGTGTTTCAGTTAGGGTTAGGGTTAGGGTTACGGTTTGGGTTCGGGTTAGGGTTAGGTTTAGGGTTTGATTTAGGGTTAAGGTTAGGGTTAGGGTTAGTGTTAGGGTTTGTGTTAGGGTTATGGTTAGGAGTAGGGTTAGTGTTAGGGTTAGGTTTAGGGTTAGCATTAGGGTTAGGATTAGCGTTAGGCTTAGGGTTTGGGTTAGGGTTACGGTTTGGGTTAGGGTTAGGGTTAGGGTTAGGGTTAGGGTCTGGTTAGGGTTAGGGTTAGGATTAGGGTTAGGGTTTGTGTTAAGATCAGGTTTGGGTTTGGGTTAGGGTTAGGGTTAGGGTTACGGTTAGGGTTAGGGTTAGAATTAGGGTTAGGGTTAAAGTTAGGGTTAGGGTTAGGGTTAGGATAAGGATGAGGGTTAGGGTTAGGGTTAGGATTCGTGTTATTATTTGGCTTATGGTTTGGGTTAGGGTTAGGGTTAGGGTTTGGGTTAGTGTTAGAGTTAGGGTTTGAGTTAGGGTTAGGTATAGGGTTAGGTTAGGGTTTGGGTTAGAGTTAGGGTTAGGGTTAGGTTTGGGTTTGGTTTAGAGTTAGGGTTAGGTTTGGGTTTGGGTTAGAGTTAGTGTTAGGGTGAGGTGTTGGATTAGTGTTATTGTTAGGGTTAGGGTTAGGATTAGGGTTAGGGTTAGGGTTCCGATTAGAGTTAGGTTTAGAGTTTGGGTTTTGTAAGGGTTAAGGTTAGGGTTAGAGTTAGGGTTAGGGTTAGGGTTAGGGTTAGGACTTGGATTAGGGTTAGGGTTAGGTTTAGGATTATGGTTAGGGTTTGGATTTAGGTTTGGGTTATTTTTAGGGTAAGTGTTAGGGTTAGGGTTTCGGGTTAGGGTTAGGGTTAGGGTTAGGGTTTCGGTTTTGGTTATGTTTTGGGTTAGGTTTAGGGTTAGGGTTAGGGTTTGGGTTCGGGTTAGGATTAGGGTTAGGGTTTGAGTTTGAATTAGGTTTAGGGTTAGCATTAGGGTTAGGGTTAGGTTTAGGATTAGTGTTTCAGGTAGGGTTAGGGTTAGGGTTTGGGTTCGGGTTAGGGTTAGGGTTAGGGTTTGATTTATGGTTAGGGTTAGGGTAAGGGTTAGTGTTAGGGTTTGGGTAGGGTTAGGGTTAGGCCTAGGATTAGTGTTAGGGTTAGGTTTAGGGTTTGGGTTAGGGCTAGGGTTAGTTGTAGTGTTAGGGTTAGGGTTAGGGTTAGGGTTAGGGTTAGGGTTAGGGTTAGGACTAGGATTAGGGTTACGGTTAGGGTTAGGGTTAGGGTTTGGGTTAGGGTTTGGGGTTCGGGGTTAGGGGTTAAGTTTAGGTTTAGGGTTAGGGTTAGGGATTGGGTTAGGGTTAGGGTTAGGTTTAGGGTTAGGTTTAGGTTTTGGGTTAGGGTTAGTGTTAGCGTTTGTGTTAGGGTTGGGGTTAGGGTTAGTGTTAGGTTTAGGGTTTGAGTTTGAATTAGGTTTAGGGTTAGCATTAGGGTTAGGGTTAGGTTTAGGATTAGTGTTTCAGTTAGTCTTAGTGTTAGGGTTAGGGTTTGGGTACGGGTTAGGTTTAGGGTTAGGGTTAGGGTTTGATTTAGGGTTATGGTTAAGGTTAGGGTTAGTGTTAGGGTTTGGGTTAGGGTTAGGGTTAGGAATAGGGTTAGTGATAGGGTTAGGTTTAGGGTTAGCATTAGGGTTAGGATTAGGTTTAGGGTTAGGGTTTGGGTTAGGCTTAGTGTTAGGGTTAGGGTTAGGCTTAGGGTTTGGTTTAGGGTTATGGTTAGGGTTAGAGTTTGTGTGAGGGTTAGGGTTAGGGTTAGGGTTAGGGTTTGGGTTAAGATTAGGGTTTGGGTTTGGGTTAGGTTAGGGTTTGGGTTACAGTTAGGGTTAGGGTTAGGGTTTGGGTTTGGTTTAGTGTTAGGGTTAGGTTAGGGTTTGTGTTAGAGTTAGGGTTAGGGTGAGGTGTTGGATTAGGGTTATGGTTAGGGTTAGGGTTAGGATTAGGGTTAGGGTTAGGGTTCCGATTAGAGTTAGGTTTAGAGTTTGTGTTTGGGTAAGGGTTAAGGTTAGGGTTAGGGTTAGGGTTAGGGTTAGGACTAGGATTAGGGTTAGGGTTAGGGTTAGGATTAGGGTTAGGTTTACGGTTAGGGTTAGGGTTAGGTTTTCGGTTTGGGTTATGTTTTGGGTTAGGTTTAGGTTTAGGGTTAGGGTTAGGGTTAGGGTTAAGGTTAGGATTAGAGTTAGGGTTTGAGTTTGAATTAGGTTTAGGGTTAGCATTAGGGTTAGGGTTAGATTTAGGATAAGTGTTTCAGTTAGGGTTTGGGTTAGGGTTAGGGTTAGGGTTAGGGTTAGGGTTAGGGTTTGGGTTAGGGTTAGGGTTAGGGTTAGGTTTTGGGTTAGGATTAGGGTTAGGGTTAGGGTTAGGGTTAGGGTCAGGGTTAGGGTTAGGACTATGATTAGGGTTATGGTTAGGGTTAGGGTTAGGATTAGGGTTAGGGTTAGGGTTCCGATTAGAGTTAGGTTTAGATTTTGGGTTTGGGTAAGGGTTAAGGTTAGTTTTAGGGTTAGTGTTAAGGTTAGGGTTAGGACTAGGATTAGGGCTAGGGTTAGATTAGGATTAGGGTTAGGGTTTGGTTTTAGGTTTGGGTTATGGTTAGGGTAAGTGTTAGGGTTAGGGTTTAGAGTTAGGGTTAGGTTTAAGGTTAGGGTTTCGATTTGGGTTATGTTTTGGGTTAGGTTTAAGGTTAGGGTTTCGATTTGGGTTATGTTTTGGGTTAGGTTTAAGGTTAGGGTTAGGGTTTGAGTTGGAATTAGATTTAGGGTTAGCATTAGGGTTAGGGTTAGGTTTAGGATTAGTGTTTCAGTTAGGGTTAGGGTTAGGGTTAGGGTTTGGGTTCGGGTTAGGGTTAGGGTTAGGTTTAGGTTTTGATTTAGGGTTAGGGTTAGGGTTAGGTTTAGGGTTAGGGATCGGGTTTGGGTTAGGGTTAGGGTTTGGGTTATTGTTAGAGTTAGGGTTTGAGTTAGGGTTAGGTATAGGGTTAGGTTAGGGTTTGGGTTAGAGTTAGGACTAGGCTTAGGTTTGGGTTTGGTTTAGAGTTAGGGTTAGGTTTGGGTTTGGGTTAGAGTTAGTGTTAGGGTGAGGTGTTGGATTAGTGTTATGTTTAGGGTTAGGGTTAGGATTAGGGTTAGGGTTAGGGTTCCGATTAGATTTAGGTTTAGAGTTTGGGTTTTGTAACGGTTAAGGTTAGGGTTAGGGTTAGGGTTAGGGTTAGGACTTGGATTAGGGTTAGGGTTAGGGTTAGGATTATGGTTAGGATTTGGATTTAGGTTTGGGTTATGTTTAGGGTAAGTGTTAGGGTTAGGGTTTCGGGTTAGGGTTAGGGTTAGGGTTAGGGTTTCGGTTTTGGTTATGTTTTGGGTTAGGTTTAGGGTTAGGGTTAGGGTTAGGGTTAGGGTTAGGGTTAGGGTTAGGGTTTGGGTTAGGGTTAGGGTTAGGGTTAGGGTTTGGGTTAGGATTAGGGTTAGGGTTAGGGTTTGGGTTAGGGTTAGGGTTAGGGTTACGGTTAGGGTTAGGAATAGGGTTAGGGTTTGTGTTAAGATTAGGGTTTGGGTTAGGATTAGGGTTAGGGTTAGGGTTAGGGTTAGGGTTAGGATTAGGGTTAGGTTTTGGGTTAGGGTTAGGCTTAGGTTTGAATTTGGGTTAGTGTTAGGGCTAGGGTTAGTGTAAAGTTTAGGGTTTGGATTTGGGTTAGGGTTAGGGTTTGAGTTACGATTAGGGTAAAGTTTAGGGTTTAGGTTTCGGTTTGGTTTATGGTTAGGGTTAGGGTTATGGTTAGGTTTAGGGTTAGGGTTAGGGTTAGGGTGAGGTTTTGGGTTAAGTTTAGGGTTAGGATTATGGTTTGGTTTTGCGTTAGGGTTTGGATTAGGGTTAGGGTTTGGGTTAGGGTTAGGGTTAGGGTTAGGGTTAGGATTTGGGTTAGGGTTAGGGTTAGGGTTCGGGTTTGGGTTAGAGTTAGGGTGAGGGTGAGGGTTAGGAGTTGGGTTAGGATTAGGGTTACGGTTAGGATTAGGATTACGGTTAGGGTTCTGATTAGGGTTAGTTTTAGAGGTTGGGTTTGGGTAAGGGTAAGGGTTAGGGTTAGGGTTAGGATAGGGATGAGGGTTAGGGTTAGGGTTAGGATTAGGATTAGTATTTGGGTTATGGTTTAGGTTTGGGTTAGGGTTAGGGTTTGGGTTAGTGTTAGCATTTGGGTTAGATTTA
Organism: Eospalax fontanierii; assembly: GCA_035773235.1. Lineage (NCBI taxonomy): Eukaryota > Metazoa > Chordata > Mammalia > Rodentia > Spalacidae > Eospalax > Eospalax fontanierii. The sequence goes on along the minus strand of JAJHUQ010000065.1, from coordinate 599,236 downwards.
GGGTTAGGGTTAGGGTTTGGGTTTGGGGTTGGGTTAGGTTTAGGTTCGGGTTTGGGTTAGAGTTAGGTTTAGGGTTGTGGGTTGGATTAGGGTTATGGTTATGGTTAGTTTTAGAATTAGGGTTAGGGTTAGGCTTTAGGTTTGGTTTATGGTTAGGGTTAGGTTTGGGTTTAAGTGTAGGATTAGGGTTAGTGTTAGGGTTTGGGTTAGGGTTAGGGTTAGGGTTAGGGTTAGGGTTTGGGTTAGTTTTAGGGTTAGGGTTAGGGTTTGGATTAGGGTTAGGGTGAGGGTTAGGGTTTGGGTTAGGATTAGGGTTAGGGTTAGGGTTTGGGTTACGGTTAGGGTTAGGGTTACGGTTAGGGTTAGGATTAGGGTTAGGGTTTGTGTTAAGATTAGGGTTTGGCTTTGGGTTAGGGTTAGGGTTAGGATAAGGATGAGGGTTAGGGTTAGGTTTAGGATTAGGGTTATTATTTGGGTTATGGTTTGCGTTAGGGTTAGGGTTAGGATTTGGGTTAGTGTTAGAGTTAGGTTTTGCGTTAGGGTTAGGTTTAGGGTTAGGTTAGGGTTTGGGTTAGAGTTAGGGTTAGGGTTAGGGTTTGGGTTTGGTTTAGAGTTAGGGTAAGTTAGGGTTTGGGTTAGAGTTAGGGTTAGGGTGAGGTGTTGGATTAGGGTTATGGTTAGGGTTAGGGTTAGGATTAGGTTTACGGTTAGGGTTCCGATTAGAGTTAGGTTTAGAGTCTGGGCTTGGGTAAGGGTTAAGGTTAGGTTTAGGGTTAGGGTTAGGGTTAGGGTTAGGATTAGGGTTAGGGTTAGGGTTCCGATTAGAGTTAGGTTTAGAGTTTGGGTTTGGGTAAGGGTTAAGTTTAGGTTTAGGGTTAGGGTTAGGGGTAGGGTTAGGACTAGGATTAGGGTTAGGGTTAGGGTTAGGTTAGGGTTTATGTTACAGTTAGGGTTAGGGTTAGGGGTTGGATTAGGGTTATGGTTAGGGTTAGGCTTTAGGTTTGGGTTATGGTTAGGGTTAGGGTTAGAGTTTAAGGGTAGGATTAGGGTTAGTGTTAGGGTTTGGGTTAGGGTTAGGGTTACGGTGTGGGTTTGGGTTAGGGTTAGGGTTAGGGTTAGGGTTTCGGTGTGGGTTATGTTTTGGGTTAGGTTTAGGGTTAGGGTTAGGGTTAGGGTTTCGGTTCAGGTTAGGATTAGGGTTAGAGTTTCAGTTTGAATTAGGTTTAGGGTTAGCATTAGGGTTAGGGTTAGGTTTAGGATTAGTGTTTCGGTTAGGGTTAGGGTTAGGGTTAGGGTTACGGTTCCGATTAGAGTTAGGTTTAGAGTTTGGGTTTGGGTAAGGGTTAAGGTTAGGGTTAGGGTTAGGGTTAGGGTTAGGGTTAGTACTAGGATTAGGTTTAGGGTTAGGGTTAGGATTAGGGTTAGGGTTAGGGTTAGGGTTAGGGTTTCGGTTTGGGTTATGTTTTGGGTTAGGTTTAGGGTTAGGGTTAGGGTTAGGGTTAGGGTTAGGGTTAGGGTTAGGATTAGGGTTAGGGTTTGAGTTTGAATTAGGTTTAGGGTTAGCATTAGGGTTAGGGTTAGGTTTAGGATAAGTGTTTCAGTTAGGGTTAGGGTTAGGGTTAGGGTTAGGGTGAGCGTTAAGGTTTGATTTAGGGTTAGGGTTAGGGTTAGGGTTAGTGTTAGGGTTTGGGTTAGGGTTAGGGTTAAGAGTAGGGTTAGTGTTAGGGTTAGGTTTAGGGATAGCATTAGGGTTAGGATCACGGTTAGGGTTAGGGTTTGGGTAAGGGTTAGGGTTATGGTTAGGGTTTCAGATAGGGTTAGGTTTAGGGTTAGGGTTTGGGTTAGGATTAGGGTTAATTTTAGGGTTTGGGTTAGGGTTAGGCTTACGGTGTGGGTTTTGGTTAGGGTTAGGGTTAGGGTTTGAGTTTGAATTAGGTTTAGGGTTAGCATTAGGGTTAGGGTAAGGTTTAGGATTAGTGTTTTGGTTAGGGTTAGGGTTAGGGTTAGGGTTTGGGTTAGGGTTAGGGTTAGGGTTAGGGTTTGGGTTAGGGTTAGGGTTAGGGTTAGGGTTTGGGTTAGGGTTAGGGTTAGGGTTAGGGTTAGGGTTTGGGTTAGGATTAGGGTTAGGGTTAGGGTTTGGGTTAGGGTTAGGTTTAGGTTCGGGTTTGGGTTAGAGTTAGGTTTAGGGTTGTGGGTTGGATTACGGTTATGGTTAGGGTTAGTTTTAGGATTAGGGTTAGGGTTAGGCTTTAGGTTTGGTTTATGGTTAGGTTAGGTTTGGGTTTAAGTGTAGGATTAGGGTTAGTGTTAGGGTTTGGGTTAGGGTTAGGGTTAGGGTTAGGGTTAGGGTTTGGGTTAGGGTTAGTGTTAGGGTTAGGGTTTGGGTTAGGGTTAGGGTTAGGGTTAGGGTTTGGGTTAGGATTAGGGTTAGGGTTAGGGTTGGGGTTAGGGTTAGGGTTGGGCTTACGGTTAGGGTTAGGATTAGGGTTAGGGTTTGTGTTAAGATTAGGGTTTGGGTTTGGGTTAGGGTTAGGGTTAAGGTTAGGGTTAGGTTTAGAATTAGGGTTAGTGTTAAGGTTAGGGTTAGGGTTAGGGTTAGGATAAGGATGAGGGTTAGGGTTAGGGTTAGGATTAAGGTTATTATTTGGGTTATGGTTTGCGTTAGGGTTAGGGTTAGGATTTGGGTTAGTGTTAGAGTTAGGTTTTGCGTTAGTGTTAGGTTTAGGGTTAGGTTAGGGTTTGGGTTTGGTTTAGAGTTAGGGTAAGTTAGGGTTTGGGTTAGAGTTAGGGTTAGGGTGACGTGTTGGATTAGGGTTATGGTTAGGGTTAGGGTTAGGATTAGGTTTACGGTTAGGGTTCCTATTAGAGTTATTTTTAGAGTCTGGGTTTGGGTAAGGGTTAAGGTTAGGTTTAGGGTTAGGGTTAGGGTTAGGGTTAGGATTAGGGTTAGGGCTAGGGTTCCGACTAGAGTTAGGTTTAGAGTTTGGGCTTGGGTAAGGGTTAAGTTTAGGTTAAGGGTTAGGGGTAGGGGTAGGGTTAGGACTAGGATTAGGGTTAGGGTTAGGGTTAGGTTAGGGTTTATGTTACAGTTAGGGTTAGGGTTAGGGGTTGGATTAGGGTTATGGTTAGGGTTAGGCTTTAGGTTTGGGTTATGGTTAGGGTTAGGGTTAGGGTTTAAGGGTAGGATTAGGGTTAGTGTTAGGGTTTGGGTTAGGGTTAGGGTTACGGTGTGGGTTTGGGTTAGGGTTAGGGTTAGGGTTAGGGTTTCGGTGTGGGTTATGTTTTGGGTTAGGTTTAGGGTTAGGGTTAGGGTTAGGGTTTCGGTTCAGGTTAGGATTAGGGTTAGAGTTTCAGTTTGAATTAGGTTTAGGGTTAGCATTAGGGTTAGGGTTAGGTTTAGGATTAGTGTTTCGGTTAGGGTTAGGGTTAGGGTTAGGGTTACGGTTCCGATTAGAGTTAGGTTTAGAGTTTGGGTTTGGGTAAGGGTTAAGGTTAGGGTTAGGGTTAGGGTTAGGGTTAGGGTTAGTACTAGGATTAGGTTTAGGGTTAGGGTTAGGATTAGGGTTAGGGTTGGGGTTAGGGTTAGGGTTTTGGTTTGGGTTATGTTTTGGGTTAGGTTTAGGGTTAGGGTTAGGGTTAGGGTTAGGGTTAGGGTTAGGGTTAGGATTAGGGTTAGGGTTTGAGTTTGAATTAGGTTTAGGGTTAGCATTAGGGTTAGGGTTAGGTTTAGGATAAGTGTTTCAGTTAGGGTTAGGGTTAGGGTTAGGGTTAGGGTGAGCGTTAAGGTTTGATTTAGGGTTAGGGTTAGGGTTAGGGTTAGTGTTAGGGTTTGGGTTAGGGTTAGGGTAAAGAGTAGGGTTAGTGTTAGGGTTAGGTTTAGGGTAAGCATTAGGGTTAGGATTAGGGTTAGGGTTAGGGTTTGGGTTAGGGTTAGGGTTATGGTTAGGGTTTCAGATAGGGTTAGGTTTAGGGTTAGGGTTTGGGTTAGGATTAGGGTTAATTTTAGGGTTTGGGTTAGGGTTAGGCTTACGGTGTGGGTTTTGGTTAGGGTTAGGGTTAGGGTTTGAGTTTGAATTAGGTTTAGGGTTAGCATTAGGGTTAGGGTAAGGTTTAGGATTAGTGTTTTGGTTAGGGTTAGGGTTAGGGTTAGGGTTAGGGTTTGGGTTAGGGTTAGGGTTAGGGTTAGGGTTTGGGTTAGGGTTAGGGTTAGGGTTAGGGTTTGGGTTAGGGTTAGGGTTAGGGTTAGGGTTAGGGTTTGGGTTAGGATTAGGGTTAGGGTTAGGGTTTGGGTTAGGGTTAGGTTTAGGTTCGGGTTTGGGTTAGAGTTAGGTTTAGGGTTGTGGGTTGGATTACGGTTATGGTTAGGGTTAGTTTTAGGATTAGGGTTAGGGTTAGGCTTTAGGTTTGGTTTATGGTTAGGTTAGGTTTGGGTTTAAGTGTAGGATTAGGGTTAGTGTTAGGGTTTGGGTTAGGGTTAGGGTTAGGGTTAGGGTTAGGGTTTGGGTTAGGGTTAGTGTTAGGGTTAGGGTTTGGGTTAGGGTTAGGGTTAGGGTTAGGGTTTGGGTTAGGATTAGGGTTAGGGTTAGGGTTTGGGTTACGGTTAGGGTTAGGCTTACGGTTAGGGTTAGGATTAGGGTTAGGGTTTGTGTTAAGATTAGGGTTTGGGTTTGGGTTAGGGTTAGGGTTAAGGTTAGGGTTAGGTTTAGAATTAGGGTTAGTGTTAAGGTTAGGGTTAGGGTTAGGGTTAGGATAAGGATGAGGGTTAGGGTTAGGGTTAGGATTAAGGTTATTATTTGGGTTATGGTTTGCGTTAGGGTTAGGGTTAGGATTTGGGTTAGTGTTAGAGTTAGGTTTTGCGTTAGTGTTAGGTTTAGGGTTAGGTTAGGGTTTGGGTTTGGTTTAGAGTTAGGGTAAGTTAGGGTTTGGGTTAGAGTTAGGGTTAGGGTGACGTGTTGGATTAGGGTTATGGTTAGGGTTAGGGTTAGGATTAGGTTTACGGTTAGGGTTCCTATTAGAGTTATTTTTAGAGTCTGGGTTTGGGTAAGGGTTAAGGTTAGGTTTAGGGTTAGGGTTAGGGTTAGGGTTAGGATTAGGGTTAGGGTTAGGGTTCCGATTAGAGTTAGGTTTAGAGTTTGGGTTTGGGTAAGGGTTAAGTTTAGGTTTAGGGTTAGGGTTAGGGGTAGGGTTAGGACTAGGATTAGGGTTAGGGTTAGGGTTAGGTTAGGGTTTATGTTACAGTTAGGGTTAGGGTTAGGGGTTGGATTAGGGTTATGGTTAGGGTTAGGCTTTAGGTTTGGGTTATGGTTAGGGTTAGGGTTAGGGTTTAAGGGTAGGATTAGGGTTAGTGTTAGGGTTTGGGTTAGGGTTAGGGTTACGGTGTGGGTTTGGGTTAGGGTTAGGGTTAGGGTTAGGGTTTCGGTGTGGGTTATGTTTTGGGTTAGGTTTAGGATTAGGGTTAGGGTTTCGGTTCAGGTTAGGATTAGGGTTAGAGTTTGAGTTTGAATTAGGTTTAGGGTTAGGGTTAGGGTTAGGATTAGTGTTTCGGTTAGGGTTAGGGTTAGGGTTAGGGTTACGGTTCCGATTATAGTTAGGTTTAGAGTTTGGGTTTGGGTAAGGGTTAAGGTTAGGGTTAGGGTTAGGGTTAGGGTTAGGGTTAGTACTAGGAATAGGTTTAGGGTTAGGGTTAGGATTAGGGTTAGGGTTAGGGTTAGGGTTAGGGCTTCGGTTTGGGTTATGTTTTGGGTTAGGTTTAGGGTTAGGGTTAGGGTTAGGGTTAGGGTTAGGGTTAGGGTTAGGATTAGGGTTAGGGTTTGAGTTTGAATTAGGTTTAGGGTTAGCATTAGGGTTAGGGTTAGGTTTAGGATAAGTGTTTCAGTTAGGGTTAGGGTTAGGGTTAGGGTTAGGGTGAGCGTTAGGGTTTGATTTAGGGTTAGGGTTAGGGTTAGGGTTAGGGTTAGGGTTTGGGTTAGGGTTAGGGTTAAGACTAGGGTTAGTGTTAGGGTTAGGTTTAGGGTTAGCATTAGGGTTAGGATTAGGGTTAGGGTTAGGGTTTGGGTTAGGGTTAGGGTTATGGTTAGGGTTTGAGATAGGGTTAGGTTTAGGGTTAGGGTTTGGGTTAGGATTAGGGTTAGTTTTAGGGTTTGGGTTAGGGTTAGGGTTACGGTTAGGGTTAGGATTAGGGTTAGGGTTTGGGTTAGGGTTAGGGTTAGGGTTAGGGTTAGGGTTTGGGTTAGGATTAGGGTTAGGGTTAGGGTTTGGGTTAGGGTTAGGGTTACGGTTAGGGTTAGGATTAGGGTTAGGGTTTGTGTTAAGTTTAGGGTTTGGGTTTGGATTAGGGTTAGGGTTAGGGTTAGGAGTGGGGTTAGGGTTTAGGTTTTCGGTAAGGGTTAGTGTTAGGGTAGTGTTAGGATTAGGATATGGGTTAGGGTTTAGGTTTGGTTAGGTTTAGGGTTAGGGTTAGGGTTATGGTTAGGTTTAGCATTATTGTTAGGGTTTAGGGTTATGGTTAGGGGTAGGGGTAGGGTTAGGGTTTGGGTTTGGGTTTTGTTTAGGGGTTGGGGTAGGGTTAGGGTTCGGGTTAGGATTTGGGTTAGGGTTAGGTTTAGAGTCGGATTTGGGTTAGAGTTATGGTGAGGGTTAGGGGTTGGGTTACTGTTAGGGTTACAGTTAGGATTAGGGTTAGGGTTAGGGTTTGGATTAGGGTTAGTTTTAGGGTTTGGGTTTGGGTAAGGTTAAG
>JAJHUQ010000065.1:575000-587500 GCA_035773235.1 Eospalax fontanierii | reverse complement strand
TTAGGGTTTCGGTTCAGGTTAGGATTAGGGTTAGAGTTTGAGTTTGAATTAGGTTTAGGGTTAGCATTAGGGTTAGGTTAGGTTTAGGATTAGTGTTTCGGTTAGGGTTAGCATTAGGGTTGGGTTTCGGGTTAGGGTTAGGGTTAGTACTAGGATTAGGTTTAGGGTTAGGGTTAGGATTAGGGTTACGGTTTGGGTTAGGGTGAGGGTTAGGGTTTGATTTAGGGTTAGGGTTAGGGTTAGGGTTAGTGTTAGGGTTTGGGTTAGGGTTAGGGTTAAGACTAGGGTTAGTGTTAGGGTTAGGTTTAGGGTTAGCATTAGGGTTAGGAATAGGGTTAGGGTTAGGGTTTGGGTTAGGGGTAGGGTTAGGGTTAGGGTTAGGGTTTGGGTTAGGGTTACGGTTATGGTTAGGGTTTGAGTTAGGGTTAGGGTTAGGGTTAGGGTTTGTGTTAATATTAGGGTTTGGGTTTGGGTTAGGGTTAGGGTTAGGTTTAGGGTTTGATTTAGGGTTAGGGTTAGGGTTAGGGTTAGTGTTAGGGTTTGGGTTAGGGTTAGGGTTAGGACTAGGGTTAGTGTTAGGGTTAGGTTTAGGGTTAGCATTAGGGTTAGGATTAGGGTTAGGGTTAGGGTTTGTGTTAGGGTTAGGGTTAGGGTTAGAGTTAGGGTTTGGGTTAGGGTTAGGATTAGGGTTAGGGTTAGGGTTAGGGTTAGGGTTAAGGTTAGGGTTTGGGTTAGGATTAGGGTTAGGGTTAGGTTTTGGTTTAGGGTTAGGGTTAGGGTTACGGTTAGGGTTAGGGTTAGGGTTAGGGTTTGGGTTTGGTTTAGAGTTAGGGTAAGTTAGGTTTTGGGTTAGAGTTAGGGTTAGGGTGAGGTGTTGGATTAGGGTTATGGTTAGGGTTAGGGTTAGGATTAGGTTTACGGTTAGGGTTCCGATTAGAGTTACGTTTAGAGTCTGGGTTTGGGTAAGGGTTAAGGTTAGGTTTAGGGTTAGAGTTAGGGTTAGGGTTAGGATTAGGGTTAGGGTTAGGGTTCCGATTAGAGTTAGGTTTAGAGTTTGGGTTTGGGTAAGGGTTAAGTTTAGGTTTAGGGTTAGGGTTAGGGGTAGGGTTAGGACTAGGATTAGGGTTAGGGTTAGGGTTAGGTTAGGGTTTATGTTACAGTTAGGGTTAGGGTTAGGGGTTGGATTAGGGTTATGGTTAGGGTTAGGCTTTAGGTTTGGGTTATGGTTAGGGTTAGGGTTAGAGTTTAAGGGTAGGATTAGGGTTAGTGTTAGGGTTTGGGTTAGGGTTAGGGTTACGGTGTGGGTTTGGGTTAGGGTTAGGGTTAGGGTTAGGGTTTCGGTGTGGGTTATGTTTTGGGTTAGGTTTAGGGTTAGGGTTAGGGTTTCGGTTCAGGTTAGGATTAGGGTTAGAGTTTGAGTTTGAATTAGGTTTAGGGTTAGCATTAGGGTTAGGGTTAGGTTTAGGATTAGTGTTTCGGTTAGGGTTAGGGTTAGGGTTAGGGTTACGGTTCCGATTAGAGTTAGGTTTAGAGTTTGGGTTTGGGTAAGGGTTAAGGTTAGGGTTAGGGTTAGGGTTAGGGTTAGGGTTAGTACTAGGATTAGGTTTAGGGTTAGGGTTAGGGTTAGGGTTAGGGTTAGGGTTAGGGTTAGGGTTTCGGTTTGGGTTATGTTTTGGGTTAGGGTTAGGGTTAGGGTTAGGGTTAGGGTTTGGGTTAAGGTTAGGATTACGGTAAGGGTTTGCTATTGCTTTAGGTTTAGGGTTAGCATTAGGGTAAGGGTAAGGTTTAGGATAAGTGTTTCAGTAAGGGTTAGGGTTAGGGTTAGGGTTAGGGTGAGCGTTAGGGTTTGATTTAGGGTTAGGGTTAGGGTTAGGGTTAGTGTTAGGGTTTGGGTTAGGGTTAGGGTTAAGACTAGGGTTAGTGTTAGGGTTAGGTTTAGGGTTAGCATTAGGGTTAGGATTAGGGGTAGGGTTAGGGTTTGGGTTAGGGTTAGGGTTATGGTTAGAGCTTGAGATAGGGTTAGGTTTAGGGTTAGGGTTTGGGGTAGGATTAGGGTTAGTTTTAGGGTGTGTGTTAGGGTGAGGCGTACGGTGTGGGTTTTGGTTAGGGTTAGGGTTAGGGTTTGAGTTTGAATTAGGTTTAGGGTTAGCATTAGGGTTAGGGTAAGGTTTAGGATTAGTGTTTTGGTTAGGGTAAGGTTAAGGGTAAGGGTTAGGGTTTGGGTTAGGGTTAGGTTTAGGTTCGGGTTTGGGTTAGAGTTAGGTTTAGGGTTGTGGGTAGGATTAGGGTTATGGTTAGGGTTAGATTTAGGATTAGGGTTAGGGTTAGGCTTTAGGTTTGGTTTATGGTTAGGTTAGGTTTGGGTTTAAGTGTAGGATTAGGGTTAGTGTTAGGGTTTGGGTTAGGGTTAGGGTTAGGGTTAGGGTTTGGGTTAGGGTTAGGGTTAGGGTTAGGGTTTGGGTTAGGGTTAGGGTTAGGGTTAGGGTTTGGGTTAGGATTAGGGTTAGGGTTAGGGTTTGGGTTACGGTTAGGGTTAGGCTTACGGTTAGGGTTAGGATTAGGGTTAGGGTTTGTGTTAAGATTAGGGTTTGGGTTTGGGTTAGGGTTAGGGTTAAGGTTAGGGTTAGGTTTAGAATTAGGGTTAGTGTTAAGGTTAGGGTTAGGGTTAGGGTTAGGATAAGGATGAGGGTTAGGGTTAGGGTTAGGATTAAGGTTATTATTTGGGTTATGGTTTGCGTTAGGGTTAGGGTTAGGATTTGGGTTAGTGTTAGAGTTAGGTTTTGCGTTAGTGTTAGGTTTAGGGTTAGGTTAGTGTTTGGGTTAGAGTTAGGGTTAGGGTTAGGGTTTGGGTTAGGTTTAGAGTTAGGGTAAGTTAGGGTTTGGGTTAGAGTTAGGGTTAGGGTGAAGTGTTGGATTAGGGTTATGGTTAGGGTTAGGGTTAGGATTAGGTTTACGGTTAGGGTTCCTATTAGAGTTAGTTTTAGAGTCTGGGTTTGGGTAAGGGTTAAGGTTAGGTTTAGGGTTAGGTTTAGGGTTAGGGTTAGGATTAGGGTTAGGGTTAGGGTTCCGATTAGAGTTAGGTTTAGAGTTTGGGTTTGGGTAAGGGTTAAGTTTAGGTTTAGGGTTAGGGTTAGGGGTAGGGTTAGGACTAGGATTAGGGTTAGGGTTAGGGTTAGGTTAGGGTTTATGTTACAGTTAGGGTTAGGGTTAGGGGTTGGATTAGGGTTATGGTTAGGGTTAGGCTTTAGGTTTGGGTTATGGTTATGTTTAGGGTTAGGGTTACGGTGTGGGTTTGGGTTAGGGTTAGGGTTAGGGTTAGGGTTTCGGTTCAGGTTAGGATTAGGGTTAGAGTTTGAGTTTGAATTAGGTTTAGGGTTAGGGTTAGGGTTAGGATTAGTGTTTCGGTTAGGGTTATTGTTAGGGTTAGGGTTAAGGTTCCGATTAGAGTTAGGTTTAGAGTTTGGGTTTGGGTAAGGGTTAAGGTTAGGGTTAGGGTTAGGGTTAGGGTTAGGGTTAGTACTAGGATTAGGTTTAGGGTTAGGGTTAGGATTAGGGTTAGGGTTAGGGTTAGGGTTAGGGTTTCGGTTTGGGTTATGTTTTGGGTTAGGTTTAGGGTTAGGGTTAGGGTTAGGGTTAGGGTTAGGGTTAGGGTTAGGATTAGGGTTAGGGTTTGAGTTTGAATTAGGTTTAGGGTTAGCATTAGGGTTAGGGTTAGGTTTAGGATAAGTGTTTCAATTAGGGTTAGGGTTAGGGTTAGGGTTAGGGTGAGCGTTAGAGTTTGATTTAGGGTTAGGGGTAGGGTTAGGGTTAGTGTTAGGGTTTGGGTTAGGGTTAGGGTTAAGACTAGGGTTAGTGTTAGGGTTAGGTTTAGGGTTAGCATTAGGGTTAGGATTAGGGTTAGGGTTAGGGTTTAGGTTAGGGTTAGGGTTATGGTTAGGGTTTGAGATAGGGTTAGGTTTAGGGTTAGGGTTTGGGTTAGGATTAGGGTTAGTTTTAGGGTTTGGGTTAGGGTTAGGCGTACGGTGTGCGTTTTGGTTAGGGTTACGGTTAGGGTTTGAGTTTGTATTAGGGTTAGGGTTAGCATTAGGGTTAGGGTAAGGTTTAGGATTAGTGTTTTGGTTAGGGTTAGGGTTAGGGTTAGGGTTAGGGTTAGGGTTTGGGTTTGAGTTAGGGTTAGGGTTAGGTTTGGGGTTAGGGTAAGGGTTAGGGTTTGGGGTTTGGTTAGGGTTAGGGTTAGGGTTAGGGTTAGGGTTTGGGTTAGGGTTAGGGTTAGGGTTAGGGTTTGGGTTAGGGTTAGGCTTACGGTGTGGGTTTTGGTTAGGGTTAGGGTTAGGGTTTGAGTTTGAATTAGGTTTAGGGTTAGCATTAGGGTTAGGGTAAGGTTTAGGATTAGTGTTTTGGTTAGGGTTAGGGTTAGGGTTAGGGTTTGGGTTAGGGTTAGGGTTAGGGTTAGGGTTTGGGTTAGGGTTAGGGTTAGGGTTAGGGTTTGGGTTAGGGTTAGGGTTAGGGTTAGGGTTAGGGTTTGGGTTAGGAGTAGGGTTAGGGTTAGGGTTTGGGTTAGGGTTAGGGTTAGGGTTACGGTTAGGGTTAGGATTAGGGTCAGGGTTTGTGTTAAGTTTAGGGTTTGGGTTTGGATTAGGGTTAGGTTTAGGGTTAGGAGTGGGGTTAGGGTTTAGGTTTTCGGTAAGGGTTAGTGTTAGGGGTAGTGTTAGGATTAGGGTATGGGTTAGGGTTTAGGTTTGGTTAGGTTTAGGGTTAGGTTTAGGGTTATGGTTAGGTTTAGCATTAGTGTTAGGGTTAGGGTTATGTTTAGGGTTAGCGTTAGGGTTAGGGTTTGGGTTTGGGTTTTGTTTAGGGTTTGGGTTAGGGTTAGGGTTCGGGTTAGGATTTGGGTTAGGGTTAGGTTTAGAGTCGGATTTGGGTTAGAGTTATGGTGAGGGTTAGGGGTTGGGTTAGGGTTAGGGTTACAGTTAGGATTAGGGTTAGGGTTAGGGTTTGGATTAGGGTTAGTTTTAGGGTTTGGGTTTGGGTAAGGGTAAGGGTTAGGGTTAGGGTTAGGAGTTGGGTTAGGGTTTAGATTTTCGGTTAGGGTTAATGTTAGGGTTAGGGTTAGGATTAGGGTTTGGTTTTGCGTTAGGGTTTGGATTAGGGTTAGGGTTTGGGTTAGGGTTAGGGTTAGGGTTAGGGTTAGGATTTGGGTTAGGGTTAGGGTTAGGGTTCGGGTTTGGGTTAGAGTTAGGGTGAGGGTTAGGAGTTAGGTTAGGATTAGGAGTACGGTTAGGGGTCTGATTAGGGTTAGTTTTAGAGTTTGGGTTTGGGTAAGGGTAAGGGTCAGGGTTAGGGTTAGGATAAGGATGAGGGTTAGGGCTAGGGCTAGGATTAGGGTTAGTATTTGGGTTATGGTTTAGGTTTGGGTTAGGGTTAGGGTTTGGGTTAGTGTTAGGATTTGGGGTAGAGTTAGGGTTAGGGTTAGGGTTTGGGTTTGGGTTAGGGTTAGGTTTAGGTTAGGGTTTGGGTTAAAGTTAGGTTTAGGGTTGTGGGTTGGATTAGGGTTATGGTTAGGGTTAGTTTTAGGATTAGGATTAGGGTTAGGCTTTAGGTTTGGTTTATGGTTAGGGTTAGGTTTGGGTTTAAGTGTAGGATTAGGGTTAGTGTTAGGGTTTGGGTTAGGGTTAGGGTTAGGGTTAGGGTTAGGGTTAGGGTTAGGATTAGGGTTAGTATTTGGGTTATGGTTTAGCTTTGGGTTAGGGTTAGGGTTTGGGTTAGTGTTAGGATTTGGGGTAGAGTTAGGGTTAGGGTTAGGGTTTGGGTTTGGGTTAGGGTTAGGTTTAGGTTAGGGTTTGGGTTAAAGTTAGGTTTAGGGTTGTGGGTTGGATTAGGGTTATGGTTAGGGTTAGTTTTAGGATTAGGGTTAGGGTTAGGCTTTAGGTTTGGTTAATGGTTAGGGTTAGGTTTGGGTTTAAGTGTAGGATTAGGGTTAGTGTTAGGGTTTGGGTTAGGGTTAGGGTTAGGGTTAGGGTTAGGGTTAGGGTTTGGGTTAGGGTTAGGGTTAGGGTTAGGGTTTGGGTTAGGGTTAGGGTTAGGGTGAGGGTTAGGGTTAGGGTTTTAGTTAGGATTAGGGTTAGGGTTAGGGTTTGGGTTACGGTTAGGGTTAGGGTTACGGTTAGGGTTAGGATTAGGGTTAGGGTTTGTGTTAAGATTAGGGTTTGGGTTTGGGTTAAGGTTAGGGTTAAGGTTAGGTTTAGGTTTAGAATTAGGGTTAGTGTTAAGGTTAGGGTTAGGGTTAGTATAAGGATGAGGGTTAGGGTTAGGGTTAGGATTAGGGTTATTATTTGGGTTATGGTTTGCGTTAGGGTAAGGGTTAGGATTTGGGTTAGTGTTAGAGTTAGGTTTTGCGTTAGGGTTAGGTTAGGGTTAGGTTAGGGTTTGTGTTAGAGTTAGTGTTAGGGTTAGGGTTTGGGTTTGGTTTAGAGTTAGGGTAAGTTAGGGTTTGGGTTAGAGTTAGGGTTAGGGTGAGGTGTTGGATTAGGGTTATGGTTAGGGTTAGGGTTAGAATTAGGTTTACGGTTAGGGTTCCGATTAGAGTTAGGTTTAGAGTCTGGGTGTGGGTAAGGGTTAAGGTTAGGTTTAGGGTTAGGGTTAGGGTTAGGGTTAGGATTAGGGTTAGGGTTAGTGTTCCGATTAGAGTTAGGTTTAGAGTTTGGGTTTTGGTAAGGGTTAAGTTTAGGTTTAGGGTTAGGGTTAGGGGTAGGGTTAGGACTAGGATTAGGGTTAGGGTTAGGGTTAGGTTAGGGTTTATGTTACAGTTAGGGTTAGGGTTAGGGGTTGGATTAGGGTTATGGTTAGGGTTAGGCTTTAGGTTTGGGTTATGGTTAGGGTTAGGGTTAGGGTTTAAGGGTAGGATTAGGGTAAGTGTTAGGGTTTGGGTTAGGGTTAGGGTTACGGTGTGTGTTTGGGTTAGGGTTAGGGTTAGGGTTAGGGTTTCGGTGTGGGTTATGTTTTGGGTTAGGTTTAGGGTTAGGGTTAGGGTTAGGGTTTCGGTTCAGGTTAGGATTAGGGTTAGAGTTTTGAGTTTGAATTAGGTTTAGGGTTAGCATTAGGGTTAGGATTAGGTTTAGGATTAGTGTTTCGGTTAGGGTTAGGGTTACGGTTAGGGTTACGGTTCCGATTAGAGTTAGGTTTAGAGTTTGGGTTTGGGTAAGGGTTAAAGTTAGGGTTAGGGTTAGGGTTAGGGTTAGGGTTAGTACTAGGATTAGGTTTAGGGTTAGGGCTAGGATTAGGGTTAGGGTTAGGGTTAGGGTTAGGGTTAGGGTTTCGGTTTGGGTTATGTTTTGGGTTAGGTTTAGGGTTAGGGTTAGGGTTAGGGTTAGGGTTAGGATTAGGGTTAGGGTTTGAGTTTGAATTAGGTTTAGGGTTAGCATTAGGGTTAGGGTTAGGTTTAGGATAAGTGTTTCAGTTAGGGTTAGGGTTAGGGTTAGGGTGAGCGTTAGGGTTTGATTTAGGGTTAGGGTTAGGGTTAGGGTTAGTGTTAGGGTTTGGGTTAGGGTTAGGGTTATGGTTAGGGTTTGAGATAGGGTTAGGGTTAGGGTTAGGCTTTGGGTTAGGATTAGGGTTAGTTTTAGGGTTTGGGTTAGGGTTAGGGTTTGAGTTTGAATTAGGTTTAGGGTTAGCATTAGGGTTAGGGTAAGGTTTAGAATTAGTGTTTTGGTTAGGGTTAGGGTTAGGGTTAGGGTTAGGGTTTGGGTTAGGGTTAGGGTTAGGATTAGGGTTTGTGTTAGGGTTAGGGTTAGGGTTAGGGTTTGGGTTAGGGTTAGGGTTAGGGTTAGGGTTAGGGTTTGGGTTAGGATTAGGGTTAGGGTTAGAGTTTGGGTTAGGGTTAGGGTTACGGTTAGGATTAGGATTAGGGTTAGGGTTTGTGTTAAGATTAGGGTTTGGGTTTGGATTAGGGTCAGGGTTAGGGTTAGGGTTAGGGTTAGGGTTAGGGTTAGGGTTTGGATTAGGGTTAGTGTTAGGGTTTGGGTTGGGGTAAGGGTAGGGGTTAGGGTTAGGGTTAGAAGTTGGGTTAGGGTTTATATTTTCGGTTAGGTTTAGTGTTAGGGGTAGTGCTAGGATTAGGGTATGGGTTAGGGTTTAGGTTTGGTTAGGTTTCGGGTTAGGGTTAGGGTTATGGTTAGGTTTAGCATTAGTGTTAGGGTTAGGGTTATGGTTAGGGTTAGCGTTAGGGTTAGGGTTTGGGTTTGGGTTTTGTTTAGGGTTTGGGTTAGGGTTAGGGTTCGGGTTAGGATTTGGGTTAGGGTTAGGTTTAGAGTCGGATTTGGGTTAGAGTTATGGTGAGGGTTAGGGGTTGGGTTAGGGTTAGGGTTACGGTTAGGATTAGGGTTAGGGTTAGGGTTTGGATTAGGGTTAGTTTTAGGGTTTGGGTTTGGGTAAGGGTAAGGGTTAGGGTTAGGGTTAGGAGTTGGGTTAGGGTTTAGATTTTCGGTTAGGGTTAATGTTAGGGTTAGGGTTAGGATTAGGGTTTGGTTTAGGGTTAAGGTTAGGGTTAGGGTTTGGGTTAGGGTTAGGGTTAGGGTTTGCGTTAGGGTTAGGGGTTGGGTTTGTGTTTGCGATAGGGTTAGGGTTAGGGTTAGGGTTAGGATTAGGGTTAGGTTTTGGTTTAGGGTTAGGCTTAGGTTTGAATTTGGGTTAGTGTTAGGGCTAGGGTTAGTGTAAAGTTTAGGGTTTGGATTTGGGTTAGGGTTAGGGTTTGAGTTACGATTAAGGTAAAGTTTAGGGTTTAGGTTTCGGTTTGGTTTATGGTTAGGGTTAGGGTTATGGTTAGATTTAGGGTTAGGGATAGGGTTAGGGTGAGGTTTTGGGTTAAGTTTAGGGTTAGGATTAGGGTTTGATTTTGCGTTAGGGTTAGGATTAGGGTTAGAGTTTGAGTTTGAATTAGGTTTAGGGTTAGCATTAGGGTTAGGTTAGGTTTAGGATTAGTGTTTCGGTTAGGGTTAGGGTTAGGGTTAGGGTTAGGGTTATTACTAGGATTAGGTTTAGGGTTAGGGTTAGGATTAGGGTTAGGGTTAGGGTTAGGGTTTCGGTTTTGGTTTATGTTTTGGGTTAGGTTTAGGGTTAGGGTTAGGGTTAGGGTTAGGGTTAGGATTAGTGTTAGGATTTGAGTTTGAATTAGGTTTAGGGTTAGCATTAGGGTTAGGGTTAGGTTTAGGATAAGTGTTTCAGTTAGGGTTAGGGTTAGGGTTAGGGTTAGGGTGAGGGTTAGTGTTTGATTTAGGGTTAGGGTTAGAGTTAGGGATAGTGTTAGGGTTTGGGTGACGGTTAGGGGTAAGACTAGGGTTAGTGTTAGTGTTAGGTTTAGGGTTAGCATTAGGGTTAGGACTAGGGTTAGGGTTAGGGTTTGGGTTAGGGTTAGGGTTAGGGTTAGGGTTAGGGTTTGGGTTAGTGTTAGGGTTATGGTTAGGGTTTGAGTTAGGGTTAGGGTTAGGGTTAGGGTTTGGGTTAGGATTAGGGTTAGTGTTAGGGTTTGGGTTAGGGTTAGGGTTAGGGTTAGGGTTTGGTTTAGGGTTAGGGTTAGGGTTAGGGTTAGGGTTAGGGTTTGGGTTAGGATTAGGGTTAGGGTTAGGGTTTGGGTTAGGGTTAGGGTTAGGGTTACGGTTAGGGTTAGGATTAGGGTTAGGGTTTGTGTTAAGATTAGGGTTTGGGTTTGGGTTAGGGTTAGGGTTAGGTTTAGGGTTTGATTTAGGGTTAGGGTTAGGGTTAGGGTTAGTGTTAGGGTTTGGGTTAGGGTTAGGGTTAGGACTAGGTTTAGTGTTAGGGTTAGGTTTAGGGTTAGCATTAGGGTTAGGATTAGGGTTAGGGTTAGGGTTTGTGTTAGGGTTAGGGTTAGGGTTAGGGTTAGGGTTTGGGTTAGGGTTAGGGTTAGGGTTAGGGTTTGGGTTAGGGTTAGGGTTAGGGTTAGGGTTAGGGTTTGGGTTAGGATTAGGGTTAGGGTTAGGGTTTGGGTTAGGGTTAGGGTTACGGTTACGGTTAGGGTTAGGATTAGGGTTAGGGTTTGTGTTAAGATTAGGGTTAGGGTTAGGGTTAGGATAAGGATGAGGGTTAGGGTTAGGGTTAGGATTAGGGTTATTATTTGGGTTATGGTTTGGGTTAGGGTTAGGGTTAGGATTTGGGTTAGTGTTAGATTTAGGTTTTGAGTTAGGGTTAGGTTTAGGGTTAGGTTAGGGTTTGGGTTAGAGTTAGGGTTAGGGTTAGGGTTTGGGTTTGGTTTAGAGTTAGGGTTAGGTTAGGGTTTGGGTTAGAGTTAGGGTTAGGGTGAGGTGTTGGATTAGGGTTATGGTTAGGGTTAGCGTTAGAGTTAGGTTTAGAGTTTGGTTTTGGGTAAGGGTTAAGGTTAGGTTTAGGGTTAGGTTTAGGGTTAGGGTTAGGATTTGGGTTAGGGTTAGGGTTCCGATTAGAGTTAGGTTTAGAGTTTGGGTTTGGGTAAGGGTTAAGTTTAGGTTTAGGGTTAGGGTTAGGGGTAGGGTTAGGACTAGGGTTAGGGTTAGGGTTAGGGTTAGTTTAGGGTTTATGTTAGAGTTAGTATTAGGGTTAGGGGTTGGATTAGGTTTATGGTTAGGGTTAGGCTTTAGTTTTGGGTTATGGTTAGGGTTAGGGTTAGGGTTTAAGGGTAGGATTAGGGTTAGTGTTAGGGTTTGTGTTAGGGTTAGGGTTACGGTGTGGGTTTGGGTTAGGGTTAGGGTTAGGGTTTCGGCGTGGGTTATGTTTTGGGTTAGGTTTAGGGTTAGGGTTAGGGTTTCGGTTCAGGTTAGGATTAGGGTTAGAGTTTGAGTTTGAATTAGGTTTAGGGTTAGCATTAGGGTTAGGTTAGGTTTAGGATTAGTGTTTCGGTTAGGGTTAGCATTAGGGTTAGGGTTAGGGTTAGGGTTAGGGTTAGGGTTAGTACTAGGATTAGGTTTAGGGTTAGGGTTAGGATTAGGGTTAGGGTTTGGGTTAGGGTGAGGGTTAGGGTTTGATTTAGGGTTAGGGTTAGGGTTAGGGTTAGTGTTAGGTTTTGGGTTAGGGTTAGGGTTAAGACTAGGGTTAGTGTTAGTGTTAGGTTTAGGGTTAGCATTAGGGTTAGGAATAGGGTTAGGGTTAGGGTTTGGGTTAGGGTTAGGGTTAGGGTTAGGGTTAGGGTTTGGGTTAGGGTTAGGGTTATGGTGAGGGTTTGAGTTAGGGTTAGGGTTAGGGTTAGGGTTTGTGTTAAGATTAGGGTTTGGGTTTGGGTTAGGGTTAGGGTTAGGTTTAGGGTTTGATTTAGGGTTAGGGCAAGGGTTAGGCCTAGTGTTACGGTTTGGGTTTGGGTTAGGGTTAGGACTAGGGTTAGTGTTAGGGTTAGGTTTAGGGTTAGCATTAGGGTTAGGATTAGGGTTAGGTTTAGGGTTTGTGTTAGGGTTAGGGTTAGGGTTAGGGTTAGGGTTTGGGTTAGGGTTAGGACTAGGGTTAGTGTTAGGGTTAAGTTTAGGGTTAGGGTTAGGGTTAGGGTTTGGGTTAGGATTAGGGTTAGGGTTAGGTTTTGGGTTAGGGTTAGGGTTAGGGTTACGGTTAGGGGTAGGATTAGGGTTAGGGTTTGTGTTAAGATTAGGGTTAGGGTTAGAGTTAGGATTAGAGTTATCTTTTGGGTTAAGATTTGGTTTAGGGTTAGGTTTAGGCTTAGGGTTAGTGTTAGATTTAGGTTTTGAGTTAGGGTTAGGTTTAGGGTTAGGTTAGGGTTTGAGTTAGAGTTAGAGTTAGGGTTAGGGTTTGGGTTTGGTTTAGAGTTAGGGTTAGGTTAGGGTTTGGGTTAGAGTTAGGGTTAGGATGAGGTGTTGGATTAGGGTTATGGTTAGGGTTAGGGTTAGAGTTAGGTTTAGAGTTTGGTTTTGGGTAAGGGTTAAGGTTAGGTTTAGGGTTAGGTTTAGGGTTAGGGTTAGGATTAGGGTTAGGGTTAGTGTTCCGATTAGAGTTAGGTTTAGAGTTTGTGTTTGGGGAAGGGTTAAGTTTAGGTTTAGGGTTAGGGTTAGGGGTAGGGTTAGGACTAGGGTTAGGGTTAGGGTTAGGGTTAGGTTAGGGTTTATGTTAGAGTTAGTATTAGGGTTAGGGGTTGGATTAGGGTTATGGTTAGGGTTAGGCTTTAGGTTTGGGTTATGGTTAGAGTTAGGGTTAGGGTTTAAGGGTAGGATTAGGGTTAGTGTTAGGGTTTGGGTTAGGGTTAGGGTTACGGTGTGGGTTTGGGTTAGGGTTAGGATTAGGGTTTCGGTGTGGGTTATGTTTTGGTTAGGTTTAGGGTTAGGGTTAGGGTTTCGGTCCAGGTTAGGATTAGGGTTAGAGTTTGAGATTGAATTAGGTTTAGGGTTAGCATTAGGGTTAGGTTAGGTTTAGGATTAGTGTTTCGGTTAGGCTTAGGGTTAGGGTTAGGGTTAGGGTTAGGGTTATGGTTAGGGTTATTACTAGGATTAGGTTTAGGGTTAGGGTTAGGATTAGGG
>JAJHUQ010000065.1:552500-572500 GCA_035773235.1 Eospalax fontanierii | reverse complement strand
CAGGGTTAGGGCTTGTGTTAGGGTTAGGGCTAGGGTTAGGGTTTGGGTTAGGGTTAGGGTCAGGGTTAGGGTTAGGGTTTGGGTTAGGATTAGGGTTAGGGTTAGGGTTTGGGTTAGGGTTAGGGTTACGGTTAGGGTTAGGATTAGGGTTAGGGTTTGTGTTAAGATTAGGGTTTGGGTTTGGATTAGGGTTAGGGTTAGGGTTAGGGTTAGGGTTAGGGTTTGGATTAGGGTTAGTTTTAGGGTTTGGGTTTGGGTAAGGGTAAGGTTTAGGGTTAGGGTTAGGAGTTGGGTTAGGGTTTAGATTTTCGGTTAGGTTTAGTGTTAGGGGTAGTGTTAGGATTAGGGTATGGGTTAGGGTTTAGGTTTGGTTAGGTTTAGGGTTAGGGTTAGGGTTATGGTTAGGTTTAGCATTAGTGTTAGGGTTAGGGTTATGGTTAGGGTTAGCGTTAGGGTTAGGGTGTGGGTTTGGGTTTTGTTTAGGGTTTGGGATAGGGTTAGGGTTCGGGTTACGATTTGGGTTAGGGTTAGGTTTAGAGTCGGATTTGGGTTAGAGTTATGGTGAGGGTTAGGGGTTGGGTTAGGGTTAGGGTTACGGTTAGGATTAGGGTTAGGGTTAGGGTTTGGATTAGGGTTAGTTTTAGGGTTTGGGTTTGGGTAAGGGTAAGGGTTAGGGTTAGGGTTAGGAGTT
Source organism: Eospalax fontanierii (assembly GCA_035773235.1). NCBI lineage: Eukaryota > Metazoa > Chordata > Mammalia > Rodentia > Spalacidae > Eospalax > Eospalax fontanierii. Next base: position 571,809 of record JAJHUQ010000065.1, on the reverse strand, counting down.
GGGTTAGGGTTTAGATTTTCGGTTAGGGTTAATGTTAGGGTTAGGGTTAGGATTAGGGTTTGGTTTAGGGTTAAGGTTAGGGTTAGAGTTTGGGTTAGGGTTAGGGTTAGGGTTTGGGTTAGGGTTAGGTGTTGGGTTTGTGTTTGGGATAGGGTTAGGGTTAGGGTTAGGGTTAGGATTAGGGTTAGGTTTTGGTTTAGGGTTAAGCTTAGGTTTGAATTTGGGTTAGTGTTAGGGCTAGGGTTAGTGTAAAGTTTAGGGTTTGGATTTGGGTTAGGGTTAGGGTTTGAGTTACGATTAAGGTAAAGTTTAGGGTTTAGGTTTCGGTTTGGTTTATGGTTAGGGTTAGGGTTATGGTTAGATTTAGGGTTAGGGTTAGGGTTAGGGTGAGGTTTTGGGTTAAGTTTAGGGTTAGGATTAGGGTTTGGTTTTGCGTTAGGGTTAGGATTAGGGTTAGAGTTTGAGTTTGAATTAGGTTTAGGGTTAGCATTAGGGTTAGGTTAGGTTTAGGATTAGTGTTTCGGTTAGGGTTAGGGTTAGGGTTAGGGTTAGGGTTAGGGTTATGGTTAGGGTTATTACTAGGAATAGGGTTAGGGTTAAGTTTAGGGTTAGGGTTAGTGTTAGGGTTAGGGTTTCGATTTTGGGTTATGTTTTGGGTTAGGGTTAGGGTTATGGTTAGGGTTATTACTAGGATTAGGTTTAGGGTTAGGGTTAGGATTAGTGTTAGGATTTGAGTTTGAATTAGGTTTAGGGTTAGCATTAGGGTTAGGGTTAGGTTTAGGAGAAGTATTTCAGTTAGGGTTAGGGTTAGGGTTAGGGTTAGGGTGAGGGTTAGGGTTTGATTTAGGGTTAGGGTTAGGGTTAGGGTTAGTGTTAGGGTTTGGGTTAGGGTTAGGGTTAAGACTAGGGTTAGTGTTAGGGTTAGGTTTAGGGTTAGCATTAGGGTTAGGATTAGGGTTAGGGTTAGGGTTTGGGTTAGGGTTAGGGTTCGGGTTAGGGTTAGGGTTTGGGTTAGGGTTAGGGTTATGGTTAGGGTTTGAGTTAGGGTTAGGGTTAGGGTTAGGGTTTGGGTTAGGATTAGGGTTAGTGTTAGGTTTTGGGTTAGAGTTAGGGTTAGGGTTAGGGTTTGGTTTAGGGTTAGGGTTAGGGTTAGGGTTAGGGTTAGGGTTTGGGTTAGGATTAGGGTTAGGGTTAGGGTTTGGGTTAGGGTTAGGGTTAGGGTTACGGTTAGGGTTAGGATTAGGGTTAGTGTTTGTGTTAAGATTAGGGTTTGGGTTTGGGTTAGGGTTAGGTTTAGGTTTAGAGTTTGATTTAGGGTTAGGGTTAGGGTTAGTGTTAGGGTTTGGGTTAGGGTTAGGGTTAGGACTAGGGTTAGTGTGAGGGTTAGGTTTAGGGTTAGCATTAGGGTTAGGATTAGGGTTAGGGTTAGGGTTTGTGTTAGGGTTAGGGTTAGGGTTAGGGTTAGGGTTTGGGTTAGGGTTAGGGTTAGGGTTAGGGTTTGGGTTAGGGTTAGGGTTAGGGTTAGGGTTAGGGTTAGGTTTTGGGTTAGGATTAGGGTTAGGGTTAGGATTTGGGTTAGGGTTAGGTTTAGGGTTACGGTTAGGGTTAGGATTAGGGTTAGGGTTTGTGTTAAGATTAGGGTTAGGGTTAGGGTTAGGATAAGGATGAGGGTTAGGGTTAGGGTTAGGATTAGGGTTATTATTGGGGTTATGGTTTGGGTTAGGGTTAGTGTTAGGATTTGGGTTAGTGTTAGATTTAGGTTTTGAGTTAGGGTTAGGTTTAGGGTTAGGTTACGGTTTGGGTTAGAGTTAGAGTTAGGGTTAGGGTTTGGGTTTGGTTTAGAGTTAGGGTTAGGTTAGGGTTTGGGTTAGAGTTAGGGTTAGGGTGAGGTGTTGGATTAGGGTTATGGTTAGGGTTAGGGTTAGAGTTAGGTTTAGAGTTTGATTTTGGGTAAGGGTTAAGGTTAGGTTTAGGGTTAGGTTTAGGGTTAGGGTTAGGATTAGGGTTAGGTTTAGTGTTCCGATTAGAGTTAGGTTTAGAGTTTGGGTTTGGGTAAGGGTTAAGTTTAGGTTTAGGGTTAGGGTTAGGGGTAGGGTTAGGACAAGGGTTAGCGTTAGGGTTAGGGTTAGGTTAGGGTTTATGTTAGAGTTAGTATTAGGGTTAGGGGTTGGATTAGGGTTATGGTTAGGGTTAGGCTTTAGGTTTGGGTTATGGTTAGGGTTAGGGTTAGGGTTTAAGGGTAGGATTAGGGTGAGTGTTAGGGTTTGGGGGAGGGTGAGGGGTACGGTGTGGGGTGGGGTTAGGGTCAGGATTAGAGTTAAGGTTTCGGAGTGGGTTATGTTATGGGTAAGGTTTAGGGTTAGGGTTAGGGTTTCGGTTCAGGTTAGGATTAGGGTTAGAGTTTGAGTTTGAATTAGGTTTAGGGTTAGCATTAGGGTTAGGTTAGGTTTAGGATTAGTGTTTCGGTTAGGGTTAGGGTTAGGGTTAGGGTTTGGGTTAGGGTTAGGGTTAGGGTTAGTACTAGGATTAGGTTTAGGGTTAGGGTTAGGATTAGGGTTAGGGTTAGGGTTAGGGTGAGGGTTAGGGTTTGATTTAGGGTTAGGGTTAGGGTTAGGGTTAGTGTTAGGGTTTGGGTTAGGGTTAGGGTTAAGACTAGGGTTAGTGTTAGGGTTAGGTTTAGGGTTAGCATTAGGGTTAGGATTAGGGTTAGGGTTAGGGTTTGGGTTAGGGTTAGGGTTAGGGTTAGGGTTAGGTTTTGGGTTATGGTTAAGGTTATGCTTAGGGTTTGAGTTAGGGTTAGGGTTAGGGTTAGGGTTTGGGTTAGGATTAGGGTTAGTGTTAGGGTTTGGGTTAGGGTTAGGGTTAGGGTTAGGGTTTGGTTTAGGGGTAGGGTTAGGGTTAGGGTTAGGGTTAGGGTTAGGGTTAGGTTTTGGGTTAGGATTAGGTTTAGGGTTAGGGTTTGGGTTAGGGTTAGGGTTAGGGTTACGGTTAGGGTTAGGATTAGGGTTAGGGTTAGGGTTTGGGTTAGGGTTAGGGTTCGGGTTAGGGTTAGGGTTTGGGTTAGGGTTAGGGTTATGGTTAGGGTTTGAGTTAGGGTTAGGGTTAGGGTTAGGGTTTGGGTTAGGATTAGGGTTAGTGTTAGGGTTTGGGTTAGAGTTAGGGTTAGGGTTAGGGTTTGGTTTAGGGTTAGGGTTAGGGTTAGGGTTAGGGTTAGGGTTTGGGTTAGGATTAGGGTTAGGGTTAGGGTTTGGGTTAGGGTTAGGGTTAGGGTTACGGTTAGGGTTAGGATTAGGGTTAGTGTTTGTGTTAAGATTAGGGTTTGGGTTTGGGTTAGGGTTAGGTTTAGGTTTAGAGTTTGATTTAGGGTTAGGGTTAGGGTTAGTGTTAGGGTTTGGGTTAGGGTTAGGGTTAGGGTTACGGTTAGGGTTAGGATTAGGGTTAGGGTTTGTGTTAAGATTAATGTTTGTGTTTGGGTTAGGGTTAGGGTTAGGTTTAGGGTTTGATTTAGGGTTAGGGTTATTGTTAGGGTTAGTGTTAGGGTTTGGGTTAGGGTTAGGGTTAGGACTAGGGTTAGTGTTAGGGTTAGGTTTAGGTTTAGCATTAGGGTTAGGATTAGGGTTAGGGTTAGGGTTTGTGTTAGGGTTAGGGTTAGGGTTAGGGTTAGGGTTTGGGTTAGGGTTAGGGTTAGGGTTAGGGTTTGGGTTAGGGTTAGGGTTAGGGTTAGGGTTTGGGTTAGGGTTAGGGTTAGGGTTAGGGTTAGGGTTTGGGTTAGGATTAGGGTTAGGGTTAGGGTTTGGGTTAGGGTTAGGGTTAGGGTTACGGTTAGGGTTAGGGTTAGGTTTAGGGTTTGTGTTAAGATTAGGGTTAGGGTTAGGGTTAGGATAAGGATGATGGTTAGGTTTAGGGTTAGGATTAGGGTTATTATTTGGGTTATGGTTTGAGTTAGGTTTAGGATTAGGATTTGGGTTAGTGTTAGATTTAGGTTTTGAGTTAGGGTTAGGTTTAGGGTTAGGTTAGGGTTTGGGTTAGAGTTAGGGTTAGGGTTAGGGTTTGGGTTTGGTTTAGAGTTAGGGTTTGGTTAGGGTTTGGGTTAGAGTTAGGGTTAGGGTGAGGTGTTGGATTAGGGTTATGGTTAGGGTTAGGGTTAGAGTTAGGTTTAGAGTTTGGTTTTGGGTAAGGGTTAAGGTTAGGTTTAGGGTTAGGTTTGGGGTTAGGGTTGGGGTTAGGGTTAGGGTTAGGGTTCCGATTAGAGTAGGGTTTAGAGTTTGGGTTTGGGTAAGGGTTAAGTTTAGGTTTAGGGTTAGGGTTAGGGGTAGGGTTAGGACTAGGGTTAGGGTTAGGGTTAAGGTTAGGTTAGGGTTTATGTTAGAGTTAGTATTAGGGTTAGGGGTTGGATTAGGGTTATGGTTAGGGTTAGGCTTTAGGTTTGGGTTATGGTTAGGGTTAGGGTTAGGGTTTAAGGGTAGGTTTAGGTTCAGTGTTAGGGTTTGGGTTAGGGTTAGGGTTACGGTGTGGGTTTGGGTTAGGGTTAGGCTCAGGGTTTCGGTGTGGGTTATGTTTTGGGTTAGGTTTAGGGTTAGGGTTAGTGTTTCGGTTCAGGTTAGGATTAGGGTTAGAGTTTGAGTTTGAATTAGGTTTAGGGTTAGCATTAGGGTTAGGTTAGGTTTAGGATTAGTGTTTCGGTTAGGGTTAGGGTTAGGGTTAGGGTTAGGGTTAGGGTTAGGGTTAAAGTTAGGGTTAGTACTAGGATTAGGTTTAGGGTTAGGGTTAGGATTAGGGTTAGGGTTAGGGTTAGGGTTTCGGTTTTGGTTTATGTTTTGGGTTAGGTTTAGGGTTAGGGTTAGGGTTAGGGTTAGGGTTAGGGTTAGGATTAGGGTTAGGATTTGAGTTTGAATTAGGTTTAGGGTTAGCATTAGGGTTAGGGTTAGGTTTAGGATAAGTGTTTCAGTTAGGGTTAGGGTTAGGGTTAGGGTTAGGGTGAGGGTTAGGGTTTGATTTAGGGTTAGGGTTAGGGTTAGGGTTAGTGTTAGGGTTTGGGTTAGGGTTAGGGTTAAGACTAGGGTTAGTGTTAGGGTTAGGTTTAGGGTTAGCATTAGGGTTAGGATTAGGGTTAGGGTTAGGGTTTGGGTTTGCGTTAGGGTTAGGGTTATGGTTAGGTTTTTTGTTAGGGTTAGGGTTAGGGTTAGGGTTTGGGTTAGGATTAGGGTTAGTGTTAGGGTTTGGGTTAGGGTTAGGCTTACGGTGTGGGTTTTGGTTAGGGTTAGGTTTAGGGCTAGGGTTTCGGTGTGGGTTATGTTTTGGGTTAGGTTTAGGGTTAGGGTTTCGGTTCGGGTTAGGATTAGGGTTAGGGTTTGAGTTTGAATTAGGTTTAGGGTTAGCATTAGAGTTAGGGTAAGGTTTAGGATTAGTGTTTTGGTTAGGGTTAGGGTTAGGGTTTGGGTTAGGGTTAGGGTTAGGATTAGGGTTTATGTTTAGGTTTAGGTTTATTATTAGGGTTTGGGTTAGGGTTAGTGTTAGGGTTTGGGTTTTAGTTAGAATTAGGGTTAGTGTTAGGGTTAGGTTTTGTGTTAGTGTTAGGGTTAAGCTTAGTTTTAGTGTTAGGGTTTGGGTTAGGGTTAGGGTTAGGTTTAGAGTTAGGATTAGGTTTAGGGTTAGGTTAGATTTAGGGTTTGGTTTAGGAGTAGTGTTAGGGTTAGGTTTAGGGTTTGGGTTAGGTTTAGGGTTAGGGTTAGGGTTTGGGTTCGGGTTTGGGTTCGGGTTAGGGTTTGGGTTTGAGTTAGGGTTAGGGTTAGGGTTAGGGGTAGGGTTAGGGTTAGGGTTAGGGTATGGGTTAGGGTTAGGGTTAGGGTTAGGGTTAGGGTTTGGGTTAGGGTTAGGGTTAGGGTTAGGGTTTGGGTTAGGGTTAGGGTTAGGGTTTGGGTTAGGATTAGGGTTAGGGTTAGGGTTTGGGTTAGGGTTAGGGTTAGGGTTATGGTTAGAGTTAGGATTAGGGTTAGGGTTTGTGTTAAGATTAGGGTTTGGGTTTGGGTTAGGATTAGGTTTAGGTTTAGGGTTTGATTTAGGGTTAGGGTTAGGGTTAGGGTTAGTGTTAGGGTTTGGGTTAGAGTTAGGGTTTGGACTAGGGTTAGTGTTAGGGTTAGGTTTAGGGTTAGCCTTAGGGTTAGGATTAGGGTTAGGGTTAAGGTTTGTGTTAGGGTTAGGGTTAGGGTTAGGGTTAGGGTTTGGTTTAGGGTTAGGGTTAGGGTTAGTGTTAGGGTTTGGGTTAGAGCTGGATTAGCGTTAGGGTTAGGGTTTGGGTTAGGATTAGGTTTAGGGTTAGGGTTTGGGTTAGGGTTAGGGTTAGAGTTACGGTTTGAGTTAGGATTAGGGTTAGGGTTTGTGTTAAGATTAGGGTTTGGGTTTGGGTTAGGGTTAGGGTTAAGGTTAGGGTTAGGTTTAGAATTAGGGTTAGTGTTAAGGTTAGGGTTAGGGTTAGGGTTAGGATAAGGATGAGGGTTAGGGTTAGGGTTAGGATTAGGGTTATTATTTGGGTTATGGTTTGGGTTAGGGTTAGGGTTAGGATTTGGGTTAGTGTTAGAATTAGGTTTTGAGTTAGGGTTAGGTTTAGGGTTTGGGTTAGAGTTAGGGTTAGGGTGAGGTGTTGGATTAGGGTTATGGGTAGGGTTAGGGTTAGGATTAGGGTTACGTTTAGAGTTCCGATTAGAGTTAGGTTTAGAGTTTGGGTTTGGGTAAGGGTTAAGGTTAGGTTTAGGGTTAGGGTTAGGGTTATGGTTAGGGTTAGGTGAGGGTTAGGGTTTGATTTAGAGTTATCGTTAGGGTTAGGGTTAGTGTTAGGGTTTGGGTTAGGGTTAGGGTTAGGACTAGGGTTAGTGTTAGGGTTAGGTTTAGGGTTAGCATTTGGGTTAGGATTAGGGTTAGGGTTAGGGTTTGGGTTAGGGTTAGGGTTAGGGTTAGGGTTAGGGTTAGGGTTTGGTTTAGGGTTAGGGTTAGGGTTACGGTTAGGGTTAGGGTTTGTGTTAAGATTAGGGTTTGGGTTTGGGTTAGGATTAGGTTTAGGTTTAGGGTTTGATTTAGGGTTAGGGTTAGGGTTAGGGTTAGTGTTAGTGTTTGGGTTAGAGTTAGGGTTAGGACTAGGGTTAGTGTTAGGGTTAGGTTTAGGGTTAGCCTTAGGGTTAGGATAAGGGTTAGTGTTAGGGTTTGTGTTAGGGTTAGTGTTAGGGTTAGGGTTAGGGTTTGGGTTAGGGTTAGGGTTAGGGTTAGGGTTAGGTTTTGGGTTAGAGCTGGGTTAGGGTTAGGGTTAGGGTTTGGGTTAGGATTAGGTTTAGGGTTAGGGTTTTGGTTAGGGTTAGGGTTAGGGTTACGCTTAGGGTTAGGATTAGGGTTAGGGTTTGTGTTAAGATTAGGGTTTGGGTTTGGGTTAGGGTTAGGGTTAAGGTTAGGGTTAGGTTTAGAATTTGGGTTAGTGTTAAGGTTAGGGTTAGGGTTAGGGTTAGGATAAGGATGAGGGTTAGGGTTAGGGTTAGGATTAGGGTTATTATTTGGTTATGGTTTGGGTTAGTGTTAGGGTTAGGATTTGGGTTAGTGTTAGAATTAGGTTTTGTGTTAGCGTTAGGTTTAGGGTTTGGGTTAGAGTTAGAGTTAGGGTGAGGTGTTGCATTACGGTTATGGTTAGGGTTAGGGTTAGGATTAGGGTTACGGTTAGAGTTCCGATTAGAGTTAGGTTTAGAGTTTGGGTTTGGGTAAGGGTTAAGGTTAGGTTTAGGGTTAGGGTTAGGGTTAGGGTTAGGGTTAGGGTTAGGTGAGGGTTAGGGTTTGATTTAGGGTTATCGTTAGGGTTAGGGTTAGTGTTAGGGTTTGGGTTAGGGTTAGGGTTAGGACTAGGGTTAGTGTTAGGGTTAGGTTTAGGGTTAGCATTTGGGTTAGGATTAGGGTTAGGGTTAGGGTTTGGGTTAGGGTCAGGGTTAGGGTTATTGTTAGGGTTTGGGTTAGGGTTAGGGTTATGGTTAGGGTTTGAGTTAGGGTTAGGGTTAGGGTTAGGGTTTGGGTTAGGATTAGGGTTAGGGTTAGGGTTTGGGTTAGGGTTAGGGTTAGGGTTACGGTTAGGGTTAGGATTAGGGTTAGGGTTTGTGTTAAGATTAGGGTTTGGGTTTGGGTTAGGGTTAGGGTTAGGGTTGGGGTTACGGTTAGGATTAGGGTTAGGGTTTGTGTTAAGATTAGGGTTTGGGTTTGGGTTTGAGTTAGGGTTAGGTTTAGGGTTAGATTAGGGTTTGGGTGAGAGTCAGTGTTAGGGTTACGGTTTGTTTTTGGTTTAGAGTTAGAGTTAGGTTAGGGTTTGGGTTAGAGTTAGGGTTAGGGTGAGGTGTTGGATTAGGGTTATGGTTAGGGTTAGGGTTTGGGTTAGTGTTAGAGTTAGGGTTTGAGTTAGGGTTAGGTTTAGGCTTACATTGGGGTTTGGGTTAGAGTTAGGGTTAGGGTTAGGGTTTGGGTTTGGTTTAGAGTTAGGGTTAGGTTAGGGTTTGGGTTAGAGTTAGGGTTAGGGTGAGGTGTTGGATTAGGATTATGGTTAGGGTTAGGGTTAGGATTAGGGTTAGGGTTAGGGTTCCGATTAGAGTTAGGTTTAGAGTTTGGGTTTCGGTAAAGTTTAAGGTTAGGTTTAGGGTTAGGGTTAGGGTTAGGGTTAGGGTTAAGACTAGGATTAGGGTTATGGTTAGGGTTAGGGTTAGGATTAGGGTTACTGTTAGGGTTCTGATTAGAGTTAGGTTTAGAGTTTGGGTTTGGGTAAGGGTTAAGGTTAGGTTTATGGTTAGGGTTAGGGTTAGGGTTAGGGTTAGGACTAGGAGAAGGGTTAGTGTTAGGGTTTGGATTAGGGTTAGGGTTTGGTTTTAGTTTTGGGTTATGGTTAGGGTAAGTGTTAGGGTTAGGGTTTAGGGTTAGGGTTAGGTTTAGGGTAAGGGTTTCGGTTTGGGTTATGTTTTGGGTTAGTTTTAGGGTTAGGGTTAGGGTTTGAATTGGAATTAGGTTTAGGGTTAGCATTAAGGTTAGGGTTAGGTTTAGGATTAGTGTTTCAGTTAGGGTTAGGGTTAGGGTTAGGTTTTGGGTTCGGGTTAGGGTTAGGGTTAGGTTTAGGGTTTGATTTAGGGTTAGGGTTAGGGTTAGGGTTAGTGTTAGGGTTTGGGTTAGGGTTAGGGTTAGGACTAGGGTTAGTGTTAGGGTTAGGTTTAGGGTTAGCATTAGGGTTAGGATTAGGGTTAGTGTTAGGGTTTGGGTTAGGGTTAGGGTTAGGGTTAGAGTTAGGGTTAGGTTTTGGGTTAGGGTTAGGGTTAGGGTTAGGGTTTGGGTTAGGTTTAGGGTTGGAGTTAGGATTAGGGTTAGTGTTAGGGTTAGGGTTAGGATTAGGGTTACGGTTAGGGTTAGATTTAGGGTTAGGGTTTGTGTTAAGATTAGGGTTTGTGTTTGGGTTAGGGTTAGGGTTAGGGTTAGGGTTAGGGTTAGGTTTACAATTAGATTTAGTGTTAAGGTTAGGGTTAGGGTTAGGGTTAGGATAAGAATGAAGGTTAGGGTTAGGGTTAGGATTAGGGTTATTATTTGGATTATGATTTGGGTTAGGTTTAGGGTTAGGTTTTGGATTAGTGTTAGAGTTAGGGTTTGAGTTAGGGTTAGGTTTAGGGTTAGGTTAGGGTTTGGGTTACAGTCAGGGTTAGGGTTAGGGTTTGGGTTTGGTTTAGAGTTAGGGTTAGGTTAGGGTTTGGGTTAGAGTTAGGGTTAGGGTTAATGTTAAGTTTAGGGTGAGGGTTAGGGTTAGCGTTAGGGTTAGTTTTTGGTTATGGTTAGGGTTAGGGTTAGAATTAGGTTTAGGTTTATGGTTAGGGTTAGGGTTAGGGTTAGGATAAGGATGAGTGTTAGGGTTAGGGTTAGGATTAGGGTTATTATTTGGGTTACGGTTTGGTTAGGGTTAGGGTTATTGTTTGGGTTAGTGTTAGAGTTATGGTTTGAGTTAGGGTTAGGTTTAGGGTTAGGTTAGGGTTTGGGTTAGAGTTAGGTTTAGGGTTAGGGTTTGGGTTTGGTTTAGAGTTAGGGTTAGGTTAGGGTTTGGGTTAGGGTTAAGGTTAGGACTAGGGTTAGTGTTAGGGTTAGGTTTAGTGTTAGCATTAGGGTTAGGATTAGGGTTAACGTTAGGGTTTGGGTTAGGGTTAGGGTTAGGGTTAGGGTTAGGGTTTGTTTTAGGGTTAGGGTTAGGGTTAGTATTAGGGTTATGGTTAGGGTTCAGATTAGGGTTAGTTTTAGGGTTTGGGTTTGGGTAAGGGTAAGGATTAGGGTTCGGGTTAGGATAAGGATGAGGGTTAGGGTTAGGGTTAGGATTAGGGTTAGTATTTGGGTTATGGTTTAGGTTTGGGTTAGGGTTAGGGTTTGGGTTAGTGTTAGAGTTAGGTTTTGAGTTAGGGTTAGGGTTAGGTTTAGGTTAGGATTTGGGTTAGAGTTAGGGTTGGTGTTAGGGTTTGGGTTTGGTTTAGGTTTAGGGTTAGGTTAGGGTTTATGTTAGAGTTAGGGTTAGGGTTAGGGGTTGGATTAGGGTTATGGTTAGGGTTAGGCTTTAGGTTTGGGTTATGGTTAGGGTTAGGGTTAGGGTTTAAGGGTAGGATTAGTGTTAGTGTTAGGGTTTGGGTTATGGTTAGGGTTACGGTGTGGGTTTGGGTTAGGGTTAGGGTTTCGGTGTGGGTTATGTTTTGGGTTAGGTTTAGGGTTAGGGTTAGGGTTTCTTTTCGGGTTAGGATTAGAATAGGGTTTGAGTTTGAATTAGGTTTAGGGTTAGCATTAGGGTTAGGGTTAGGTTTAGGATTAGTGTTTCAGTTAGGGTTAAGGTTAGGGTTAGGGTTAGGGTTCCGATTAGAGTTAGGTTTAGAGTTTGGGTTTGGGTAAGGGTTAAGGTTAAGGTTAGGGTTAGGGTTAGGGTTAGGGTTAGTACTAGGATTAGGGTTAGGGTTAGGTTTAGGATTAGGGTTAAGGTTAGGGTTAGGCTTAGGGTTTCGGTTTGGGTTATGTTTTGGGTTAGGTTTAGGGTTAGGGTTAGGGTTTATTGTTATGGTTAGGGTTAGGATTAGGGTTAGGGTTTGAGTTTGAATTAGGTCTAGGGTTAGCATTAGGGTTGGGTTAGGTTTAGGATAAGTGTTTCAGTTAGGTGTAGGGTTAGGGTTAGGGTGAGGGTTAGGGTTTGATTTAGGGTTAGGGTTAGGGTTTGGGTTAGTGTTAGGGTTTGGGTTAGTGTTAGGGTTAGGACTAGGGTTAGTGTTAGGGTTAAGTTTAGGGTTAGCCTTAGGGTTAGGATTAGTGTTAGGGTTAGGTTTTGGGTTAGGGTTAGGGTTACGGTTAGGGTTAGGGTTTGGGTTATCGTTAGGGTTTGAGTTAGGGTTAGGGTTAGGATTAGGGTTACGGTTAGGGTTAGGATTAGGGTTAGGGTTTGTGTTAAGATTAGGGTTTGGGTTTGGGTTAGGGTTAGGTTTAGGGTTAGGGTTAGGGTTAGGGTTAGGGTTAGGGTTAGGGTTAGGTTTACAATTAGGGTTAGTGTTAAGGTTAGGGTTAGGGTTAGGGTTAGGATAAGGATGAAGGTTAGGGTTAGGGTTAGGATTAGGGTTATTATTTGGGTTATGATTTGGGTTAGGTTTAGGGTTAGGATTTGGATTAGTGTTAGAGTTAGGGTTTGAGTTAGGGTTAGGTTTAGGGTTAGGTTAGGGTTTGGGTTACCGTCAGGGTTGGGGTTAGGGTTTGGGTTTGGTTTAGAGTTAGGGTTACGTTAGGGTTTGGGTTAGAGTTAGGCTTAGGGTTAGTGTTAAGTTTAGGGTGAGGGTTAGGGTTAGCGTTAGGGTTAGTTTTTGGTTATGGTTAGGGTTAGGGTTAGAATTAGGTTTAGGTTTATGGTTAGGGTTAGGGTTAGGGTTAGGATAAGGATGAGTGTTAGGGTTAGGGTTAGGATTAGGGTTATTATTTGGGTTATGGTTTGGTTAGGGTTAGGGTTAGGGTTTGGGTTAGTGTTAGAGTTATGGTTTGAGTTAGGGTTAGGTTTAGGGTTAGGTTAGGGTTTGGGTTAGAGTTAGGTTTAGGGTTAGGGTTTGGGTTTGGTTTAGAGTTAGGGTTAGGTTAGGGTTTGGGTTAGAGTTAGGGTTAGGGTGAGGTATTGAATTAGGGTTATGGTTAGGGTTAGGGTTAGGATTAGGGTTAGGGTTAGGGTTCCGATTAGAGTTAGGTTTAGAGTTTGGGTTTGGGTAAGGGTTAAGGTTAGGGTTAGGGTTAGGGTTAGGGTAAGGACTAGGATTACGGTTAGGGTTAGGGTTAGGATTAGGTTTAGGGTTTGGGTTTAGGTTTCGGTTATGGTTAGGGTTAGTGTTAGGGTTAGGGTTTAGTGTTAGTGTTAGGGTTAGGGTTAGGGTTTCGGTTTGGGTTATGTTTTGGGTTAGGTTTAGGGTTAGGGTTAGGGTTTGGGTTCGGGTTAGAAATAGGGTTAGGGTTTGAGTTTGAATTAGGTTTAGGGTTAGCATTAGGGTTATAGTTAGGTTAAGGATTAGTGTTTCAGTAAGGGTTTGGGTTCGGGTTAGGGTTAGGGTTAGGGTTAGGGTTAGGGTTAGTACTAGGATTAGGTTTAGGGTTAGGGTTAGGATTAGGGTTAGGGTTAGGGTTAGGGTGAGGGTTAGGGTTTGATTTAGGGTTAGGGTTAGGGTTTGGGTTAGTGTTGTGTTTTGGGTTAGGGTTAGGGTTAGGTCTAGGGTTAGTGTTAGGGTTATGTTTAGGGTTAGCCTTAGGGTTAGGATTAGTGTTAGGGTTAGGGTTTGGGTTAGGGTTAGGGTTAGGGTTAGGGTTAGGGTTAGGGTTTGGGTTATCGTTAGGGTTTGAGTTAGGGTTAGGGTTAGGATTAGGGTTACGGTTAGGGTTAGGGTTAGGGTTAGGGTTTGTGTTAAGATTAGGGTTTGGGTTTGGGTTAGGGTTAGGTTTAGGGTTAGGGTTAGGGTTAGGGTTAGGTTTACAATTAGGGTTAGTGTTAAGGTTAGGGTTAGGTTTAGGGTTAGGATAAGGATGAAGGTTAGGGTTAGGGTTAGGATTAGGGTTATTATTTGGGTTATGATTTGGGTTAGGTTTAGAGTTAGGATTTGGATTAGTGTTAGAGTTAGGGTTTGAGTTAGGGTTAGTTTTAGGGTTAAGTTAGTGTTTGGGTTACAGTCAGGGTTAGGGTTAGGGTTTGGGTTTGGTTTAGAGTTAGGGTTAGGTTAGGGTTTGGGTTAGAGTTAGGGTTAGGGTTAGTGTTAAGTTTAGGGTGAGGGTTAGGGTTAGCGTTAGGGTTAGTTTTTGGTTATGGTTAGGGTTAGGGTTAGAATTAGGTTTAGGTTTATGTTTAGGGTTAGGGTTAGGTTTAGGATAAGGATGAGTGTTAGGGTTAGGGTTAGGATTAGGGTTATTATTTGGGTTATGGTTTGGTTAGGGTTAGGGTTAGGGTTTGGGTTAGTGTTAGAGTTATGGTTTAAGTTAGGGTTAGGTTTAGGGTTAGGTTAGGGTTTGGGTTAGAGTTAGGTTTAGGGTTAGGGTTTGGGTTTGGTTTAGAGTTAGGGTTAGGTTAGGGTTTGGGTTAGAGTTAGGGTTAGGGTGAGGTATTGAATTAGGGTTATGGTTAGGGTTAGGGTTAGGATTAGGGTTAGGGTTAGGGTTCCGATTAGAGTTAGGTTTAGAGTTTGGGTTTGGGTAAGGGTTAAGGTTAGGGTTAGGGTTAGGGTTAGGGTAAGGACTAGGATTAGGGTTAGGGTTAGGGTTAGGATTAGGTTTAGGGTTTGGGTTTAGGTTTCGGTTATGGTTAGGGTTAGTGTTAGGGTTAGGGTTTAGTGTTAGTGTTAGGGTTAGGGTTAGGGTTTCGGTTTGGGTTATGTTTTGGGTTAGGTTTAGGGTTAGGGTTAGGGTTTGGGTTCGGGTTAGAAATAGGGTTAGGGTTTGAGTTTGAATTAGGTTTAGGGTTAGCATTAGGGTTATAGTTAGGTTTAGGATTAGTGTTTCAGTAAAGGTTTGGGTTCGGGTTAGGGTTAGGGTTAGGGTTAGGGTTTGATTTAGGGTTACGGTTAGGTTTAGGGTTAGTGTTAGGGTTTGGGTTAGGGTTAAGGTTAGGACTAGGGTTACTGTTAGGGTTAGGTTTAGTGTTAGCATTAGGGTTAGGATTAGGGTTAACGTTAGGGTTTGGGTTAGGTTTAGGGTTAGGGTTAGGGTTAGGGTTAGGGTTAGGGTTTGTTTTAGGGTTAGGGTTAGGGTTAGGGTTTGGGTGAGGGTTAGGGTTAGGGTTAGGATTAGGGTTAGGGTTTGAGTTTGAATTAGGTTTAGAGTTAGCATTAGGGTTAGGGTTAGGTTTAGGATAAGTATTTCAGTTAAGGTTAGGTTTAGGGTTATGGTTTGGGTTCGGGTTAGGGTTAGGGTTAGGGTTTGATTTAGGGTTAAGGTTAGGGTTTCGTTTTGGGTTAGGGTTTGGATTAGGGTTAGGGTTTGGGTTAGGGTTAGGGTTAGGATTTGGGTTAGGTTTAGGGTTAGGTTTCGGGTTTGGGTTAGAGTTAGGGTGAGGGTTAGGGTTTGGGGTAGGGTTAGGGTTACGGTTAGGATTAGGGTTATGGTTAGGGTTCAGATTAGGGTTAGATTTAGGGTTTGGGTTTGGGTAAGGGTAAGGATTAGGGTTCGGGTTAGGATAAGGATGAGGGTTAGGGTTAGGGTTAGGATTAGGGTTAGTATTTGGGTTATGGTTTAGGTTTGGGTTAGGGTTAGGGTTTGGGTTAGTGTTAGAGTTAGGTTTTGAGTTAGGGTTAGTGTTAGGTTTAGGTTAGGATTTGGGTTAGAGTTAGGGTTGGTGTTAGGGTTTGGGTTTGGTTTAGGGTTAGGGTTAGGTTAGGGTTTATGTTAGAGTTAGGGTTAGGGTTAGGGGTTAGATTAGGGTTATGGTTAGGGTTAGGCTTTAGGTTTGGGTTATGGTTAGGGTTAGGGTTAGGGTTTAAGGGTAGGATTAGTGTTAGTGTTAGGGTTTGGGTTATGGTTAGGGTTACGGTGTGGGTTTGGGTTAGGGTTAGGGTTTCGGTGTGGGTTATGTTTTGGGTTAGGTTTAGGGTTAGGGTTAGGGTTTCGGTTCGGGTTAGGATTAGGGTTAGGGTTTGAGTTTGAATTAGGTTTAGGGTTAGCATTAGGGTTAGGGTTAGGTTTAGGATTAGTGTTTCGGTTAGGGTTAAGGTTAGGGTTAGGGTTAGGGTTCCGATTAGAGTTAGGTTTAGAGTTTGGGTTTGGGTAAGGGTTAAGGTTAGGGTTAGGGTTAGGGTTAGGGTTAGGGTTAGTCCTAGGATTAGGGTTAGGGTTAGGGTTAGGATTAGGGTTAGGGTTTCGGTTTGGGTTATGTTTTGGGTTAGGTTTAGGGTTAGGGTTAGGGTTTATTGTTATATTTAGGGTTAGGATTAGGGTTAGGGTTTGAGATTGAATTAGGTTTAGGGTTAGCATTAGGGTTAGGTTTAGGTTTAGGATAAGTGTTTCAGTTAGGTGTAGGGTTAGGGTTAGGGTGAGGGTTAGGGTTTGACTTAGGGTTAGGGTTAGGGTTTGGGTTAGTGTTAGGTTTTGGGTTAGGGTTAGGGTTAGGACTAGGGTTAGTGTTAGGGTTAAGTTTAGGGTTAGCATTAGGGTTAGGATTAGTGTTAGGGTTAGGGTTTGGGTTAGGGTTAGGGTTAGGGTTAGGGTTAGGGTTAGGGTTAGGGTTTGGGTTATCGTTAGGATTTGAGTTAGGGTTAGGGTTAGGATTAGGGTTACGGTTAGGGTTAGGATTAGGGTTAGGGTTTGTGTTAAGATTAGGGTTTGGGTTTGGGTTAGGGTTAGGTTTAGGGTTAGGGTTAGGGTTAGGGTTAGGTTTACAATTAGGGTTAGGGTTAAGGTTAGGGTTAGGGTTAGGGTTAGGATAAGGATGAAGGTTAGGGTTAGGGTTAGGATTAGGGTTATTATTTGGGTTATGATTTGGGTTAGGTTTAGGGTTAGGATTTGGATTAGTGTTAGAGTTAGGGTTTGAGTTAGGGTTAGGTTTAGGGTTAGGTTAGGATTTGGGTTACAGTCAGGGTTAGGGTTAGGTTTTGGGTTTGGTTTAGAGTTAGGGTTAGGTTAGGGTTTGGGTTAGAGTTAGGGTTAGGGTTAGTGTTAAGTTTAGGGTGAAGGTTAGGGTTAGCGTTAGGGTTAGGATAAGGATGAGTGTTAGGGTTAGGGTTAGGATTAGGGTTATTATTTGGGTTATGGTTTGGTTAGGTTTAGGGTTAGGGTTTGGGTTAGTGTTAGAGTTATGGTTTGAGTTAGGGTTCGGTTTAGGGTTAGGTTAGGGTTTGGGTTAGAGTAAGGGTAAGGGTTAGTGTTTGGGTTTGGTTTAGAGTTAGGGTTAGGTTAGGGTTTGGGTTAGAGTTAGGGTTAGGGTGAGGTATTGAATTAGGGTTATGGTTAGGGTTAGGGTTAGGATTAGGGTTAGGGTTAGTGTTCCGATTAGAGTTAGGTTTAGAGTTTGGGTTTGGGTAAGAGTTAAGGTTAGGGTTAGGGTTAGGGTTAGGGTAAGGACTAGGATTAGGGTTAGGGTTAGGGTTAGGATTAGGTTTAGGGTTTGGGTTTAGGTTTCGGTTATGGTTAGGGTTAGTGTTAGGGTTAGGGTTTAGTGTTAGTGTTAGGGTTAGGGTTAGGGTTTCGTTTTGGGTTATGTTTTGGGTTAGGTTTAGGGTTACGGTTAGAGTATGGGTTAGGGTTAGGGTTAGGGTTAGGGTTAGGGTTTCGGTTAGGGTTAGGGTTAGAGTTAGAGTTAGGGTTAGGGTTAAGGTTAGGTTTAGGGTGAGGGTTAGGGTTAGGGTTTGGGTTAGGGTTAGGGTTATGGTTAGGGTTTGAGTTAGGGTTAGGGTTAGGGTTAGGGTGAGGTTTAGGGATAGGGTTAAGGTTAGCATTAGGGGTAGGATTAGGGTTAGGGTGAGGGTTAGGGTTAGGGTTAGGGTTAGGGTTAGGGTTAGGGTTAGGGTTTCTTTTAGGGTTAGGGTTTGGGTGAGGGTTAGGGTTTGGGTTAGGATTTGGTATAGGGTTTGTGTTAAGATTAGGGTTTGGGTTTGGGTTAGGGTAAGGGTTTGGGTTAGGGTTAGGGTTAGGTTTAGAATTAGGGTTAGACTTAGGTTTAGGGTTTGGGTTAGGGTTAGAATAAGGATGAGGGTTAGGGTTAGGGTTAGGATTAGTGTTATTATTTGGGTTATGGTTTGGGTTAGTGTTAGGGTTAGGGTTTGGGTTAGTGTTGGAGTTAGGGTTTGAGTTAGGTTTAGGTTTAGGGTTAGGTTAGGGTTTGGGTTAGAGATAGGGTTAGGGTTAAGGTTTGGGTTTGGTTTAGAGTTAGGGTTAGGTTAGGGTTTGGGTTAGAGTTAGGGTGAGGGTGAGGTGTTGGATTAGGGTTATGGTTAGGGGTAGGGTTAGGATTAGGTTTAGGGTTAGGGTTCCGATTAGAGTTAGGTTTAGAGTTTGGGTTTGGGTAAGGGTTAAGGTTAGGGTTAGGGTTAGGGTTAGGGTTAGGACTAGGATTAGAGTTAGTGTTAGGGTTAGTATTAGGGTTAGGTTTAGGGTTAGGGTTAAGGTTTCGGTTTAGGTTATGTTTTGGTTTAGTTTTAGGGTTAGGGTTATTGTTTGGGTTGGGTTAGGATTAGGGTTAGGGTTTGAGTTTGAATTAGGTTTAGAGTTAGCATTAGGGTTAGGTTTAGGTTTAGGATAAGTATTTCAGTTAGGGTTAGGTTTAGGTTTATGGTTTGGGTTCGGGTTCGGGTTAGGGTTAGGGTTTGATTTAGGGTTAAGGTTAGGGTTAGGGTTAGTGTTAGGGTTTGGGTTAGGGTTAGGGTTAGGAGTAGGGTTAGTTTTAGGGTTAGGTTTAGGGTTAGGATTAGGGTTAGGATTAGCGTTAGGGTTAGGGTTTGGGTTAGGGTTAGGGTTAGGGTTAGGGTTAGGGTTAGGGTTTGGGTTAGGGTTAGGGTTAGGTTTCGGGTTTGGGTTAGAGTTAGGGTGAGGGTTAGGGTTTGCGTTAGGGTTAGGGTTACGGTTAGGATTAGGGTTATGTTTAGGTTTCGGATTAGGGTTAGTTTTAGGGTTTGGGTTTGGGTAAGGGGAAGGGTTAGGGTTCGGGTTAGAATAAGGATGAGGGTTAGGGTTAGGGTTAGGATTAGGGTTAGGGTTATGGTTTGGGTTAGGGTTAGGGTTAGGGTTAGGGTTAGGGTTAGGGTTTGGGTTAGGGTTAGGGTTATGGTTAGGGTTTGAGTTAGGGTTAGGGTTAGGATTAGGGTTACGGTTAGTGTTAGGATTAGGGTTAGGGTTTGTGTTAAGATTAGGGTTTGGGTTTGGGTTAGGGTTAGGGATAGGGTTAGGGTTAGGTTTACAATTAGGGTTAGTGTTAAGGTTAGGGTTAGGGTTCGGGTTAGGATAAGGATGAAGGTTAGGGTTAGGGTTAGGATTAGGGTTATCATTTGGGTTATGGTTTGGCTTAGGGTTAGGGTTTGGATTAGGGTTAGGGTTAGGGTTAGGGTTAGGGTTAGGGTTAGGTTTAGGTTTAGGTTAGTGTTTGGGTTAGAGTTAGGGTTAGGGTTAGGTTAGGGTTTGTGTTAGAGTTAGGGTTAGGTTAGGGTTTGTGTTAGAGTTAGGTTTAGGGTTAGTGTTAAGTTTAGGGTGAATGTTAGGGTTAGCGTTATGGTTAGGTTTTGGGTTATGGTTAGGGTTAGGGTTAGAATTAGGGTTAGGGTTATGGTTAGGGTTAGAGTTAGGGTTAGAATAAGGATGAGTGTTAGGGTTAGGGTTAGGATTAGGGTTATTATTTGGGTTATGGTTTGGTTAGGGTTAGGGTTAGGGTTAGGGTTAGTGTTAGAGTTATGGTTTGAGTTAGGGTTAGGTTTAGGGTTAGGTTAGGGTTTGGGTTAGGGTTAGGGTTAGGGTTAGGGTTAGGGTTAGGGTTTGGTTTAGAGTTAGGGTTAGGTTAGGGTTTGGGTTAGAGTTAGGGTTAGGGTGAGGTATTGAATTAGGGTTATGGTTAGGGTTAGGGTTAGGATTAGGGTTAGGGTTAGGGTTCCGATTAGAGTTAGGTTTAGAGTTTGGGTTTGGGTAAGGGTTAAGTTTAGGGTTAGGGTTAGGGTTAGGGTAAGGACTAGGAGTAGGGTTAGGGCTAGGGTTAGGCTTAGGGTTAGGGCTTGGGCTTAGGGTTCGGTTAAGGTTATGGTTAGTGTTAGGGTTAGGGTTTAGTGTTAGTGTTAGGGTTAGGGTTAGGGTTTCGGTTTGGGTTATG
>JAJHUQ010000065.1:525000-530000 GCA_035773235.1 Eospalax fontanierii | reverse complement strand
TAGGTTTAGGGTTAGGGTTAGGGTTTGGGTTCGGGTTAGGAATAGGGTTATGGTTTGAGTTTGAATTAGGTTTAGGGTTAGCATTAGGGTTAGGATTAGGGTTAGGGTTAGGGTTTGGGTTAGGGTTAGGTTTGAATCTGGGTTAGTATTAGGGTTATGGTTAGTGTTAAGATTATGGTTAGGGTTAGGGTTAGGATTAGGTTTTGGGTGAGGGTTAGGGTTAGGGTTAGGGTTAGGATAAGGGTGAGGGTTAGGGTTAGGTTAGGATTAGGGTTATTATTTGGGTTATGGTTTGGGTTAGGTTTAGTGTAAGATTTTGGGTTAGTTTTAGAGTTAGGGTTTGAGTTAGGGTTAGGTTTAGGCTTACATTGGGGTTTGGGTTAGAGTTAGTGTCAGGGTTAGGGTTTGGTTTTGGTTTAGAGTTAGGGTTAGGTCAGGGTTTGGGTTAGAGTTAGGGTTAGGGTGAGGTGTTGGATTAGGGTTATGCTTAGGGTTAGGGTTAGGATTAGGGTTAGGGTTAGGGTTCCGATTAGAGTTAGGTTTAGAGTTTGGTTTTGGGTAAGGGTTAAGGTTAGGGTTAGGGTTACGGTTAGGGTTAGGGTTTGGGTTTAGGTTTGGGTTATGGTTAGGGTTAGTGTTAGGGTTAGGGTTAGTGTTAGGTTTAGGGTTAGGGTTTGGGTTTAGGTTTGGGTTATGGTTAGGGTTAGTGTTAGGGTTAGGGTTTAGGGTTAGGTTTAGGGTTAGGATTAGGGTTTCGGTTTGGGTTAGGGTTAGGGTTAGGTTTAGGGTTAGGTTAGGGTTAGGGTTATGGTTAGGGTTAGAATTAGGGTTAGGGTTAGGTTTAGGGTTAGGGTTAGGGTTAGAATAAGGATGAGGGTTAGGGTTAGGGTTAGGATTAGGGTTATTATTTGGGTTATGGTTTGGGTTAGTGTCGGGTTAGGCTTTGGGTTAGTGTTAGAGTTAGGGTTTGAGTTAGGGTTAGGTTTAGGGTTAGGTTAGGGTTTGGGTTAGAGATAGGGTTAGGGTTAGGGTTTGGGTTTGGTTTAGAGTTAGGGTTAGGTTAGGGTTTGGGTTAGAGTTAGGGTTAGGGTGAGGTGTTGGATTAGGGTTATGGTTAGGGTTAGGGTTAGGGTTCCGATTAGAGTTAGGTTTAGAGTTTGGGTTTGGGTAAGGGTTAAGGTTAGGGTTAGGGTTAGGGTTAGGGTTAGGGTTAGGACTAGGATTAGGGTTAGGGTTAGGGTTAGGAGTAGGGTTAGGGTTAGGGTTAGGGTTACGGTTTCGGTTTGGGTTATGTTTTGGGTTAGTTTTAGGGTTAGGTTTAGGGTTAGCATTAGGGTTAGGATTAGCGTTAGAGTTAGGGTTTGGGTTAAGGTTAGGGTTATGGTTAGGATTAGGGTTTGGATTAGGGTTAGGGTTATTGTTAGGATCAGGGTTAGGGTTTGGGTTAGGTTTTCTGTTAGGATTAGGGTTAGGGTTAGAATTAGGGTTACGGTTAGGGTTACGGTTAGGGTTAGGGTTAGTATAAGGATGAGGGTTAGGGTTAGGGTTAGGATTAGAGTTAGGGTTAGGGTTAGGGTTTGTGTTAAGATTAGGGTTTGGGTTTGGGTTAGGGTTAGGGTTAGGGTTAGGGTTAGGGTGAGAATTAGGGTTAGGGTTAAGGTTAGGGTTAGGGTTAGGTTTAGGGATAGTTTTTGCGTTAGGGTTAGGGTTAGGTTTAGGGTTAGGTTTAGGTTTTGGGTTAGCGATAGGGTTAGCGTTTGGGTTAGGGTTAGGGTAGGGTTAGGTTTAGTGTTAGGGTTAGGGTTTGGTTTAGGATTACGGTTAGGTTTAGGTTTTCGGTTAAGTTTCGGGTTAGGGTTAGGGTTTGCGTTCGGGTTGGGTTAGTGTTAGGGTTTTAGTTAGGGTTAGGGTTAGGGTTAGGGTTAGGTTTAGGTTTTGGGTTAGGGTTTGGCTTAGGGTTAGTGTTTGAGTTTGAGTTAGGTTTAGGGTTAGCATTATGGTTAGGATTAGGGTTAGGGTTAGGTTTTGGGTTAGGATTAGGGTTAGGGTTAGGGTTTGGGTTAGGGTTAGGTTTAGGGTTAGGGTTAGGGTTAGGGTTAGGATAAGGATGAGGTTTAGGGTTAGGGTTAGGATTAGGGTTATTATTTGGGTTATGGTTTGGGTTAGGGTTAGTGTTAGGGTTTGGGTTAGTGTTAGAGTTAGGGTTTGAGTTAGGGTTAGGTTTAGGCTTACATTGGGGTTTAGGTTAGAGTTAGGGTTAGGGTTAGGGTTTGGGTTTGGTTTAGAGTTAGGGTTAGGTTAGGGTTTGGGTTAGAGTTAGGGTTAGGGTGAGGTGTTGGGTTAGGGTTATGGTTAAGGTTAGGGTTAGGGTTAGGGTTAGGGTTAGGCTTAGGATTAGAGTTAGGGTTAGAGTTAGGGTAAGGGTAAGGGTTAAGGTTAGAGTTAAGGTTAGGGTTAGGGTTAGGGTTAGGACTAGGATTAGGTTTAGGGTTAGGGTTAGGATTAGGTTTAGGGTTTGGATTTAGGTTTCGGTTATGTTTAGGGTTAGTGTTAGGGTTAGGGTTTAGTGTTAGGGTTAGGGTTAGGGTTTCGGTTTGGGTTATGTTTTGGGTTAGGTTTAGGGTTAGGGTTAGGGTTTCGGTTCGGGTTAGAAATAGGGTTAGGGTTTGAGTTTTAATTAGGTTTAGGGTTAGCATTATGTTTAGGGTTAGGTTTAGGATTAGTGTTTCAGTTAGGGTTTGGGTTCGGGTTAGGGTTAGGTTTAGGGTTAGGGTTTGATTTAGGGTTAGTGTTAGGTTTAGGGTTAGTGTTAGGGTTTGGGTTAGGGTTAGGGTTAGGACTAGGGTTAGTGTTAGGGTTAGGTTTAGTGTTAGCATTAGGTTAGGATTAGGGTTAGGGTTAGGGTTAGGGTTAGGGTTAGGTTTAGGGTTAGGGTTTGTTTTAGGGTTAGGGTTAGGGTTAGGGTTTGGGTGAGGGTTAGGGTTAGGGTTAGGATTAGGGTTAGGGTTTGTGTTAAGATTAGGGTTTGGGTTTGGGTTAGGGTAAGGGTTAGGGTTAGGGTTAGGGTTAGGGTTAGGGTTAGGGTTAGAATTAGGGTTAGGTTTAGGTTTAGGGTTAGAGTTAGGGTTAGAATAAGGATGAGGGTTAGGGTTAGGTTTAGGATGAGGGTTATTATTTGGGTTATGGTTTGGGTTAGTGTTGGGGTTAGGGTTTGGGTTAGTGTTAGAGTTAGGGTTTGAGTTAGGGTTAGGTTTAGGGTTAGGTTAGGGTTTGGGTTAGCGATAGGGTTAGGGTTAGGGTTTGGGTTTGGTTTAGAGTTAGGGTTAGTGTGAGGTGTTGGATTAGGGTTATGGTTAGGGTTAGGGTTAGGATTAGGTTTAGCGTTAGGGTTCCGATTAGAGTTAGGTTTAGAGTTTGGGTTTGGGTAAGGGTTAAGGTTAGGGTTAGGGTTAGGGTTAGGGTTAGGGTTAGGACTAGGATTCGGGTTAGGGTTAGGGTTAGGATTAGGATTAGGGTTAGGGTTAGGGTTACGGTTTCGGTTTGGGCAATGTTTTGGGTTAGTTTTAGGGTTAGGGTTAGGGTTTGGGATGGGTTAGGATTAGGGTTAGGGTTTGAGTTTGAATTAGGTTTAGGGTTAGCATTAGGGTTAGGGTTAGGTTTAGGATAAGTGTTTCAGTTAGGGTTAGGGTTAGGGTTTGGGTTCGGGTTAGGGTTAGGGTTAGGGTTAGGGTTTGATTTAGGGTTAAGGTTAGGGTTAGGGTTAGTGTTAGGGTTTGGGTTAGGGTTAGGGTTAGGAGTAGGGTTAGTTTTAGGGTTAGGTTTAGGGTTAGCATTAGGGTTAGGATTAACGTTAGGGTTAGGGTTTCGGTTAGGTTTAGGGTTAGGGTTAGGATTAGGGTTTGGGTTAGGTTTAGGGTTAGGGTTAGGGTTAGGGTTAGGGTTAGGGTTAGGGTTAGGATTAGGGTTTGTGTTAAGATTAGGGTTTGGGTTTTGGTTAGGGTTTGGGTTAGGGTTAGGGTTAGGGTTAGGGATAGGGTTAGAATTAGGGTTAGGGTTAAGGTTAGGGTTACGGTTAGGGTTAGGGTTAGGGTTAGGGTTAGGGTTGGTGTTAAGATTATGGTTAGGGTTAGGGTTTGGGTTAGCTTTTCTGTTAGGATAAGGGATAGGGTTAGAATTAGGGTTACGGTTAGGGTTACGGTTAGGTTTAGGGTTAGGATAAGGATGAGGGTTAGGGTTAGGTTTAGGATTAGGGTTATTATTTGGGTTATGGTTTGGGTTAGGGTTAGGGTTAGGGTTTGGGTTAGTGTTAGAGTTAGGGTTTGAGTTAGGGTTAGGTTTAGGTTAGGGTTAGGGTTAGGGTTAGGGTTAGGGTTAGGGTTAAGGTTAGGGTTAGGACTAGGATTAGGGTTAGGGTTAGGGTTAGGGTTTGGTTTTGGTTTGGCGTTTGGGGTTAGGGGTTAGGCATTAAGTTTAGGTTTAGGATTAGGGTTAGGGATTGGTTTAGTGTTAGGGTTAGGTTTATGGTTAGGTTTAGGTTTTGGGTTAGTGTTAGGGTTAGCGTTTGGGTTAGGGTTAGGGTTAGGGTTAGTGTTAGGGTTATGGTTTGGTTTAGGATTACGGTTAGGTTTAGGTTTTTGGTTAAGTTTCGGGTTAGGGTTATGGTTTGCGTTCGGGTTGGGTTAGTGTTAGGGTTTTAGTTAGGGTTAGGGTTAGGGTTAAGGTTAGGTTTAGGGTTAGGGTTTGGGTTAGGATTAGGCTTAGGGTTAGGGTTTGAGTTTGAGTTAGGTTTAGGGTTAGCATTAGGGTTAGGATTAGGATTAGGGTTTTGGTTTGGGTTAGGGTTAGGTTTGAATCTGGGTTAGTGTTAGGGTTATGGTTAGTGTTAAGATTATGGTTAGGGTTAGGGTTAGGGTTAGGTTTTGGGTGAGGGTTAGGGTTAGGGTTAGGGTTAGGGTTAGAATTCGGTTTAGGGTTAGGGTTAGGGTTAGGGTTAGGGTTAG
>JAJHUQ010000065.1:517500-520000 GCA_035773235.1 Eospalax fontanierii | reverse complement strand
TTAGGGTTAGGGTTAGGTTTAGGGTTAGGGTTAGGGTTAGAATAAGGATGAGGGTTAGGGTTAGGGTTAGGATTAGGGGTATTATTTGGGTTATGGTTTGGGTTAGTGTCGGGTTAGGCTTTGGGTTAGTGTTAGAGTTAGGGTTTGAGTTAGGGTTAGGTTTAGGGTTAAGTTAGGGTTTGGGTTAGAGATAGGGTTAGGGTTAGGGTTTGGGTTTGGTTTAGAGTTAGGGTTAGGTTAGGGTTTGGGTTAGAGTTAGGGTTAGGGTGAGGTGTTGGATTAGGGTTATGGTTAGGGTTAGGGTTAGGGTTCCGATTAGAGTTAGGTTTAGAGTTTGTGTTTGGGTAAGGGTTAAGGTTAGGGTTAGGGTTAGGGTTAGGGTTAGGGTTAGGACTAGGATTAGGGTTAGGGTTAGGGTTAGGAGTAGGGTTAGGGTTAGGGTTAGGGTTACGGTTTCGGTTTGGGTTATGTTTTGGGTTAGTTTTAGGGTTAGGTTTAGGGTTAGCATTAGGGTTAGGATTAGCGTTAGGGTTAGGGTTTGGGTTAAGGTTAGGGTTATGGTTAGGATTAGGGTTTGGATTAGGGTTAGGGTTATTGTTAGGATCAGGGTTAGGGTTTGGGTTAGGTTTTCTGTTAGGATTAGGGTTAGGGTTAGAATTAGGGTTACGGTTAGGGTTACGGTTAGGGTTAGGGTTAGTATAAGGATGAGGGTTAGGGTTAGGGTTAGGATTAGGGTTATTATTTGGGTTATGGTTTTGGTTAGGGTTTCGGTTAGTGTTAGAGTTAGGGTTTGAGTTAGGGTTAGGTTTAGGTTTAGGTTAGGGTTAGGGTTAGGTTTAGGGTTAGGGTTAGGGTTAGGTTTAGGACTAGGATTAGGGTTAGGGTTAGGGTTACCGTTACGGTTTGGTTTAGCGTTTGGGGTTAGGGGTTAGGGGTTAAGTTTAGGTTTGGGGTTAGGGTTAGGGATTGGTTTAGGGTTAGGGTTATGTTTAGGGTTAGGTTTAGGTTTTGGGTTAGTGTTAGGGTTAGCGTTTGGGTTAGGGTTAGGGTTAGGGTTAGTGTTAGGGTTACGGTTTGGTTTAGGATTACGGTTAGGTTTAGGTTTTTGGTTAAGTTTCGGGTTAGGGTTATGGTTTGCGTTCGGGTTTGGTTAGTGTTAGGGTTTTAGTTAGGGTTAGGGTTAGGGTTAGGTTTAGGTTTAGGGTTAGGTTTTGGGTTAGGGTTAGGCTTAGTGTTAGGGTTTGAGTTTGAGATAGGTTTAGGGTTAGCATTAGGGTTAGGATTAGGGTTAGGGTTAGGGTTTTGGTTTGGGTTAGGGTTAGGGTTAGGGTTAGGGTTAGGGTTTGGGTTAGGGTTAGGTTTGAATCTGGGTTAGTGTTAGGGTTATGGTTAGTGTTAAGATTATGGTTAGGGTTAGGGTTAGGGTTAGGTTTTGGGTGAGGGTTAGGGTTAGGGTTAGGGTTAGGGTTAGAATTCGGTTTAGGGTTAGGGTTAGGGTTAGGGTTAGGGTTAGGATAAGGATGAGGGTTAGGGTTAGGGTTAGGATGAGGGTAATTATTTGGGTTATGGTTTGGGTTAGGGTTAGTTTTAGGCTTTGGGTTAGTGTTAGAGTTAGGGTTTGAGTTAGGGTTAGGTTGAGGCTTAAATTGGGGTTTGGGTTAGAGTTAGGGTTAGGGTTAGGGTTTGGGTTTGGTTTAGAGTTAGGGTTAGGTTAGGGTTTGGGTTAGAGTTAGGGTTAGGGTGAGGTGTTGGATTAGGGTTAAGGTTACGGTTAGGGTTAGGGTTAGGGTTAGGGTTAGGGTTAGGGTTAGGGTTAGGGTTAGGACTAGGATTAGTGTTAGGGTTAGTGTTAGGATTAGGGTTAGGGTTTGGGTTTAGGTTTGGGTTAGGGTTAGGGTTAGGGTTTAGGGTTAGGGTTAGGGTTAGTGTTAGGGTTTCGGTTTGGGTTATGTTTTGGGTTAGGTTTAGGGTTAGGGTTAGGGTTTGGGTTCGGATTAGGAATAGGGTTATGGTTTGAGTTTGAATTAGGTTTAGGGTTAGCATTAGGGTTAGGATTAGGGTTAGGGTTAGGGTTTGGGTTAGGGTTAGGTTTAGGGTTATGGTTAGGGTTTGGGTTAGGGTTAGGTTTGAATCTGGGTTAGTATTAGGGTTATGGTTAGTGTTAAGCTTATGGTTAGGGTTAGGGTTAGGATTAGGTTTTGGGTGAGGGTTAGGGTTAGGGTTAGGGTTAGGATAAGGATGAGGGTTAGGGTTAGGGTTAGGATTAGGGTTATTATTTGGGTTATGGTTTGGGTTAGGGTTAGTGTTAGGGTTTGGGTTAGTGTTAGAGTTAGGGTTTGAGTTAGGATTAGGTTTAGGCTTACATTGGGGTTTGGGTTAGAGTTAGGGTTAGGGTTAGCGTTTCGTTTTGATTTAGAGTTAGGGTTAGGTTAGGGTTTGGGTTAGAGTTAGGGTTAGGGTGAGGTGTTGGATTAGGGTTATGGTTAGGGTTAGGGTTAGG
>JAJHUQ010000065.1:477500-512500 GCA_035773235.1 Eospalax fontanierii | reverse complement strand
GGTTAGTGTTGGGGTTAGGGTTTGGGGTAGTGTTAGAGTTAGGGTTTGAGTTAGGGTTAGGTTTAGGGTTAGGTTAGGGTTTGGGTTAGAGATAGGATTAGGTTAGGGTTTGGGTTAGAGTTAGGGTTAGGGTGAGGTGTTGGATCAGGGTTATGGTTAGGGTTAGGGTTAGGATTAGGTTTAGGGTTAGGGTTCCGATTAGAGTTAGGTTTAGAGTTTGGTTTTGGGTAAGGGTTAAGGTTAGGGTTAGGGTTAGGGTTAGGGTTAGGAGTAGGATTAGGGTTAGGGTTAGGCTTAGGATTAGGGTTAGGGTTAGGGTTACGGTTTTGGTTTGGGTTATGTTTTGGGTTAGTTTTAGGGTTAGGGTTAGGGTTTGGGATGGGTTAGGATTAGGGTTAGGGTTTGAGTTTGAATTAGGTTTAGGGTTAGCATTAGGGTTAGGGTTAGGTTTAGGATAAGTGTTTCAGTTAGGGTTAGGTTTAGGGTTAGGGTTTGGGTTCGGGTTAGGGTTAGGGTAAGGGTTAGGGTTTGATTTAGGTTAAGGTTAGGGTTAGGGTTAGTGTTAGGGTTAGGGTTAGGAGTAGGGTTAGTTTAAGGTTAGTTTTAGGGTTAGCATTAGGGTTAGGATTAGCGTTAGGGTTAGGGTTTGGGTTAGGGTTAGGGTTAGGGTTAGGATTAGGGATTGGGTTAGGGTTAGGGTTAGGATTAGTGTTAGGGTTAGGGTTAGGGTTAGGGTTAGGGTTAGGATTAGGGTTAGGGTTTGTGTTAAGATTAGGGTTTGGGTTTGGGTTAGGGTTAGGGTTAGGGTTACGGTTAGGGATAGGGTTAGAATTAGGGTTAGGGTTAAGTTTAGGGTTAGGGTTAGGTTTAGGGTTAGGGTTAGGGTTAGGGTTGGTGTTAAGATTATGGTTAGGGTTAGGGTTTGGGTTAGGTTTTCTGTAAGGGTTAGGGTTAGGGTTAGAATTAGGGTTACGGTTAGGGTTACGGTTAGGGTTAGGGTTAGGATATGGATTAGGGTTAGTTTAGGGTTCCGATTAGAGTTAGGTTTAGAGTTTGGGTTTGGGTAAGGGTTAAGGTTAGGGTTAGGGTTAGGGTTAGGGTTAGGGTTAGGGTTAGGGTTAGGACTAGGATGAGGTTTAGGGTTAGGGTTAGCATTAGGTTTAGCGTTTGGATTTAGGTTTCGGTTATGCTTAGGCTTAGTGTTAGGGTTAGGGTTTACTGTTAGGGTTAGCGTTAGGGTTTCGGTTTGGGTTACGTTTTGGGTTAGGTTTAGGGTTAGGGTTAGGGTTTCGGTTCGGGTTAGAAATAGGGTTAGGGTTTGAGTTTTAATTAGGTTTAGGGTTAGCATTATGGTTAGGGTTAGGTTTAGGATTAGTGTTTCAGTTAGGGTTTGGGTTCGGGTTAGGGTTAGGTTTAAAGTTTAGCGTTTGACTTAGGATTAGGGTTAGGTTTAGGGTTAGTGTTAGGGTTTGGGTTAGGGTTAGCGTTAGGACTAGGGTTAGTGTTAAGGTTAGGGTTTGGGTTAGTGTTAGACTTAGGGTTTGAGTTAGGGTTAGGTTTAGGGTTAGGTTAGGGTTTGGGTTAGAGATAGGTTTGGGGTTAGGGTTTGGGTTTGGTTTAGAGTTAGGGTTAGGTTAGGGTTTGGGTTAGAGTTAGGGTTAGGGTGAGGTGTTGGATTAGGGTTATGGTTAGGGTTAGGGTTAGGGTTAGGATTAGGTTTAGGGTTAGGGTTCCGATTAGAGTTAGGTTTAGAGTTTGGATTTGGGTATGGGTTAAGGTTAGGGTTAGATTTAGGGTTAGGGTTAGGGTTAGGGTTAGGGTTAGGGTTAGAATTAGGGTTAGGGTTAGTGTTAGGATTAGGGTTATTATTTGGGTTATGGTTTGGGTTAGGGTTAGGTTTAGGTTTAGGTTAGAGTTAGGGTTAGGTTTAGGGTTAGGGTTAGGGTTAGGGTTAGGGTTAGGGTTAGGGTTAGGACTAGGATTAGGGTTGCGGTTAGGGTTGGGGTTAGGGTTTGGGTTAGGGTTTGGGATTCGGGGTTAGGGGTTAAGTTTAGGTTTACGCTTAGGGTTAGGGATTGGGTTAGGGTTAGGGTTAGGTTTAGGGTTAGGTTTAGGTTTTGGGTTAGGGTTAGGGATAGCGTTTGTGTTAGGGTTGGGGTTAGGGTTAGTGTTAGGGTTAGGGTTTGAGTTTGAATTAGGTTTAGGGTTAGCATTAGTGTTAGGGTTAGGTTTAGGATTAGTGTTTCAGTTAGTCTTAGTGTTAGGGTTAGGGTGTGGGTACGGGTTAGGTTTAGGGTTAGGGTTAGGGTTTGATTTAGGGTTAACGGTAAGGTTAGGGTTAGGCTTAGGGTTTGGGATAGGGGTAGGGTTAGGTATAGGGTTAGTGATAGGGTTAGGTTTAGGGTTAGCATTAGGGTTAGGATTAGGTTTAGGGTTAGGGTTTGGGTTAGGGTCAGGGTTAGGGTTAGGGTTAGGTTTAGGGTTTGGTTTAGGGTTATGGTTAGGGTTAGAGTTTGGGTGAGGGTTAGGGTTAGGGTTAGGGTTAGGGTTTGTGTTAAGATTAGGGTTTGGGTTTGGGTTAGGTTAGGGTTTGGGTTACAGTTAAGGTTAGGGTTAGGGTTTGGGTTTGGTTTAGTGTTACGGTTAGGTTAGGGTTTGTGTTAGAGTTAGGGTTTGGGTGAGGTGTTGGATTAGGGTTATGGTTAGGGTTAGGGTTAGGATTAGGGTTAGGGTTAGGGTTCCGATTAGAGTTAGGTTAAGAGTTTGTGTTTGGGTAAGGGTTAAGGTTAGGGTTAGGGTTAGGGTTAGGGTTAGGACTAGGATTAGGGTTAGGGTTAGGGTTAGACTTAGGGTTTCAGTTAGGGCTAGGGCTCGGTTTTCGGTTTGGGTTATGTTGTGGGTTAGGTTTAGGGGTAGGGTTAGGGATAGGGTTAGGGTTAATGTTAGGATTAGGGTTAGGGTTTGAGTTTGAATTAGGTTTAGGGTTAGCATTAGGGTTAGGGTTAGATTTAGGATAAGTGTTTCAGTTAGGGTTTGGGTTAGGGTTAGGGTTAGGGTTAGGGTTAGGGTTAGGGTTAGGGTTAGGGTTAGGACTAGGGTTAGTGTTAAGGTTAGGGTTTGGGTTAGTGTTAGAGTTAGGGTTTGAGTTAGGGTTAGGTTTAGGGTTAGGTTAGGGTTTGGGTTAGAGATAGGATTAGGGTTAGGGTTTGGGTTTGGTTTAGAGTTAGGGTTAGGTTAGGGTTTGGGTTAGAGTTAGGGTTAGGGTGAGGTGTTGGATTAGGGTTATGGTTAGGGTTAGGGTTAGGGTTAGGATTAGGTTTAGGGTTAGGGTTCCGATTAGAGTTAGGTTTAGAGTTTGGATTTGGGTAAGGGTTAAGGTTAGGGTTAGAATTAGGGTTAGGGTTAGGGTTAGGGTTAGGGTTAGGGTTAGGGTTAGAATTAGGGTTAGGGTTAGTGTTAGGATTAGGGTTATTATTTGGGTTATGGTTTGGGTTAGGGTTAGGTTTAGGGTTAGGTTAGAGTTAGGGTTAGGTTTAGGGTTAGGGTTAGGGTTAGGGTTAGGGTTAGGGTTAGGGTTAGGACTAGGATTAGGGTTACGGTTAGGGTTAGGGTTAGGGTTTGGGTTAGGGTTTGGGATTCGGGGTTAGGGGTTAAGTTTAGGTTTACGGTTAGGGTTAGGGATTGGGTTAGGGTTAGGGTTAGGTTTAGGGTTAGGTTTAGGTTTTGGGTTAGGGTTAGGGTTAGCGTTTGTGTTAGGGTTGGGGTTAGGGTTAGTGTTAGGGTTAGGGTTTGAGTTTGAATTAGGTTTAGGGTTAGCATTAGTGTTAGGGTTAGGTTTAGGATTAGTGTTTAAGTTAGTCTTAGTGTTAGGGTTAGGGTTTGGGTACGGGTTAGGTTTAGGGTGAGGGTTATGGTTTGATTTAGGGTTAAGGTTAAGGTTAGGGTTAGTGTTAGGGTTTGGGTTAGGGTTAGGGTTAGGTATAGGGTTAGTGATAGGGTTAGGTTTAGGGTTAGCATTAGGGTTAGGATTAGGTTTAGGGTTAGGGTTTGGGTTAGGGTCAGGGTTAGGGTTAGGGTTAGGTTTAGGGTTTGGTTTAGGGTTATGCTTAGGGTTAGAGTTTGGGTGAGGGTTAGGGTTAGGGTTAGGGTTAGGGTTTGTGTTAAGATTAGGGTTTGGGTTTGGGTTAGGTTAGGGTTTGGGTTACAGTTAAGGTTAGGGTTAGGGTTTGGGTTTGGTTTAGTGTTACGGTTAGGTTAGGGTTTGTGTTAGAGTTAGGGTTAGGGTGAGGTGTTGGATTAGGGTTATGGTTAGGGTTAGGGTTAGGATTAGGGTTAGGGTTAGGGTTCCGATTAGAGTTAGGTTAAGAGTTTGTGTTTGGGTAAGGGTTAAGGTTAGGGTTAGGGTTAGGGTTAGGGTTAGGACTAGGATTAGGGTTAGGGTTAGGGTTAGGATTAGGGTTACAGTTAGGGTTAGGGTTAGGTTTTCGGTTTGGGTTATGTTTTGGGTTAGGTTTAGGGTTAGGGTTAGGGTTAGGGTTAGGGTTAATGTTAGGATTAGGGTTAGGGTTTGAGTTTGAATTAGGTTTAGGGTTAGCATTAGGGTTAGGGTTAGATTTAGGATAAGTGTTTCAGTTAGGGTTTGGGTTAGGGTTAGGGTTAGGGTTAGGGTTAGGGTTTGGGTTAGGGTTAGGGTTAGGGTTAGGGATTGGGTTAGGGTTAGGGTTAGGGTTAGGTTTTGGGTTAGGATTAGGGTTAGGGTTAGGGTTAGGGTTAGGGTCAGGGTTAGGGTTAGGACTAGGATTAGGGTTATGGTTAGGGTTAGGGTTAGGATTAGGGTTAGGGTTAGGGTTCCGATTAGAGTTAGGTTTAGATTTTGGGTTTGGGTAAGGGTTAAGGTTAGGTTTAGGGTTAGGGTTAGGGTTAGGTGTAGGACTAGGATTAGGGCTAGGGTTAGATTAGGATTAGGGTTAGGGTTTGGTTTTAGGTTTGGGTTATGGTTAGGGTAAGTGTTAGGGTTAGGGTTTAGGGTTAGGGTTAGGTTTAAGTTTAGGGTTTCGATTTGGGTTATGTTTTGGGTTAGGTTTAAGGTTAGGGTTAGGGTTTGAGTTGGAATTAGCTTTAGGGTTAGCATTAGGGTTAGGGTTAGGTTTAGGATTAGTGTTTCAGTTAGGGTTAGGGTTAGGGTTAGGGTTTGGGTTAGGGTTAGGGTTACGGTTAGGTTAGGTTTTGATTTAGGGTTAGGGTTAGGGTTAGGGTTTTTGTTAGGGTTTGGCTTAGGGTTAGGGTTAAGACTAAGGTTAGTGTTAGGGTTAGGTTTAGGGTTAGCAATAAGGTTAGAATTACGGTTAGGGGTAGAGATTGGGTTAGAGATAGGGTTAGCGTTAATTTTAGGGTTAGGGTTTGGGTTAGGGTTAGGTTTAGGGTTAGAGTTAGGGTTATGGTTAGGTTTAGCATTAGGGTTAGGGTTAGGGTTATGGTTAGGGTTAGCTTTAGGGTTAGGGTTAGGGTTTGGGTTTGGTTTAGGTTTTGGTTTAGGGTTAGGGTTTGGGTTAGGGTTAGGGTTAGGGTTCGGGTTAGGATTTGGGTTAGGGTTAGGGATAGTGTCGGATTTGGGTTAGAGTTATGGTGAGGGTTAGGGGTTGGGTTACGGTTAGGGTTACGGTTAGGGTTAGGGTTATGTTTAGGGTTAGGATTAGGGTTAGGGTTAGGGTTAAGGTTACGGTTTCGGTTTCGGTTATGTTTTGGGTTAGTTTTAGGGTTAGGGTTAGGGTTTCGGTTGGGTGAGGATTAGGGTTAGGGATTGAGTTTGAATTAGGTTTAGGGTTAGCATTAGGATTAGGGTTAGGTTTAGGATAAGTGTTTCAGTTAGGGTTAGGGTTAAGGTTAGGGTTTGGGTTCGGGTTAGGGTTAGGTTTAGGGTTTGATTTAGGGTTAAGGTTAGGGTTAGGGTTAGTGTTAGGGTTTGGGTTAGGGTTACGGTTAGGAGTAGGGTTAGTGTTAGGGTTAGGTTTAGGGTTAGCTTTAGGGTTAGGATTAGCGTTAGGGTTAGGGTTTGGGTTAGGGTTAGGGTTAGGGTTAGGGTTAGGTTCTGGTTAGGGTTGGGGTTAGGATTAGGGTTAGGGTTTGTGTTAAGATCAGGGTTTGGGTTTGGGTTAGGGTTAGGGTTAGGGTTAGGGTTAGGGTTAGGGTTAGAATTAGGGTTAGGGTTAAGGTTAGGGTTAGGGTTAGGGTTAGGATAAGGATGAGCGTTAGGGTTAGGGTTAGGATTAGTGTTATTATTTGGGTTATGGTTTGGGTTAGGGTTAGGGTTAGGGTTTGGGTTAGTGTTAGAGTTAGGGTTTGAGTTAGGGTTAGGTATAGGGTTAGGTTAGTGTTTGGGTTAGAGTTAGGGTAAGGGTTAGGTTTGGGTTTGGGTTAGAGTTAGGGTTAGGTTTGGGTGTGGGTTAGAGTTAGTGTTAGGGTGAGGGGTTGGATTAGTGTAATGGTTAGGGTTAGGGTTAGGATTAGGTTTAGGGTTAGGGTTCCGATTAGATTTAGGTTTAGAGTTTGGGTTTTGTAAGGGTTAAGGTTAGGGTTAGGGTTAGGGTTAGGGTTAGGGTTAGGACTTGGATTAGGGTTAGGGTTAGGGTTAGGATTATGGTTAGGGTTTGTATTTAGGTTTGGGTTATGTTTAGGGTAAGTGTTAGGGTTAGGGTTTCGGGTTAGGGTTAGGGTTAGGGTTAGGGTTTCGTTTTTGGTTATGTTTTGGGTTAGGTTTAGGGTTAGGGTTAGGGTTAGGGTTAGGGTTAGGGTTAGGGTTAGGGTTTGGGTTAGGGTTAGGATTAGGGTTAGGGTTTGGGTTAGGGTTAGGGTTAGGGTTAGGGTTTGGGTTAGGATTAGGGTTAGGGTTAGGGTTTGGGTTAGGGTTAGGGTTAGGGTTACGGTTAGGGTTAGGATTAGGGTTAGGGTTTGTGTTAAGATTAGGGTTTGGGTTTGGATTAGGGTTAGGGTTAGGGTTAGGAGTAGGATTAGGGTTTAGGTTTTCGGTTAGGGTTAGTGTTAGGGGTAGTGTTAGGATTAGGGTATGGGCTAGGGTTTAGATTTGGTTAGGTTTAGGGTTAGGGTTAGGGTTATGGTTAGGTTTAGCATTAGTGTTAGGGTTAGGGTTATGGTTAATGTTAGCGTTAGGGTTAGGGTTTGGGTTTGGGTTTTGTTTAGGATTTGGGTTAGGGTTAGGGTTCGGGTTAGGATTTGGGTTAGGGTTAGGTTTAGAGTCGGATTTGGGTAAGAGTTATGGTGAGGGTTAGGGGTTGGGTTAGGGTTAGGGTTACGGTTAGGATTAGGGTTAGGGTTAGGGTTTGGATTAGGGTTAGTTTTAGGGTTTGGGTTTGGGTAAGGGTAAGGGTTAGGGTTAGGGTTAGGAGTTGGGTTAGGGTTTAGATTTTCGGTTAGGGTTAATGTTAGGGTTAGGGTTAGGATTAGGGTTTGGTTTAGGGTTAAGGTTAGGGTTAGGGTTTGGGTTACGATTAGGGTTAGGGTTTGGGTTAGTGTTAGGGTTAGGGTTCGGGTTTGGGTTAGGGTTAGGGTTAGGGTTAGGGTTAGGATTAGGGTTAGGTTTTGGGTTAGGGTTAGGCTTAGGTTTGAATTTGGGTTAGTGTTAGGGCTAGGGTTAGTGTAAAGTTTAGGGTTTGGATTTGGGTTAGGGTTAGGGTTTGAGTTACGATTAGGGTAAAGTTTAGGGTTTAGGCTTCGGTTTGGTTTATGGTTAGGGTTAGGGTTATGGTTAGATTTAGGGTTAGGGTTAGGGTTAGGGTGAGGTTTTGGGTTAAGTTTAGGGTTAGGATTATGGTTTGGTTTTGCGTTAGGGTTTGGATTAGGGTTAGGGTTTGGGTTAGGGTTAGGGTTTGGGTTAGAGTTAGGGTGAGGGTGAGGGTTAGGAGTTGGGTTAGGATTAGGGTTACGGTTAGGATTAGGATTATGGTTAGGGTTCTGATTAGGGTTAGTTTTAGAGGTTGGGTTTGGGTAAGGGTAAGGGTTAGGGTTAGGGTTAGGATAGGGATGAGGGTTAGGGTTAGGGTTAGGATTAGGGTTAGTATTTGGGTTATGGTTTAGGTTTGGTTTAGGGTTAGGGTTTGGGTTAGTGTTAGGATTTGGGTTAGAGTTAGGGTTAGGGTTAGGGTTTGGGTTTGGGTTAGGGTTAGGTTTAGGTTCGGGTTTGGGTTAGAGTTAGGTTTAGGGTTGTGGGTTGGATTAGGGTTATGGTTAGGGTTAGTTTTAGGATTAGGGTTAGGGTTACGCTTTAGGTTTGGTTTATGGTTAGGGTTAGGTTTGGGTTTAAGTGTAGGATTAGGGTTAGTGTTAGGGTTTGGGTTAGGGTTAGGGTTAGGGTTAGGGTTTGGGTTAGGGTTAGGGTTAGGGTTAGGGTTAGGATTTGGGTTTGGTTTAGGGTGTGGGATAGGGTTAGGGTTTGGGTTAGGGTTAGTGTTAGGGTTCGGGTTAGGATTTGGGTTAGGGTTAGGGATAGTGTCGGATTTGGGTTAGAGTTATGGTGAGGGTTAGGGGTTGGGTTAGGGTTAAGGTTACGGTTAGGGTTAGGGTTATGTTTAGGGTTAGGATTAGGGTTAGGGTTAGGGTTAAGGTTACGGTTTCGGTTTCGGTTATGTTTTGGGTTAGTTTTAGGGTTAGGGTTAGGGTTTCGGTTGGGTTAGGATTAGGGTTAGGGTTTGAGTTTGGATTAGGTTTAGGGTTAGCATTAGGGTTAGGGTTAGCTTTAGGATAAGAGCTTCAGTTAGGGTTAGGGTTAAGGTTAGGTTTTGGGTTCGGGTTAGGGTTAGGGTTAGGGTTTGATTTAGGGTTAAGTTTAGGGTTAGGGTTAGTGTTAGGGTTTGGGTTAGGGTTACGGTTAGGAGTAGGGTTAGTGTTAGGGTTAGGTTTAGGGTTAGCTTTAGAGTTAGGATTAGCGTTAGGGTAGGGGTTGGGGTTGAGGTAAGGGTTGGGGTTAGGGTTAGGGTTTGGGTTAGGGTTAGGGTTAGGGTTAGGGTTAGGGTCTGGTTAGGGTTAGGTTTAGGATTAGGGTTAGGGTTTGTGTTAAGATCAGGGTTTGGGTTTGGGTTAGGGTTAGGGTTAGGGTTAGGGTTAGGGTTAGGGTTAGAATTAGGGTTAGGGTTAAGGTTAGGGTTAGGGTTAGGTTTAGGATAAGGATGAGGGTTAGGGTTAGGGTTAGGATTAGTGTTATTATTTGGGTTATGGTTTGGGTTAGGGTTAGGGTTAGGGTTTGGGTTAGTGTTAGAGTTAGGGTTTGAGTTAGGGTTAGTTATAGGGTTAGGTTAGGGTTTGGGTTAGAGTTAGGGTTAGGGTTAGGTTTGGGTTTGGTTTAGAGTTAGGGTTAGGTTTGGGTTTGGGTTAGAGTTAGTGTTAGGGTGAGGTGTTTAATTAGTGTTATGGTTAGGGTTAGGGTTAGGATTAGGGTTAGGGTTATGGTTCCGATTAGATTTAGGTTTAGAGTTTGGGTTTTGTAAGGGTTAAGGTTAGGGTTAGGGTTAGGGTTAGGGTTAGGTTTAGGACTTGGATTAGGGTTAGGGTTAGGGTTAGGATTATGGTTAGGGTTTGGATTTAGGTTTGGGTTATGTTTAGGGTAAGTGTTAGGGTTAGGGTTTCGGGTTAGGGTTAGGGTTAGGGTTAGGGTTTTGGTTTTGGTTATGTTTTGGGTTAGGTTTAGGGTTAGGGTTAGGGTTAGGGTTAGGGTTAGGTTTAGGGTTTGGGTTAGGGTTAGGATTAGGGTTAGGGTTTG
Source organism: Eospalax fontanierii (assembly GCA_035773235.1). Taxonomy (NCBI): domain Eukaryota; kingdom Metazoa; phylum Chordata; class Mammalia; order Rodentia; family Spalacidae; genus Eospalax; species Eospalax fontanierii. The sequence continues at coordinate 502,731 of JAJHUQ010000065.1, read as the reverse complement.
GGTTAGGGTTAGGGTTAGGTTTAGGGTTTGGGTTAGGATTAGGGTTAGGGTTAGGGTTTGGTTTAGGGTTAGGGTTACGGTTACGGTTAGGGTTAGGATTAGGGTTAGGGTTTGTGTTAAGATTAGGGTTTGGGTTTGGATTAGGGTTAGGGTTAGGGTTAGGAGTAGCGTTAAGTTTTAGGTTTTTGTTTAGGGTTAGTGTTAGGGGTAGTGTTAGGATTAGGGTATGGGCTAGGGTTTAGGTTTGGTTAGGTTTAGGGTTAGGGTTAGGGTTATGGTTAGGTTTAGCATTAGTGTTAGGGTTAGGGTTATGGTTAGGGTTAGCGTTAGGGTTAGGGTTTGGGTTTGGGTTTTGTTTAGGGTTTGGGTTAGGGTTAGGGTTCGGGTTAGGATTTGGGTTAGGGTTAGGTTTAGAGTCGGATTTGGGTTAGAGTTATGGTGAGGGTTAGGGGTTGGGTTAGGGTTAGGGTTACGGTTAGGATTAGGGTTAGGGTTAGGGTTTGGATTAGGGTTAGTTTTAGGGTTTGGGTTTGGGTAAGGGTAAGGGTTAGGGTTAGGGTTAGGAGTTTGGTTAGGATTTAGATTTTCGGTTAGGGTTAATGTTAGGGTTAGGGTTAGGATTAGGGTTTGGTTTAGGGTTAAGGTTAGGGTTAGAGTTTGGGTAGGGGTTAGGGTTTGGGTTTGGGTTAGTGTTAGGGTTAGGGTTCGGGTTTGGGTTAGGGTTAGGGTTAGGGTTAGGGTTAGGATTAGGGTTAGGTTTTGGGTTAGGGTTAGGCTTAGATTTGAATTTGGGTTAGTGTTAGGGCTAGGGTTAGTGTAAAGTTTAGGGTTTGGATTTGGGTTAGGGTTAGGGTTTGAGTTACGATTAGGGTAAAGTTTAGGGTTTAGGTTTCGGTTTGGTTTATGGTTAGGGTTAGGGTTATGGGTAGGTTTAGGGTTAGGGTTAGGGTTAGGGTGAGGTTTTGGGTTAAGTTTAGGGTTAGGATTATGGTTTGGTTTTGCGTTAGGGTTTGGATTAGGGTTAGGGTTCGGGTTTGGGTTAGAGTTAGGGTGAGGGTGAGGGTTAGGAGTTGGGTTAGGATTAGGGTTACGGTTAGGATTAGGATTACGGTTAGGGTTCTGATTAGGGTTAGTTTTAGAGGTTGGGTTTGGGGAAGGGTAAGGGTTAGGGTAAGGGTTAGGATAGGGATGAGGGTTAGGGTTAGGGTTAGGATTAGGGGTAGTATTTGGGTTATGGTTTAGGTTTGGGTTAGGGTTAGGGTTTGCGTTAGTGTTAGGATTTGGGTGAGAGTTAGGGTTAGGGTTAGGGTTTGGGTTTGGGTTAGGGTTAGGTTTAGGTTCGGGTTTGGGTTAGAGTTAGGTTTAGGGTTGTGGGTTGGATTAGGGTTATGGTTAGGGTTAGTTTTAGGATTAGGGTTAGGGTTAGGCTTTAGGTTTGGTTTATGGTTAGGGTTAGGTTTGGGTTTAAGTGTAGGATTAGGGTTAGTGTTAGGGTTTGGGTTAGGGTTAGGGTTAGGGTTAGGGTTTGGGTTAGGGTTAGGGTTAGGGTTAGGTTTTGGGTTAGGGTTAGGGTTAGGGTTAGGGTTTGGGTTAGGATTAGGGTTCGGGTTAGGGTTTGGGTTACGGTTAGGGTTAGGGTTACGGTTAGGGTTAGGATTAGGGTTAGGGTTTGTGTTAAGATTATTGTTTGGGTTTGGGTTAGGGTTAGGGTTAAGGTTAGGTTTAGGTTTAGAATTAGGGTTAGTGTTAAGGTTAGGGTTAGGGTTAGGGTTAGGATAAGGATGAGGGTTAGGGTTAGGGTTAGGATTAGGGTTAGGGTTAGCGTTCCGATTAGAGTTAGGTTTAGAGTTTGGGTTTGGGTAAGGGTTAAGGTTAGGGTTAGGGTTAGGGTTAGGGTTAGGTTTAGGACTAGGATTAGGGTTAGGTTTAGGGTTAGGATTAGGGTTACGGTTAGGGTTAGGGTTAGGTTTTCGGTTTGGTTTATGTTTTGGGTTAGGTTTAGGGTTAGGGTTAGGGTTAGGGTTAAGGATAGGATTAGGGTTAGGGTTTGAGTTTGAATTACGTTTAGGGTTAGCATTAGGGTTAGGGTTAGATTTAGGATAAGTGTTTCAGTTAGGGTTTGGGTTAGGGTTAGGGTTAGGGTTAGGGTTTGGGTTAGGGTTAGGGTTAGGGTTAGGGTTTGGGTTAGGGTTAGGGTTAGGGTTAGGGTTAGGGTTAGGGTTAGGTTATGGTTAGGGTTAGGGTTAGGATTAGGGTTAGGGTTAGGGTTCCGATTAGAGTTAGGTTTAGAGTTTGGGTTTGGGTAAGGGTTAAGGTTAGGTTTAGGGTTAGGTTTAGGGTTAGGACTAGGATTAGGGCTAGGGTTAGGTTTAGGATTAGGGTTAGGGTTTGGTTTTAGGTTTGGGTTATGGTTAGGGTAAGTGTTAGGGTTAGGGTTTAGGGTTAGGGTTAGGTTTAAGGTTAGGGTTTCGGTTTGGGTTATGTTTTGGGTTAGGTTTAGGGTTAGGGTTAGGGTTTGTGTTGGAATTAGGTTTAGGGTTAGCATTATAGTTAGGGTTAGGTTTAGGATTAGTGTTTCAGTTAGGGTTAGGGTTAGGGTTAGGGTTTGGGTTCGGGTTAGGGTTAGGGTTAGGTTTAGGTTTTGATTTAGGGTTAGGGTTAGGGTTAGGGTTTTTGTTAGGGTTTGGGTTAGGGTTAGGGTTAAGACTATGGTTAGTGTTAGGGTTAGATTTAGGGTTAGCATTAGGGTTACTATTAGGGTTAGGGTTACGGTTTGGGTTAGGGTTAGGTTTAGGGTTAGGGTTAGGGTTAGGATTTGGGTTAGGGTTAGGGTTAGTTTTAGAGTTAGGGTTATGGTTAGGTTTAGCATTAGGGTTAGGGTTAGGGTTATGGTTAGGGTTAGCTTTAGGGTTAGGGTTAGTGTTTGGGTTTGGGTTAGGGTTTGGGTTAGGGTTAGGGTTTGGGTTAGGGTTAGGGTTAGGATTTGGGTTAGGGTTAGGGTTAGAGTCGGATTTGGGTTAGAGTTATGGTGAGGGTTAGGGGCTGGGTTAGGGTTAGGGTTACGGTTAGGGTTAGGGTTATGGTTAGGGTTTGGATTAGTGTTAGGGTTAGGGTTATGGTTAGGGTTAGCTTTAGGGTTAGGGTTAGTGTTTGGGTTTGGGTTAGGGTTTGGGTTAGGGTTAGGGTTTGGGTTAGGGTTAGGGTTAGGATTTGGGTTACGTTTAGGGTTAGAGTCGGCTTTGGGTTAGAGTTATGGTCAGGGTTAGGGGTTGGGTTAGGGTTAGGGTTACGGTTAGGGTTAGGGTTATGGTTAGGGTTTGGATTAGTGTTAGGGTTAGGGTTAGGGTTACGGTTTCGGTTTCGGTTATGTTCTGGGTTAGTTTTAGGGTTAGGGTTAGGGTTTGGGTTGGGTTAGGATTAGGGTTAGGGTTTGAGTTTGAATTAGGTTTAGGGTTAGCATTAGGGTTAGGGTTAGGTTTAGGATAAGTGTTTCAGTTAGGGTTAGGGTTAGGGTTAGGGTTTGGGTTCGGGTTAGGGTTAGGTTTAGGGTTTGATTTAGGGCTAAGGTTAGGGTTAGGGTTAGTGTTAGGGATAGGGTTAGGAGTAGGGTTAGTGTTAGGGTTAGGTTTAGGGTTAGCATTAGGGTTAGGATTAGCGTTAGGCTTAGGGTTTGGGTTAGGGTTAGGGTTTGGGTTAGGGTTAGGGTTAGGGTTACGGTTAGGGTTAGGGTCTGGTTAGGGTTAGGGTTAGGATTAGGGTTAGGGTTTGTGTTAAGATCAGGGTTTGGGTTTGGGTTAGGGTTAGGGTTAGGGTTACGGTTAGGGTTAGGGTTAGAATTAGGGTTAGGGTTAAAGTTAGGGTTAGGGTTAGGGTTAGGATAAGGATGAGGGTTAGGGTTAGGGTTAGGATTAGTGTTATTATTTGGCTTATGGTTTGGGTTAGGGTTAGGGTTAGGGTTTGGGTTAGTGTTAGAGTTAGGGTTTGAGTTAGGGTTAGGTATAGGGTTAGGTTAGGGTTTGGGTTAGAGTTAGGGTTAGGGTTAGGTTTGGGTTTGGTTTAGAGTTAGGGTTAGGTTTGGGTTTGGGTTAGAGTTAGTGTTAGGGTGAGGTGTTGGATTAGTGTTATTGTTAGGGTTAGGGTTAGGATTAGGGTTAGGGTTAGGGTTCCGATTAGAGTTAGGTTTAGAGTTTGGGTTTTGTAAGGGTTAAGGTTAGGGTTAGGGTTAGGGTTAGGGTTAGGGTTAGGGTTAGGACTTGGATTAGGGTTAGGGTTAGGCTTAGGATTATGGTTAGGGTTTGGATTTAGGTTTGGGTTATGTTTAGGGTAAGTGTTAGGGTTAGGGTTTCGGGTTAGGGTTAGGGTTAGGGTTAGGGTTTCGGTTTTGGTTATGTTTTGGGTTAGGTTTAGGGTTAGGGTTAGGGTTTGGGTTCGGGTTAGGGTTAGGGTTAGGGTTTGATTTATGGTTAGGGTTAGGGTTAGGGTTAGTGTTAGGGTTTGGGTAGGGTTAGGGTTAGGCCTAGGGTTAGTGTTAGGGTTAGGTTTAGGGTTTGGGTTAGGGCTAGGGTTAGTTTTAGTGTTAGGGTTAGGGTTAGGGTTAGGGTTAGGGTTAGGGTTAGGGTTAGGACTAGGATTAGGGTTACGGTTAGGGTTAGGGTTAGAGTTTGGGTTAGGGTTTGGGGTTCGGGGTTAGGGGTTAAGTTTAGGTTTAGGGTTAGGGTTAGGGATTGGGTTAGGGTTAGGATTAGGTTTAGGGTTAGGGTTAGGTTTTGGGGTAGGGGTATTGTTAGCCTTTGTGTTATGGGTTGGGGTTAGGGTTAGTGTTAGGTTTAGGGTTTGAGTTTGAATTAGGTTTAGGGTTAGCATTAGGGTTAGGGTTAGGTTTAGGATTAGTGTTTCAGTTAGTCTTATTGTTAGGGTTAGGGTTTGGGTACGGGTTAGGTTTAGGGTTAGGGTTAGGGTTTGATTTAGGGTTAGGGTTAAGGTTAGGGTTAGGGTTAGGGTTAGGGTTAGGGTTAGGGTTAGGGGTAGGGTTAGGGTTAGGGTTAGGGTTAGGGTTATGGTTAGGGTCTGGTTAGGGTTAGGGTTAGGATTAGGGTTAGGGTTTGTGTTAATATCAGGGTTTGGGTTTGGGTTAGGGTTAGGGTTAGGGTTACGGTTAGGATTAGGGTTAGAATTAGGGTTAGGGTTAGGGTTAGGGTTAGGGTTTGTGTTAAGATTAGGGTTTGGGTTTGGGTTAGGGTTAGGGTTTGAGTTACGATTAGGGTAAAGTTTAGGGTTTAGGTTTCGGTTTGGTTTATGGTTAGGGTTAGGGTTATGGTTAGGTTTAGGGTTAGGGTTAGGGTTAGGGTGAGGTTTTGGGTTAAGTTTAGGGTTAGGATTATGGTTTGGTTTTGCGTTAGGGTTTGGATTAGGGTTAGGGTTTAGGTTAGGGTTAGGGTTAGGGTTAGGGTTAGGGTTAGGGTTAGGATTTGGGTTAGGGTTAGGGTTAGGGTTCGGGTTTGGGTTAGAGTTAGGGTGAGGGTGAGGGGTAGGAGTTGGGTTAGGATTAGGGTTACGGTTAGGATTAGGATTACGGTTAGGGTTCTGATTAGGGTTAGTTTTAGAGGTTGGGTTTGGGTAAGGGTAAGGGTTATGGTTAGGGTTAGGATAGGGATGAGGGTTAGGGTTAGGGTTAGGATTAGGGGTAGTATTTGGGTTATGGTTTAGGTTTGGGTTAGGGTTAGGGTTTGGGTTAGTGTTAGGATTTGGGTTAGAGTTAGGGTTAGGGTTAGGGTTTGGGTTTGGGTTAGGGTTAGGTTTAGGTTCGGGTTTGGGTTAGAGTTAGGTTTAGGGTTGTGGGTTGGATTAGGGTTATGGTTAGGGTTAGTTTTAGGATTAGGGTTAGGGTTAGGCTTTAGGTTTGGTTTATGGTTAGGGTTAGGTTTGGGTTTAAGTGTAGGATTAGGGTTAGTGTTAGGGTTTGGGTTAGGGTTAGGGTTAGGGTTAGGGTTTGGGTTAGGGTTAGGGTTAGGGTTAGGGTTTGGGTTAGGGTTAGGGTTAGGGTTAGGGTTAGGGTTTGGGTTAGGATTAGGGTTAGGGTTAGGGTTTGGGTTACGTTTAGGGTTAGGGTTACGGTTAGGGTTAGGATTAGGTTTAGGGTTTGTGTTAAGATTATTGTTTGGGTTTGGGTTAGGGTTAGGGTTAAGGTTAGGGTTAGGTTTAGAATTAGGGTTAGTGTTAAGGTTAGGGTTAGGGTTAGGGTTAGGATAAGGATGAGGGTTAGGGTTAGGGTTAGGATTAGGGTTAGGGTTAGGGTTCCGATTAGAGTTAGGTTTAGAGTTTGGGTTTGGGTAAGGGTTAAGGTTAGGGTTAGGGTTAGGGTTAGGGTTAGGGTTAGGACTAGGATTAGGGTTAGGTTTAGGGTTAGGATTAGGGTTACGGTTAGGGTTAGGGTTAGGTTTTCGGTTTGGGTTATGTTTTGGGTTAGGTTTAGGGTTAGGGTTAGGGTTAGGGTTAGGGTTAAGGATAGGATTAGGGTTAGGGTTTGAGTTTGAATTACGTTTAGGGTTAGCATTAGGGTTAGGGTTAGATTTAGGATAAGTGTTTCAGTTAGGGTTTGGGTTAGGGTTAGGGTTAGGGTTAGGGTTTGGGTTAGGGTTAGGGTTAGGGTTAGGGTTTGGGTTAGGGTTAGGGTTAGGGTTAGGGTTAGGGTTAGGGTTAGGTTATGGTTAGTGTTAGGGTTAGGATTAGGGTTAGGGTTAGGGTTCCGATTAGAGTTAGGTTTAGAGTTTGGGTTTGGGTAAGGGTTAAGGTTAGGTTTAGGGTTAGGGTTAGGGTTAGGACTAGGATTAGGGCTAGGGTTAGGTTTAGGATTAGGGTTAGGGTTTGGTTTTAGGTTTGGGTTATGGTTAGGGTAAGTGTTAGGGTTAGGGTTTAGGGTTAGGGTTAGGTTTAAGTTTAGGGTTTCGGTTTGGGTTATGTTTTCGGTTAGGTTTAGGGTTAGGGTTAGGGTTTGTGTTGGAATTAGGTTTAGGGTTAGCATTATAGTTAGGGTTAGGTTTAGGATTAGTGTTTCAGTTAGGGTTAGGGTTAGGGTTAGGGTTAGGGTTAGGGTTAGGATTAGGGTTAGGGTTTGTGTTAAGATTAGGGTTTGGGTTTGGGTTAGGTAAGGGTTAGGGTTAGGGTTAGGGTTAGGGTTAGGGTTAGAATTAGGGTTAGGGTTAGGTTTAGGGTTAGGGTTAGGGTTAGAATAAGGATGAGGGTTAGGTTTAGGTTTAGGATTAGGGTTATTATTTGGGTTATGGTTTGGGTTAGTGTTGGGGTTAGGGTTTGGGTTAGTGTTAGAGTTAGGGTTTGAGTTAGGGTTAGGTTTAGGGTTAGGTTAGGGTTTGGGTTAGAGTTAGGATTAGGGTTAGGGTTTTGGTTTGGTTTAGAGTTAGGGTTAGGTTAGGGTTTGGGTTAGAGTTAGGGTTAGGGTGAGGTGTTGGATTAGGGTTATGGTTAGGGTTAGGGTTTGGATTAGGTTTAGGGTAGGGTTCCGAATAGAGTTAGGTTTAGAGTTTGGATTTGGGTAAGGGTTAAGTTTAGGGTTAGGGTTAGGGTTAGGGTTAGGGTTAGGACTAGGATTATGGTTAGGGTTAGGGTTAGGGTTAGGGTTAGGGTCTGGTTAGGGTTAGGTTTAGGATTAGGGTTAGGGTTTGTGCTAAGATCAGGGTTTGGGTTTGGGTTAGGGTTAGGGTTAGGGTTAGGGTTAGGGTTAGGGTTAGAATTAGGGTTAGGGTTAAGGTTAGGGTTAGGGTTAGGATAAGGATGAGGGTTAGGGTTAAGGTTAGGATTAGTGTTATTATTTGGGTTATGGTTTGGGTTAGGGTTAGGGTTAGGGTTTGGGTTAGTGTTAGAGTTAGGGTTTGAGTTAGTGTTAGTTATAGGGTTAGGTTAGGGTTTGGGTTAGAGTTAGGGTTAGGGTTAGGTTTGGGTTTGGTTTAGAGTTAGGGTTAGGTTTGGGTTTGGGTTAGAGTTAGTGTTAGGGTGAGGTGTTTAATTAGTGTTATGGTTAGGGTTAGGGTTAGGATTAGGGTTAGGGTTATGGTTCCGATTAGATTTAGGTTTAGAGTTTGGGTTTTGTAAGGGTTAAGGTTAGGGTTAGGGTTAGGGTTAGGGTTAGGTTTAGGACTTGGATTCGGGTTAGGGTTACGGTTAGGATTATGGTTAGGGTTTGGATTTAGGTTTGGGTTATGTTTAGGGTAAGTGTTAGGGTTAGGGTTTCGGGTTAGGGTTAGGGTTAGGGTTAGGGTTTCGGTTTTGGTTATATTTTGGGTTAGGTTTAGGGTTAGGGTTAGGGTTAGGGTTAGGGTTAGGGTTAGGTTTAGGGTTTGGGTTAGGGTTAGGATTAGGGTTAGGGTTTGGGTTAGGGTTAGGGTTAGGGTTAGGGTTTGGGTTAGGATTAGGGTTAGGGTTAGGGTTTGGGTTAGGGTTAGGGTTACGGTTACGGTTAGGGTTAGGATTAGGGTTAGGGTTTGTGTTAAGATTAGGGTTTGGGTTTGGATTAGCGTTAGGGTTAGGGTTAGGAGTAGGGTTAGGCTTTAGGTTTTTGTTTAGGGTTAGTGTTAGGGGTAGTGTTAGGATTAGGGTACGGGCTAGGGTTTAGTTTTGGTTAGGTTTAGGGTTAGGGTTAGGGTTATGGTTAGGTTTAGGATTAGTGTTAGGGTTAGGGTTATGGTTAGGGTTAGCGTTAGGGTTAGGGTTTGGGTTTGGGTTTTGTTTAGGGTTTGGGTTAGGGTTAGGGTTCGGGTTAGGATTTGGGTTAGGGTTAGGTTTAGAGTCGGATTTGGGTTAGAGTTATGGTGAGGGTTAGGGGTTGGGTTAGGGTTAGGGTTACGGTTAGGATTAGGGTTAGGGTTAGGGTTTGGATTAGTGTTAGTTTTAGGGTTTGGGTTTGGGTAAGGGTAAGGGTTAGGGTTAGGGTTAGGAGTTGGGTTAGGGTTTAGATTTTTGGTTAGGGTTAATGTTAGGGTTAGGGTTAGGATTAGGGTTTGGTTTAGGGTTAAGGTTAGGGTTAGAGTTTGGGTTAGGGTTAGGGTTCGGGTTTGGGTTAGGGTTAGGCTTAGATTTGAATTTGGGTTAGTGTTAGGGCTAGGGTTAGTGTAAAGTTTAGGGTTTGGATTTGGGTTAGGGTTAGGGTTTGAGTTACGATTAGGGTAAAGTTTAGGGTTTAGGTTTCGGTTTGGTTTATGGTTAGGGTTAGGGTTATGGTTAGGTTTAGGGTTAGGGTTAGGGTTAGGGTGAGGTTTGGGGTTAAGTTTAGGGTTAGGATTATGGTTTGGTTTTGCGTTAGGGTTTGGATTAGGGTTAGGGTTTGGGTTAGGGTTAGGGTTAGGGTTAGGGTTAGGGTTAGGATTTGGGTTAGGGGTAGGGTTAGGGTTCGGGTTTGGGTTAGAGTTAGGGTGAGGGTGAGGGGTAGGAGTTGGGTTAGGATTAGGGTTACGGTTAGGATTAGGATTACGGTTAGGGTTCTGATTAGGGTTAGTTTTAGAGGTTGGGTTTGGGTAAGGGTAAGGGTTATGGTTAGGGTTAGGATAGGGATGAGGGTTAGGGTTAGGGTTAGGATTAGGGGTAGTATTTGGGTTATGGTTTAGGTTTGGGTTAGGGTTAGGGTTTGGGTTAGTGTTAGGATTTGGGTTAGAGTTAGGGTTAGGGTTAGGGTTTGGGTTTGGGTTAGGGTTAGGTTTAGGTTCGGGTTTGGGTTAGAGTTAGGTTTAGGGTTGTGGGTTGGATTAGGGTTATGGTTAGGGTTAGTTTTAGGATTAGGGTTAGGGTTAGGCTTTAGGTTTGGTTTATGGTTAGGGTTAGGTTTGGGTTTAAGTGTAGGATTAGGGTTAGTGTTAGGGTTTGGGTTAGGGTTAGGGTTAGGGTTAGGGTTTGGGTTAGGGTTAGGGTTAGGGTTAGGGTTTGGGTTAGGGTTAGGGTTAGGGTTAGGGTTTGGGTTAGGATTAGGGTTAGGGTTAGGGTTTGGGTTACGGTTAGGGTTAGGGTTACGGTTAGGGTTAGGATTAGGTTTAGGGTTTGTGTTAAGATTATTGTTTGGGTTTGGGTTAGGGTTAGGGTTAAGGTTAGGGTTAGGTTTAGAATTAGGGATAGTGTTAAGGTTAGGGTTAGGGTTAGGGTTAGGATAAGGATGAGGGTTAGGGTTAGGGTTAGGATTAGGGTTAGGGTTAGGGTTCCGAATAGAGTTAGGTTTAGAGTTTGGGTTTGGGTAAGGGTTAAGGTTAGGGTTAGGGTTAGGGTTAGGGTTAGGGTTAGGACTAGGATTAGGGTTAGGTTTAGGGTTAGGATTAGGGTTACGGTTAGGGTTAGGGTTAGGTTTTCGGTTTGGGTTATGTTTTGGGTTAGGTTTAGGGTTAGGGTTAGGGTTAGGGTTAGGGTTAAGGATAGGATTAGGGTTAGGGTTTGAGTTTGAATTACGTTTAGGGTTAGCATTAGGGTTAGGGTTAGATTTAGGATAAGTGTTTCAGTTAGGGTTTGGGTTAGGGTTAGGGTTAGGGTTAGGGTTTGGGTTAGGGTTAGGGTTAGGGTTAGGGTTTGGGTTAGGGTTAGGGTTAGGGTTAGGGTTAGGGTTAGGGTTAGGGTTAGGTTATGGTTAGGGTTAGGGTTAGGATTAGGGTTAGGGTTGGGGTTCCGATTAGGGTTAGGGTTAGAGGTTGGGTTTGGGTAAGGGTTAAGGTTAGGTTTAGGGTTAGGGTTAGGGTTAGGACTAGGATTAGGGCTAGGGTTAGGTTTAGGATTAGGGTTAGCGTTAGGTTTTAGGTTTGGGTTATGGTTAGGGTAAGTGTTAGGGTTAGGGTTTAGGGTTAGGGTTAGGTTTAAGGTTAGGGTTTCGGTTTGGGTTATGTTTTCGGTTAGGTTTAGGGTTAGGGTTAGGGTTTGTGTTGGAATTAGGTTTAGGGTTAGCATTATAGTTAGGGTTAGGTTTAGGATTAGTGTTTCAGTTAGGGTTAGGGTTAGGGTTAGGGTTAGGGTTTGGGTTCGGGTTAGGGTTAGGGTTAGTTTTAGGTTTTGATTTAGGGTTAGGGTTAGGGTTAGGGTTTTTGTTAGGGTTTGGGTTAGGGTTAGGGTTAAGACTAGGGTTAGTGTTAGGGTTAGATTTAGGGTTAGCATTAGGGTTAGGATTAGGGTTAGGGTTACGGTTTGGGTTAGGGTTAGGTTTAGGGTTAGGGTTAGGGTTAGGGTTTGGGTTACGGTTTGGGTTAGGGTTAGGGTTAGGGTTAGGGTTAGGGTCTGGTTAGGGTTAGGGTTAGGATTAGGGTTAGGGTTTGAGTTTGAATTAGGTTTAGGGTTAGCATTAGGGTTAGGGTTAGGTTTAGGATAAGTGTTTCAGTTAGGGTTAGGGTTAGGGTTAGGGTTTGGGTTCGGGTTAGGGTTAGGTTTAGGGTTTGATTTAGGGTTAAGGTTAGGGTTAGGGTTAGTGTTAGGGTTTGTGTTAGGGTTACGGTTAGGAGTAGGGTTAGTGTTAGGGTTAGGTTTAGGGTTAGCATTAGGGTTAGGATTAGCGTTAGGCTTAGGGTTTGGGTTAGGGTTAGGGTTTGGGTTAGGGTTAGGGTTAGGGTTAGGGTTAGGGTTAGGGTCTGGTTAGGGTTAGGGTTAGGATTAGGGTTAGGGTTTGTGTAAAGATCAGGGTTTGGGTTTGGGTTAGGGTTACGGTTAGGGTTAGGGTTAGAATTAGGGTTCGGGTTAAAGTTAGGGTTAGGGTTAGGGTTAGGATAAGGATGAGGGTTAGGGTTAGGGTTAGGATTAGTGTTATTATTTGGCTTATGGTTTGGGTTAGGGTTAGGGTTAGGGTTTGGGTTAGTGTTAGAGTTAGGGTTTGAGTTAGGGTTAGGTATAGGGTTAGGTTAGGGTTTGGGTTAGAGTTAGGGTTAGGGTTAGGTTTGGGTTTGGTTTAGAGTTAGGGTTAGGTTTGGGTTTGGGTTAGAGTTAGTGTTAGGGTGAGGTGCTGGATTAGTGTGATTGTTAGGGTTAGGGGTAGGATTAGGGTTAGGGTCAGGGTTCCGATTAGACTTAGGTTTAGAGTTTGGGTTTTGTTCGGTTTATGGTTAGGGTTAGGGGTAGGGTTAGGGTTAGGGTTAGGGTTAGGACTTGGATTAGGGTTAGGGTTAGGCTTAGGATTATGGTTAGGGTTTGGATTTAGGTTTGGGTTATGTTTAGGGTAAGTGTTAGGGTTAGGGTTTCGGGTTAGGGTTAGGGTTAGGGTTTCGGTTTTGGTTATGTTTTGGGTTAGGTTTAGGGTTAGGGTTAGGGTTTGGGTTCGGGTTAGGATTAGGGTTAGGGTTTGAGTTTGAATTAGGTTTAGGGTTAGCATTAGGGTTAGGGTTAGGTTTAGGATTAGTGTTTCAGGTAGGGTTAGGTTTAGGGTTTGGGTTCGGGTTAGGGTTAGGGTTAGGGTTTGATTTATGGTTAGGGTTAGGTTTAGGGTTAGTGTTAGGGTTTGGGTAGGGTTAGGGTTAGGCCTAGGGTTAGTGTTAGGGTTAGGTTTAGGGTTTGGGTTAGGGCTAGGGTTAGTTTTAGTGTTAGGGTTAGGGTTAGGGTTAGGGTTAGGGTTAGGGTTAGGGTAAGGACTAGGATTAGGGTTACGGTTAGGGTTAGGGTTAGGGTTTGGGTTAGGGTTTGGGGTTCTGGGTTAGGGGTTAAGTTTAGGTTTAGGGTTAGGGTTAGGGATTGGGTTAGGGTTAGGGTTAGGTTTAGGCTTAGGTTTAGGTTTTGGGTAAGGGTTAGTGTTAGCGTTTGTGTTAGGGTTGGGGTTAGGGTTAGTGTTAGGTTTAGGGTTTGAGTTTGAATTAGGTTTAGGGTTAGCATTAGGGTTAGGGTTAGGTTTAGGATTAGTGTTTCAGTTAGTCTTAGTGTTAGGGTTAGGGTTTGGGTACGGGTTAGGTTTAGGGTTAGGGTTAGGGTTTGATTTAGGGTTAAGGTTAAGGTTAGGGTTAGTGTTAGGGTTTGGGTTAGGGTTAGGGTTAGGAATAGGGTTAGTGATAGGGTTAGGTTTAGGGCTAGCATTAGGGTTAGGATTAGGTTTAGGGTTAGGGTTTGGGTTAGGGTTAGGGTTAGGGTTAGGGTTAGGTTTAGGGTTTGGTTTAGGGTTATGGTTCGGGTTAGAGTTTGTGTGAGGGCTAGGGCAAGGGTTTGTGTTAAGATTAGGGTTTGGGTTTGGGCTAGGTTAGGGTGTGGGTTACAGTTAGGGTTAGGGTTAGGGTTTGGGATTGGGTTAGTGTTAGGGTTAGGTTAGGGTTTGTGTTAGAGTTAGGGTTAGGGTGAGGTGTTGGATTAGGGTTATGGTTAGGGTTAGGGTTAGGATTAGGGTTAGGGTTAGGGTTCCGATTAGAGTTAGGTTTAGAGTTTGGGTTTGGGTAAGGGTTAAGGTTAGGGTTAGGGTTAGGGTTAGGGTTAGGACTAGGATTAGGGTTAGGGTTAGGGTTAGGATTAGGGTTACGGTTAGGGTTAGAGTTAGGTTTTCGGTTTGGGTTATGTTTTGGGTTAGGTTTAGGGTTAGGGTTAGGGTTAGGGTTAGGGTTAAGGTTAGGATTAGGGTTAGGGTTTGAGTTTGAATTAGGTTTAGGGTTAGCATTAGGGTTAGGGTTAGATTTAGGATAAGTGTTTCAGTTAGGGTTTGGGTTAGGGTTAGGGTTTGGGTTAGTGTTAGATTTACGTTTTGAGTTAGGGTTAGGGTTAGCGTTAGGTTAGGATTTGGGTTATAGTTAGGGTTAGGGTTAGGGGTTGGGTTTGGGTTAGGGTTAGGGTTAGGTTAGGGTTTGGGTTAGAGTTAGGGTTAGGGTGAGGTGTTGGATTAGGGTTAGGGTTAGGGTTAGGGTTTGGGTTAGGGTTAGGGTTAGGGTTAGAGTTAGGGTTATGGTTAGGTTTAGCATTAGGGTTGGGGTTAGGGTTATGGTTAGGGTTAGCTTTAGGGCTAGGGTTACGGTTTGGGTTTGGTTTAGGGTGTGGGTTAGGGTTAGGGTTTGGGTTAGGGTTAGGGTTAGGGTTCGGGTTAGGATTTGGGTTAGGGTTAGGGATAGTGTCGGATTTGGGTTAGAGTTATGGTGAGGGTTAGGGGTTGGGTTAGGGTTAGGGTTACGGTTAGGGTTAGGGTTATGTTTAGGGTTAGGATTAGGGTTAGGGTTAGGGTTAAGGTTTCGGTTTCGGTTTCGGTTATGTTTTGGGTTAGTTTTAGGGTTAGGGTTAGGGTTTCGGTTGGGTTAGGATTAGGGTTAGGGTTTGAGTTTGAATTAGGTTTAGGGTTAGCATTAGGGTTAGGGTTAGGTTTAGGATAAGTGTTTCAGTTAGGGTTAGGGTTAAGGTTAGGGTTTGGGTTCGGGTTAGGGTTAGGGTTAGGGTTTGATTTAGGGTTAAGGTTAGGGTTGGGGTTAGTGTTAGGGTTTGGGTTAGGGTTACGGTTAGGAGTAGGGTTAGTGTTAGGGTTAGGTTTAGGGTTAGCTTTAGGGTTAGGATTAGCGTTAGGGTTAGTGTTTGGGTTAAGGTTAGGGTTAGGGTTAGGGTTAGGGTTTGGGTTAGGGTTAGGGTTAGGGTTAGGGTCTGGTTAGGGTTAGGGTTAGGATTAGGGTTAGGGTTTGTGTTAAGATCAGGGTTTGGGTTTGGGTTAGGGTTAGGGTTAGGGTTACGGGTAGAATTAGGGTTAGGGTTAAGGTTAGGGTTAGGGTTAGGGTTAGGATAAGGATGAGGGTTAGGTTTAGGGTTAGGATTAGTGTTATTATTTGGGTTATGGTTTGGGTTAGGGTTAGGGTTAAGGTTTGGGTTAGTGTTAGAGTTAGGGTTTGAGTTAGGGTTAGGTATAGGGTTAGGTTAGGGTTTTGGTTAGAGTTAGGGTTAGTGTTAGGTTTGGGTTTGGTTTAGAGTTAGGGTTAGGTGTGGGTTTGGGTTAGAGTTAGTGTTAGGGTGAGGTGTTGGATTAGTGTTATGGTTAGGGATAGGGTTAGGATTAGGGTTAGGGTTAGGGTTCCGATTAGATTTAGGTTTAGAGTTTGGGTTTTGTAACGGTTAAGGTTAGGGTTAGGGTTAGGGTTAGGGTTAGGGTTAGGACTTGGATTAGGGTTAGGGTTAGGGTTAGGATTATGGTTAGGATTTGGATTTAGGTTTGGGTTATGTTTAGGGTAAGTGTTAGGGTTAGGGTTTCGGGTTAGGGTTAGGGTTAGGGTTAGGGTTTCGGTTTTGGTTATGTTTTGGGTTAGGTTTACGGTTAGGGTTAGGGTTAGGGTTAGGGTTTGGGTTAGGATTAGGGTTAGGGTTAGGGTTTGGGTTAGGGTTAGGGTTAGGGTTACGGTTAGGGTTAGGATTAGGGTTAGGGTTTGTGTTAAGATTAGGGTTTGGGTTTGGATTAGGGTTAGGGTTAGGGTTAGGAGTAGGGTTAGGGTTTAGGTTTTCAGTTAGGGTTAGTGTTAGGGGTAGTGTTAGGATTAGGGTATGAGCTAGGGTTTAGGTTTGGTTAGGTTTAGGGTTAGGGTTAGGGTTATGGTTAGGTTTAGCATTAGTGCTAGGGTTAGGGTTATGGTTATGGTTAGCGTTAGGGTTAGGGTTTGGGTTTGGGTTTTGTTTAGGGTTTGGGTTAGGGTTAGGGTTCGGGTTAGGATTTGGGTTAGGGTTAGGTTTAGAGTCGGATTTGGGTTAGAGTTATGGTGAGGGTTAGGGGTTGGGTTAGGGTTAGGGTTACGGTTAGGATTAGGGTTAGGGTTAGGGTTTCGATTAGGGTTAGTTTTAGGGTTTGATTTTGGGTAAGGGAGTTGGGTTAGGGTTTAGATTTTCGGTTAGGGTTAATGTTAGGGTTAGGGTTAGGATTAGGATTTGGTTTAGGGTTAAGGTTAGGGTTAGGGTTTGGGTTAGGGTTAGGGTTAGGGTTTGGGTTAGTGTTAGGGTTAGGGTTCGGGTTTGGGTTAGGGTTAGGGTTAGGGTTAGGGTTAGGATTAGGGTTAGGTTTTGGGTTAGGGTTAGGCTTAGTTTTGAATTTGGGTTAGTGTTAGGGCTAGGGTTAGTGTAAAGTTTAGGGTTTGGATTTGGGTTAGGGTTAGGGTTTGAGTTACCATTAGGGTAAAGTTTAGGGTTTAGGTTTTGGTTTGGTTTATGGTTAGGGTTAGGGTTATGGTTAGGTTTAGGGTTAGGGTGAGGTTTTGGGTTAAGTTTAGGGTTAGGATTATGGTTTGGTTTTGCGTTAGGGTTTGGATTAGGGTTAGGGTTTGCGTTAGGGTTAGGGTTAGGGTTAGGGTTAGGATTTGGGTTAGGGTTAGGGTTAGGGTTCGGGTTTGGGTTAGAGTTAGGGTGAGGGTTAGGAGTTGGTTTAGGATTAGGGTTACGGTTAGGATTAGGATTACGGTTAGGGTTCTGATTAGGGTTAGTTTTAGAGGTTGGGTTTGGGTAAGGGTAAGGGTTAGGGTTAGTGTTAGGATAGGGATGAGGGTTAGGGTTAGGGTTAGGATTAGGGTTAGTATTTGGGTTATGGTTTAGGTTTGGGTTAGGGTTAGGGTTTGGGTTAGTGTTAGGATTTGGGTTAGAGTTAGGGTTAGGGTTAGGGTTTGGGTTTGGGTTAGGGTTAGGTTTAGGTTCGGGTTTGGGTTAGAGTTAGGTTTAGGGTTGTGGGTTGGATTAGGGTTATGGTTAGGGTTAGTTTTAGGATTAGGGTTAGGGTTAGGCTTTAGGTTTGGTTTATGGTTATGGTTAGGTTTGGTTTTAAGTGTAGGATTAGGGTTAGTGTTAGGGTTTGGGTTAGGTTTAGGGTTAGGGTTAGGGTTAGGGTTTGGGTTAGGGTTAGCGTTAGGGTTAGGGTTTGGGTTAGGGTTAGGGTTAGGGTTAGGGTTTGGGTTAGGATTAGGGTTAGGGTTAGGGTTTGGGTTACGGTTAGGGTTAGGGTTACGGTTAGGGTTAGGATTAGGGTTAGGGTTTCTGTTAAGATTAGGGTTTGGGTTTGGGTTAGGGTTAGGGTTAAGGTTAGGGTTAGGTTTACAATTAGGGTTAGTGTTAAGGTTAGGGTTAGGGTTAGGTTTAGGATAAGGATGAGGGTTAGGGTTAGGGTTAGGATTAGGGTTATTATTTGGGTTATGGTTTGCGTTAGGGTTAGGGTTAGGATTTGGGTTAGTGTTAGAGTTAGGTTTTGCGTTAGGGTTAGGTTTAGGCTTAGGTTAGGGTTTGGGTTAAAGTTAGGGTTAGGGTTAGGGTTTGGGTTTGGTTTAGAGTTAGGGTAAGGTAGGGTTTGGGTTAGAGTTAGGGATAGTGTGAGGTGTTGGATTAGGATTTTGGTTAGGGTTAGGGTTAGGATTAGGTTTACGGTTAGGGTTCGGATTAGAGTTAGGTTTAGAGTCTGGGTTTGGGTAACGGTTAAGGTTAGGTTTAGGGTTAGGGTTAGGGTTAGGGTTAGGATTAGGGTTAGGGTTAGGGTTCCGATTAGAGTTAGGTTTAGAGTTTGGGTTTGGGTAAGGGTTAAGTTTAGGTTTAGGGTTAGGCTTAGGGGTAGGGTTAGGACTAGGATTAGGGTTAGGGTTAGGGTTAGGTTAGGGTTTATGTTACAGTTAGGGTTAGGTTTAGGGGTTGGATTAGGGTTATGGTTAGGGTTAGGCTTTAGGTTTGGGTTATGGTTAGGGTTAGGGTTAGGGTTTAAGGGTAGGATTAGGGTTAGTGTTAGGGTTTGGGTTAGGGTTAGGGTTACGGTGTGGGTTTGGGTTAGGGTTAGGGTTAGGGTTAGGGTTTCGGTGTGGGTTATGTTTTGTGTTAGGTTTAGGGTTAGGGTTAGCGTTTCGGTTCAGGTTAGGATTAGGGTTAGAGTTTGAGTTTGAATTAGGTTTAGGGTTAGCATTAGGGTTAGGGTTAGGTTTAGGATTAGTGTTTCGGTTAGGGTTAGGGTTAGGGTTAGGGTTACGGTTCCGATTAGAGTTAGGTTTAGAATTTGGGTTTGGGTAAGGGTTAAGGTTATGGTTAGGGTTAGGGTTAGGGTTAGGGTTAGTACTAGGATTAGGTTTAGGGTTAGGGTTAGGGTTAGGGTTAGGGTTAGGGTTAGGATTAGGGTTAGGGTTTGAGTTTGAATTAGGTTTAGGGTTAGCATTAGGGTTAGGGTTAGGTTTAGGTTAAGTGTTTCAGTTAGGGTTAGGGTTAGGGTTAGGGTTAGGGTGAGCGTTAGGGTTTGATTTAGGGTTAGGGTTAGGGTTAGGGTTAGTGTTAGGGTTTGGGTTAGGGTTAGGGTTAAGACTAGGGTTAGTGTTAGGGTTAGGTTTAGGGTTAGCATTAGGGTTAGGATTAGGGTTAGGGTTAGGGTTTGGGTTAGGGTTAGGGTTATGGTTAGGGTTTGAGATAGGGTTAGGTTTAGGGTTAGGGTTTGGGTTAGGATTAGGGTTAGTTTTTGGGTTTGGGTTAGTGTTAGGCTTACGGTGTGGGTTTTGGTTAGGGTTAGGGTTAGGGTTTGAGTTTGAATTAGGTTTAGGGTTAGCATTAGGGTTAGGGTAAGGTTTAGGATTAGTGTTTCGGTTAGGGTTAGGGTTAGGGTTAGGGTTAGGGTTTGGGTTAGAGTTAGGGTTAGGGTTAGGGTTTGGGTTAGGGTTAGGGTTAGGGTTAGGGTTTGGGTTAGGGTTAGGGTTAGGGTTAGGGTTAGGGTTTGGGTTAGGATTAGGGTTAGGGTTAGGGTTTGGGTTAGGGTTAGGGTTAGGGTTATGGTTAGGGTTAGGATTAGGGTTAGGGTTTGTGTTAAGTTTAGGGTATGGGTTTGGATTAGGGTTAGGGTTAGGGTTAGGAGTAGGGTTAGGGTTTAGGTTTTCGGTTAGGGTTAGTGTTAGGGGTAGTGTTAGGATTAGGGTATGGGTTAGGGTTTAGGTTTGGTTAGGTTTAGGGTTAGGGTTAGGGTTATGTTTAGGTTTAGCATTAGTGTTAGGGTTAGGGTTATGGTTAGGGTTAGCGTTAGGGTTAGGGCTTGGGTTTGGGTTTTGTTTAGGGTTTGGGTTAGGGTTAGGGTTCGGGTTAGGATTTGGGTTAGGGTTAGGTTTAGAGTCGGATTTGGGTTAGAGTTATGGTGAGGGTTAGGGGTTGGGTTAGGGTTAGGTTACAGTTAGGATTAGGGTTAGGGTTAGGGTTTGGATTAGGGTTAGTTTTAGGGTTTGGGTTTGGGTAAGGGTAAGGGTTAGGGTTAGGGTTAGGAGTTGGGTTAGGGTTTAGATTTTCGGTTAGGGTTAATGTTACGGTTAGGGTTAGGATTAGGGTTTGGTTTTGCGTTAGGGTTTGGATTAGGGTTAGGGTTTGGGTTAGGGTTAGGGTTAGGGTTAGGGTTAGGATTTGGGTTAGGGTTAGGGTTAGGGTTCGGGTTTGGGTTAGAGTTAGGGTGAGGGTTAGGAGTTGGGTTAGGGTTAGGATTACGGTTAGGGTTCTGATTAGGGTTAGTTTTAGAGTTTGGGTTTGGGTAAGGGTAAGGGTTAGGGTTAGGTTTAGGATAAGGATGAGGGTTAGGGTTAGGGTTAGGATTAGGGTTAGTATTTGGGTTATGGTTTAGGTTTGGGTTAGGGTTAGGGTTTGGGTTAGTGTTAGGATTTGGGTTAGAGTTAGGGTTAGGGTTAGGGTTTGGGTTTGGGTTAGGGTTAGGTTTAGCTTAGGGTTTGGGTTAGAGTTAGGTTTAGGGTTGTGGGTTGGATTAGGGTTATGGTTAGGGTTTGTTTTAGGATTAGGGTTAGGCTTAGGCTTTAGGTTTGGTTTATGGTTAGGGTTAGGTTTGGTGTTAAGTGTAGGATTAGGTTTAGTGTTAGGGTTTGGGTTAGGGTTAGGGTTAGGGTTAGGGTTAGGGTTTGGGTTAGGGTTAGGGTTAGGGTTAGGGTTTGGGTTAGGGTTAGGGTTAGGGTTAGGGTTAGGGTTAGGGTTTGAGTTAGGATTAGGGTTAGGGTTAGGGTTTGGGTTACGGTTAGGGTTAGGGTTACGGTTAGGGTTAGGATTAGGGTTAGGGTTTGTGTTAAGATTAGGGTTTGGGTTTGGGTTAGGGTTATGGTTAAGGTTAGGTTTAGGTTTAGAATTAGGGTTAGTGTTAAGGTTAGGGTTAGGGTTAGGGTTAGGATAAGGATGAGGGTTAGGGTTAGGGTTAGGATTAGGGTTATTATTTGGGTTATGGTTTGCGTTAGGGTAAGGGTTAGGATTTGGGTTAGTGTTAGAGTTAGGTTTTGCGTTAGGGTTAGGTTTAGGGTTAGGTTAGGGTTTGGGTTAGAGTTAGGGTTAGGGTTAGGGTTTGGGTTTGGTTTAGAGTTAGGGTAAGTTAGGGTTTGGGTTAGAGTTAGGGTTAGGGTGAGGTGTTGGATTAGGGTTATGGTTAGGGTTAGGTTTAGGATTAGGTTTACGGTTAGGGTTCCGATTAGAGTTAGGTTTAGAGTCTGGGTTTGGGTAAGGGTTAAGGTTAGGTTTAGGGTTAGGGTTAGGGTTAGGGTTAGGGTTAGGATTAGGGTTAGGGTTAGGGTTAGGGTTATGGTTAGGGTTAGCGTGAGGGTTAGGGTTTGGGTTTGGGTTTTGTTTAGGGTTTGGGTTTGGGTTAGGGTTCGGGTTAGGATTTGGGTTAGGGTTAGGTTTAGAGTCGGATTTGGGTTAGAGTTATGGTGAGGGTTAGGGGTTGGGTTAGGGTTAGGGTTACGGTTAGGATTAGGGTTAGGGTTAGAGTTTGGATTAGGGTTAGTTTTAGGGTTTGGGTTTGGGTAAGGGTAAGGGTTAGGGTTAGGGTTAGGAGTTGGGTTAGGGTTTAGATTTTCGGTTAGGGTTAATGTTACGGTTAGGGTTAGGATTAGGGTTTGGTTTTGCGTTAGGGTTTGGATTAGGGTTAGGGTTTGGGTTAGGGTTAGGGTTAGGGTTAGGGTTAGGATTTGGGTTAGGGTTAGGGTTAGGGTTCGGGTTTGGGTTAGTGTTAGGGTGAGGGTTAGGAGTTGGGTTAGGGTAAGGATTACGGTTAGGGTTCTGATTAGGGTTAGTTTTAGAGTTTGGGTTTGGGTAAGGGTAAGGGTTAGGGTTAGGGTTAGGATAAGGATGAGGGTTAGGGTTAGGGTTAGGGTTAGGGTTAGTATTTGGGTTATGGTTTAGGTTTGGGTTAGGGTTAGGGTTTGGGTTAGTGTTAGGGTTTGGGTTAGGGTTAGGGTGAGGGTTAGGGTTTGGGTTTGGGTTAGGGTTAGGTTTAGCTTAGGGTTTGGGTTAGAGTTAGGTTTAGGTTTTTGGGTTGGATTAGGGTTATGGTTAGGGTTAGTTTTAGGATTAGGGTTAGGGTTAGGCTTTAGGTTTGGTTTATGTTTAGGGTTAGGTTTGGGTTTAAGTGTAGGATTAGGTTTAGTGTTAGGGTTTGGGTTAGGGTTAGGGTTAGGGTTAGGGTTAGGGTTTGGGTTAGGGTTAGGGTTAGGGTTAGGGTTTGGGTTAGGGTTAGGGTTAGGGTTAGGGTTAGGGTTAGGGTTTGAGTTAGGATTAGGGTTAGGGTTAGAGTTTGGGTTACGGTTAGGGTTAGGGTTACGGTTAGGGTTAGGATTAGGGTTAGGGTTTGTGTTAAGATTAGGGTTTGGGTTTGGGTTAGGGTTATGGTTAAGGTTAGGTTTAGGTTTAGAATTAGGGTTAGTGTTAAGGTTAGGGTTAGGGTTAGGGTTAGGATAAGGATGAGGGTTAGGGTTAGGGTTAGGATTAGGGTTATTATTTGGGTTATGGTTTGCGTTAGGGTAAGGGTTAGGATTTGGGTTAGTGTTAGAGTTAGGTTTTGCGTTAGGGTTAGGTTTAGGGTTAGGTTAGGGTTTGGGTTAGAGTTAGGGTTAGGGTTAGGGTTTGGGTTTGGTTTAGAGTTAGGGTAAGTTAGGGTTTGGGTTAGAGTTAGGGTTAGGGTGAGGTGTTGGATTAGGGTTATGGTTAGGGTTAGGTTTAGGATTAGGTTTACGGTTAGGGTTCCGATTAGAGTTAGGTTTAGAGTCTGGGTTTGGGTAAGGGTTAAGGTTAGGTTTAGCGTTAGGGTTAGGGTTAGGGTTAGGATTAGGGTTAGGGTTAGGGTTAGGGTTATGGTTAGGGTTACCGTTAGGGTTAGGGTTTGGGTTTGGGTTTTGTTTAGGGTTTGGGTTTGGGTTAGGGTTCGGTTTAGGATTTGGGTTAGGGTTAGGTTTAGAGTCGGATTTGGGTTAGAGTTATGGTGAGGGTTAGGGGTTGGGTTAGGGTTAGGGTTACGGTTAGGATTAGGGTTAGGGTTAGAGTTTGGATTAGGGTTAGTTTTAGGGTTTGGGTTTGGGTAAGGGTAAGGGTTAGGGTTAGGGTTAGGCGTTGGGTTAGGGTTTAGATTTTCGGTTAGGGTTAATGTTAGGGTTAGGGTTAGGATTAGGGTTTGGTTTAGGGTTAAGGTTAGGGTTAGGGTTTGGGTTAGGGTTAGGGTTAGGGTTTGGGTTAGTGTTAGGGTTAGGGTTTGGGTTTGGGTTAGGGTTAGGGTTAGGGTTAGGGTTAGGATTAGGGTTAGGTTTTGGGTTAGGGTTAGGCTTAGGTTTGAATTTGGGTTAGTGTTAGGGCTAGGGTTAGTGTAAAGTTTAGGGTTTGGATTTGGGTTAGGGTTAGGGTTTGTGTTACGATTAGGGTAAAGTTTAGGGTTTAGGTTTCGGTTTGGTTTATGGTTAGGGTTAGGGTTATGGTTAGGTTTAGGGTTAGGATTAGGGTTAGGGTGAGGTTTTGATTTAAGTTTAGGGTTACGATTATGGTTTGGTTTTGCGTTAGGGTTTGGATTAGGGTTAGGGTTTGAGTTAGGGTTAGGGTTAGGGTTAGGGTTAGGATTTGGGTTAGGGTTAGGGTTAGGGTTCGGGTTTGGGTTAGAGTTAGGGTGAGGGTTAGGAGTTGGTTTAGGATTAGGGTTACGGTTAGGATTAGGATTACGGTTAGGGTTCTGATTAGGGTTAGTTTTAGAGGTTGGGTTTGGGTAAGGGTAAGGGTTAGGGTTGGGGTTAGGATAGGGATGAGGGTTAGGGTTAGGGTTAGGATTAGGATTAGTATTTGGGTTATGGTTTAGGTTTGGGTTAGGGTTAGGGTTTGGGTTAGTGTTAGGATTTGGGTTAGAGTTAGGGTTAGGGTTAGGGTTTGGGTTTGGGTTAGGGTTAGGTTTAGGTTCGGGTTTGGGTTAGAGTTAGGTTTAGGGTTGTGGGTTGGATTAGGGTTATGGTTAGGGTTAGTTTTAGGATTAGGGTTAGGGTTAGGCTTTAGGTTTGGTTTATGGTTAGGGTTAGGTTTGGGTTTAAGTGTAGGATTAGGGTTAGTGTTAGGGTTTGGGTTAGGGTTAGGGTTAGGGTTAGGGTTTGGGTGAGGGTTAGGGTTAGGGTGAGGGTTTGGGTTAGGGTGAGGGTTAGGGGTAGGGTTTGGGTTAGGATTAGGGTTAGGGTTAGGGTTTGGGTTACGTTTAGGGTTAGGGTTACGGTTAGGGTTAGGATTAGGGTTAGGGTTTGTGGTAAGATTAGGGTTTGGGTTTGGGTTAGGGTTAGGGTTAAGGTTAGGGTTAGGTTTAGAATTAGGGTTAGTGTTAAGGTTAGGGTTAGGGTTAGGGTTAGGATAAGGATGAGGGTTAGGGTTAGGGTTAGGATTAGGGTTATTATTTGGGTTATGGTTTGCGTTAGGGTTAGGGTTAGGATTTGGGTTAGTGTTAGAGTTAGGTTTTGCGTTAGGGTTAGGTTTAGGGTTAGGTTAGGGTTTGGGTTAGAGTTAGGGTTAGGGTTAGGGTTTGGGTTTGGTTTAGAGTTAGGGTAAGTTAGGTTTTGGGTTAGAGTTAGGGTTAGGGTGAGGTGTTGGATTAGGGTTATGGTTAGGTTTAGGGTTAGGATTAGGTTTACGGTTAGGGTTCCGATTAGAGTTAGGTTTAGAGTCTGGGTTTGGGTAAGGGTTATGGTGAGGTGTAGGGTTAGAGTTAGGGTTAGGGTTAGGATTAGGTTTAGGGTTAGGGTTCCGATTAGAGTTAGGTTTAGAGTTTGGGTTTGGGTAAGGGTTAAGTTTAGGTTTAGGGTTAGGGTTAGGGGTAGGGTTAGGACTAGGATTAGGGTTAGGGTTAGGGTTAGGTTAGGGTTTATGTTACAGTTAGGGTTAGGGTTAGGGGTTGGATTAGGGTTATGGTTAGGGTTAGGCTTTAGGTTTGGGTTATGGTTAGGGTTAGGGTTAGAGTTTAAGGGTAGGATTAGGGTTAGTGTTAGGGTTTGGGTTAGGGTTAGGGTTACGGTGTGGGTTTGGGTTAGGGTTAGGGTTAGGGTTAGGGTTTCGGTGTGGGTTATGTTTTGGGTTAGGTTTAGGGTTAGGGTTAGGGTTTCGGTTCAGGTTAGGATTAGGGTTAGAGTTTGAGTTTGAATTAGGTTTAGGGTTAGCATTAGGGTTAGGGTTAGGTTTAGGATTAGTGTTTCGGTTAGGGTTAGGGTTAGGGTTAGGTTTACGTTTCCGATTAGAGTTAGGTTTAGAGTTTGGGTTTGGGAAAAGGGTTAAGGTTAGGGTTAGGGTTAGGGTTAGGGTTAGGGTTAGTACTAGGATTAGGTTTAGGGTTAGGGTTAGGATTAGGGTTAGGGTTAGGGTTAGGTTTAGGGTTTCGGTTTGGGTTATGTTTTGGGTTAGGTTTAGGTTTTGGGTTAGGTTTAGGGTTAGGGTTAGGGTTAGGATTAGGGTTAGGGTTTGAGTTTGAATTAGGTTTAGGGTTAGCATTAGGGTTAGGGTTAGTTTTAGGATAAGTGTTTCAGTTAGGGTTAGGGTTAGGGTTAGGGTGAGCGTTAGGGTTTGATTTAGGGTTAGGGTTAGGGTTAGGGTTAGTGTTAGGGTTTGGGTTAGGGTTAGGGTTAAGACTAGGGTTAGTTTTATGGTTAGGTGTAGGGTTAGCATTAGGGTTAGGATTAGGGTTAGGATTAGCGTTTGGGTTAGGGTTAGGGTTATGGTTAGGGTTTGAGATAGGGTTAGGTTTAGGGTTAGGGTTTGGGTTAGGATTAGGGTTAGTTTTAGGGTTTGGGTTAGGGTTAGGCTTACGGTGTGGGTTTTGGTTAGGGTTAGGGTTAGGGTTTGAGTTTGAATTAGGTTTAGGGTTAGCATTAGGGTTAGGGTAAGGTTTAGGATTAGTGTTTTGGTTAGGCTTAGGGTTAGGGTTAGGGTTAGGGTTTGGGTTAGGGTTAGGGTTAGGGTTAGGGTTTGGGTTAGGGTTAGGGTTAGGCTTAGGGTTTGTGCTAGGGTTAGGGTTAGGGTTAGGGTTAGGGTTTGGGTTAGGATTAGGGTTAGGGTTAGGGTTTGAGTTAGGGTTAGG
>JAJHUQ010000065.1:467500-470000 GCA_035773235.1 Eospalax fontanierii | reverse complement strand
GTTAGGGTTAGGGTTAGGGTTAGGGTTTGGGTTCGGGTTAGGGTTAGGGTTAGTTTTAGGTTTTGATTTAGGGTTAGGGTTAGGGTTAGGGTTTTTGTTAGGGTTTGGGTTAGGGTTAGGGTTAAGACTAGGGTTAGTGTTAGGGTTAGATTTAGGGTTAGCATTAGGGTTAGGATTAGGGTTAGGGTTACGGTTTGGGTTAGGGTTAGGTTTAGGGTTAGGGTTAGGGTTAGGGTTTGGGTTAGGGTTAGGGTTAGGGTTAGAGTTAGGGTTATGGTTAGGTTTAGATTAGGGTTAGGGTTAGGGTTATGGTTAGGGTTAGCTTTAGGGTTAGGGTTAGTGTTTGGGTTTGGGTTAGGGTTTGGGTTAGGGTTAGGGTTTGGGTTAGGGTTAGGGTTAGGATTTGGGTTAGGGTTAGGGTTAGAGTCGGATTTGGGGTCGAGTTATGGTAAGGGTTAGGGGCTGGGTTAGGGTTAGGGTTACGGTTAGGGTTAGGGTATTGGTTAGGGATAGGATTAGGGTTAGGGTTAGGGTAAGGGTTACGGTTTCGGTTTCGGTTATGTTTTGGGTTAGTTTTAGGGTTAGGGTTAGGGTTTGGGTTGGGTTAGGATTAGGGTTAGGGTTTGAGTTTGAATTAGGTTTAGGGTTAGCATTAGGGTTAGGGTTAGGTTTAGGATAAGTGTTTCAGTTAGGGTTAGGGTTAGGGTTAGGGTTTGGGTTCGGGTTAGGGTTAGGTTTAGGGTTTGATTTAGGGTTAAGGTTAGGGTTAGGGTTAGTGTTAGGGTTTGTGTTAGGGTTACGGTTAGGAGTAGGGTTAGTGTTAGGGTTAGGTTTAGGGTTAGCATTAGGGTTAGGATTAGCGTTAGGCTTAGGGTTTGGGTTAGGGTTAGGGTTTGGGTTAGGGTTAGGGTTAGGGTTAGGGTTAGGGTTAGGGTCTGGTTAGGGTTAGGGTTAGGATTAGGGTTAGGGTTTGTGTAAAGATCAGGGTTTGGGTTTGGGTTAGGGTTACGGTTAGAGTTAGGGTTAGAATTAGGGTTCGGGTTAAAGTTAGGGTTAGGGTTAGGGTTAGGATAAGGATGAGGGTTAGGGTTAGGGTTAGGATTAGTGTTATTATTTGGCTTATGGTTTGGGTTAGGGTTAGGGTTAGGGTTTGGGTTAGTGTTAGAGTTAGGGTTTGAGTTAGGGTTAGGTATAGGGTTAGGTTAGGGTTTGGGTTAGAGTTAGGGTTAGGGTTAGGTTTGGGTTTGGTTTAGAGTTAGGGTTAGGTTTGGGTTTGGGTTAGAGTTAGTGTTAGGGTGAGGTGTTGGATTAGTGTTATTGTTAGGGTTAGGGTTAGGATTAGGGTTAGGGTTAGGGTTCCGATTAGAGTTAGGTTTAGAGTTTGGGTTTTGTAAGGTTTAAGGTTAGGGTTAGGGTTAGGGTTAGGGTTAGGGTTAGGGTTAGGACTTGGATTAGGGTTAGGGTTAGGCTTAGGATTATGGTTAGGGTTTGGATTTAGGTTTGGGTTATGTTTAGGGTAAGTGTTAGGGTTAGGGCTTCGGGTTAGGGTTAGGGTTAGGGTTTCGGTTTTGGTTATGTTTTGGGTTAGGCTTAGGGTTAGGGTTAGGACTAGGGTTAGTGTTAGGGTTAGGTTTAGTGTTAGCATTAGGGTTATTATTAGGGTTAGGGTTAGGGTTTGGGTTAGGGTTAGGGTTGGGGTTAGGGTTAGGGTTAGGGTTTGTTTTAGGGTTAGGGTTAGGGTTAGGGTTTGGGTGAGGGTTTGGGTTAGGGTTAGGGTTAGGGTTAGGGTTAGGGTTAGGGTTAGGGTTTGTGTTAACATTAGGGTTTGTGTTTGGGTTAGGGTAAGGGTTAGGGTTAGGTTTAGGGTTAGGGTTAGGGATAGGGTTAGGGTTAGAATTAGGGTTAGGTTTAGGTTTAGGGTTAGGTTTAGGGTTAGAATAAGGATGAGGGTTAGGGTTAGGTTTAGGGTTAGGTTAGGGTTTGGGTTAGAGTTAGGGTTAGGGTTAGGGTTTGGGTTTGGTTTAGAGTTAGGGTTAGGTTAGGGTTTGGGTTAGAGTTAGGGTTAGGGTTAGTGTTAAGTTTAGGCTGAAGGTTAGGGTTAGCGTTAGGGTTAGGTTTTGGGTTATGGTTAGGGTTAGGGTTAGAATTAGGGTAAGGGTTATTGTTAGGGTTAGGGTTAGGGTTAGGATAAGGATCAGTGTTAGGGTTAGGGTTACGATTAGGATTATTATTTGGGTTATGGTTTGGATTAGGGTTAGGGTTAGGGTTTGGGTTAGTTTTAAAGTTAGGGTTTGAGTTAGGGTTAGGTTTAGGCTTACATTGGGGTTTGGGTTAGAGTTAGGGTTAGGGTTAGCGTTTGGTTTTGGTTTAGAGTTAGGGTTAGGGTAGGGTGTGGGTTAGAGTTAGGGTTAGGATGAGGTGTTGGATAAGGGTTATGGTTAGGGTTAGGGAGGTAGTCACGGTTATGGTTCCGCGTAGAGTTAGGTTTAGAATTTGGGTT
>JAJHUQ010000065.1:457500-462500 GCA_035773235.1 Eospalax fontanierii | reverse complement strand
GGGTTAGAGTTAGGGTTAGGGTGAGGTGTTGGATTAGGGTTATGGTTAGGGTTAGGGTTAGGATTAGGTTTAGGGTTAGGGTTCCGATTAGAGTTAGGTTTAGAGTTTGGATTTGGGTAAGGGTTAAGGTTAGGGTTAGGGTTAGGGTTAGGGTTAGGGTTAGGGTTAGGACTAGGATTAGGGTAAGGGTTAGGGTTAGGATTAGGGTTAGGGTTAGGGTTAGGGTTACGGTTTCGGTTTGGGTTATGTTTTGGGTTAGTTTTAGGGTTAGGGTTAGGGTTTGGGATGGGTTAGGATTAGGGTTAGGGTTTGAGTTTGAATTAGGTTTAGGGTTAGCATTAGGGTTAGGGTTAGGTTTAGGACTAGGATTAGGGTTAGGGTTAGGGTTAGGGTTAGGGTTTGGTTTAGCGTTTGGGGTTAGGGGTTAGGGGTTAAGTTTAGGTTTAGGGTTAGGGTTAGGGATTGGTTTAGGGTTGGGGTTAGGTTTAGGGTTAGGTTTATGTTTTGGGTTAGTGTTAGGGTTAGCGTTTGGGTTAGGGTTTGGGTTAGGGTTAGTGTTAGGGTTACGGTTTGGTTTAGGATTGCGGTTAGGTTTAGGTTTTTGGTTAAGTTTCGGGTTAGGGTTATGGTTTGCGTTCGGGTTGGGTTAGTGTTAGGGTTTTAGTTAGGGTTAGGGTTAGGGTTAGGGTTAGGTTTAGGGTTAGGTTTTGGGTTAGGGTTAGCCTTAGGGTTAGGGTTTGAGTTTGAGTTAGGTTTAGGGTTAGCATTAGGGGTAGGGATAGGGTTAGGGGTTTGGTTTGGGTTAGGGTTAGGTTTGAATCTGGGTTAGTGTTAGGGTTATGGCTAGTGTTAAGATTATGGTTAGGGTTAGGGTTAGGGTTAGGTTTTGGGTGAGGGTTAGGGTTAGGGTTAGGGTTAGAATTCGGTTTAGGGTTAGGGTTAGGGTTACGGTTAGGGTTAGGATAAGGATGAGGGTTAGGGTTAGGGTTAGGATGAGGGTTATTATTTGGGTTATGGTTTGGGTTAGGGTTAGTGTTAGGCTTTGGGTTAGTGTTAGAGTTAGTGTTTGAGTTAGGGTTAGGGTTAGGCTTACATTGGGGTTTGGGTTAGAGTTAGGGTTAGGGTTAGGGTTTGGGTTTGGTTTAGAGTTAGGGTTAGGTTAGGGTTTGGGTTAGAGTTATGGTTAGGGTGAGGTGTTGGATTAGGGTTATGGTTAGGGTTAGGGTTAGGATTAGGTTTAGGGTTAGGGTTTCGATTAGACTTAGGTTTAGAGTGTGGGTTTGGGTAAGGGTTAAGGTTAGGGTTAGGGTTAGGGTTAGGGTTAGGGTTAGGGTTAGGGTTAGGTTTAGAGTTAGGACTAGGATTAGTGTTAGGGTTAGTGTTAGGATTAGGGTTAGGGTTTGGGTTTAGGTTTGGGTTATGGTTAGGGTTAGGGTTTAGGGTTAGGGTTAGGGTTAGGGTTTCGGTTTGGGTTATGTTTTGGGTTAGTTTTAGGGTTTGGGTTCGGGTTAGGAATAGGGTTATGGTTTGAGTTTGAATTAGGTTTGGGTTATATTTTGGGTTAGGTTTAGGGTTAGGGTTAGGGTTTGGGTTCGGGTTAGGGTTAGGGTTTGGGTTGGGGTTAGGTTTGAATCTGGGTTAGTATTAGGGTTATGGTTAGTGTTAAGATTATGGTTAGGGTTAGGGTTAGGATTAGGTTTTGGGTGAGGGTTAGGGTTAGGGTTAGGGTTAGGATAAGGATGAGGGTTAGGGTTAGGGTTAGGATTAGGGTTATTATTTGGGTTATGGTTTGGGTTAGGGTTAGTGTTAGGGTTTGGGAGAGTGTTAGAGTTAGGGTTTGAGTTAGTTTTAAGTATAGGCTTACATTGGGGTTTGGGTTAGAGTTAGGGTTAGGGTTAGGGTTTGGGTTTGGTTTAGAGTTAGGGTTAGGTTAGGGTTTGGGTTAGAGTTAGGGTTAGGGTGAGGTGTTGGATTAGGGTTATGGTTAGGGTTAGGGTTAGGATTAGGGTTAGGGTTAGGGTTCCGATTAGAGTTAGGTTTAGAGTTTGGGTTTGGGTAAGGGTTAAGGTTAGGGTTAGGGTTAGGGTTAGGGTTAGGGTTAGGGTTAGGGTTAGGGTTAGGACTAGGATTAGTGTTAGGGTTAGTGTTAGGATTAGGGTTAGGGTTTGGGTTTAGGTTTGGGTTATGGTTAGGGTTAGGGTTTAGGGTTAGGGTTAGGGTTAGGGTTAGGGTTTCGGTTTATGTTATGTTTTGGGTTAGGTTTAGGGTTAGGGTTAGGGTTTGGGTTCGGGTTAGGAATAGGGTTATGGTTTGAGTTTGAATTAGGTTTAGGGTTAGCATTAGGGTTAGGATTAGGGTTAGGGTTAGGGTTTGGGTTAGGGTTAGGGTTAGGGTTAGGGTTAGGGTTTGGGTTAGGGTTAGGTTTGAATCTGGGTTATTATTAGGGTTATGGTTAGTGTTAAGATTATGGTTAGGGTTAGGGTTAGGATTAGGTTTTGGGTGAGGGTTAGGGTTAGGGTTAGGGTTAGGATAAGGATGAGGGTTAGGGTTAGGGTTAGGATTAGGGTTATTATTTGGGTTATGGTTTGGGTTAGGGTTAGTGTTAGGGTTTGGGTTAGTGTTAGAGTTAGTGTTTGAGTTAGGGTTAGGTTTAGGCTTACATTGGGGTTTGGGTTAGAGTTAGGGTTAGGGTTAGGGTTTGGTTTTGGTTTAGAGTTAGGGTTAGGTTAGGGTTTGGGTTAGAGTTAGGGTTAGGGTGAGGTGTTGGATTAGGGTTATGGTTAGGGTTAGGGTTAGGATTAGGTTTAGGGTTAGGGTTCCGATTAGAGTTAGGTTTAGAGTTTGGGTTTGGTAAGGGTTAAGTTTAGGTTTAGGTTTAGGGTTAGGGTTAGGGTTAGGACTAGCATTAGGTTTAGGGTTAGGGTTAGGATTAGGTTTAGGTTTTGGATTTAGGTTTCGGTTATGGTTAGGGTTAGTGTTAGGGTTAGGGTTTAGTGTTAGGGTTAGGTTTAGGGTTTCGGTTCGGGTTAGAAATAGGGTTAGGGTTTGAGTTTTAATTAGGTTTAGGGTTAGCATTATGGTTAGTGTTAGGTTTAGGATTAGTGTTTCAGTTAGGGTTTGGGTTCGGGTTAGGGTTACGTTTAGGGTTAGGGTTTGATTTAGGGTTAGGGTTAGGTTTAGGGTTAGTGTTAGGGTTTGGGTTAGGGTTAGGGTTAGGACTAGGGTTAGTGTTAGGGTTAGGTTTAGTGTTAGCATTAGGGTTAGGATTAGGGTTAGGGTTAGGGTTTGGGTTAGGGTTAGGGTTAGGGTTAGGGTTAGAGTTAGGGTTAGGATGTGTTTTAGGGTTAGGGTTAGGGTTAGGGTTTGGGTGAGGGTTAGGGTTAGGGTTAGGATTAGGGTTAGGTTTTGTGTTAAGTTTAGGGTTTGGGTTTGGGTTAGGGTAAGGGATAGGGTTAGGGTTAGGGTTAGTGTTAGGGTTAGAATTAGGGTTAGGGTTAGGTTTAGGGTTAGGGTTAGGGTTAGAATAAGGATGAGGGTTAGGGTTAGGGTTAGGATTAGGGTTATTATTTGGGTTATGGTTTGGGTTAGTGTTGGGGTTATGGTTTTGGTTAGAGTTAGAGTTAGGGTTTGAGTTAGGTTTAGGTTTAGGGTTAGGTTAGGTTTTGGTTTAGAGATAGGGTTAGGGTGAGGTGTTGGATTAGGGTTATGGTTAGGGTTAGAGTTAGGATTAGATTTAGGGTTAGGGTTCCGATTAGAGTTAGGTTTAGAGTTTGGGTTTGGGTAAGCGTTAAGGTTAGGGTTAGGGTTAGGGTTAGAGTTAGGGTTAGGACTAGGATTAGGGTTAGGGTTAGGGTTAGGATTAGGGTTACGGTTAGGGTTAGGGTTACGGTTTCTGTTTGGGTTATGTTTTGGGTTAGTTTTAGGGTTAGGGTTAGGGTTTGGGATGGGTTAGGATTAGGGTTAGGGTTTGAGTTTGAATTAGGTTTAGGGTTAGGATGAGGGTTAGGGTTAGGTTTAGGATAAGTGTTTCAGTTAGGGTTAGGGTAAGGGTTAGGGTTTGGGTTCGGGTTAGGGTTAGGGTTAGGGTTAGGGTTTAATTTAGGGTTAAGGTTAGGGTTAGGGTTAGTGTTAGGGTTTGGGTTAGGGTTAGGGTTAGGAATAGGGTTAGTTTTAGGGTTAGGTTTAGGGTTAGCATTAGGGTTAGGGTTAGCGTTAGGGTTAGGGTTTGGGTTAGGGTTAGGGTTAGGATTAGGGTTTGGGTTAGGGTTAGGGTTAGGGTTAGGGTTAGGGTTAGGGTTAGGATCAGGGTTAGGGTTTGTGTTAAGATTAGGCTTTGGGTTTGAGTTAGGGTTAGGGTTAGGGTTAGGGTTAGGGTTAGGGATAGAGTTAGAATTATGGTTAGGGTTAAGGTTAGGGTTAGGGTTAGGGTTAGGGTTAGGGTTAGGGTTAGGGTTGGTGTTAAGATTATGGTTAGGGTTAGGGTTTGGGTTAGGTTTTCTGTTAGGATTAGGGTTAGGGTTAGAATTAGGGTTACGGTTAAGGTTACGGTTAGGCTTAGAGTTAGGATAAGGATGAGGGTTAGGGTAAGGGTTAGGATTAGGGTTATTATTACGGTTATGCTTTGGGTTAGGGTTAGGGTTAGGTTTTGGGTTAGTGTTAGAGTTAGGGTTTGAGTTAGGGTTAGGTTTAGGTTTAGGTTAGGGTTAGAGTTACGGTTAGGGTTAGGGTTGGGGTTAGGGTTAGGACTAGGAGTAGGGGTAGGGTTAGGGTTAAGGTTAGGGTTTGGTTTAGCGTTTGGGGTTAGGGGTTAGGGGTTAAGTTTAGGTTTAGGGTTAGGGTTAGGGATTGGTTTAGGGTTAGGGTTAGGTTTAGGGTTAAGTTTAGGTTTTGGTTTAGTGTTAGGGTTAGCGTTTGGGTTAGGGTTAGGGTTAGGGTTAGTGTTAGGGTTACGGTTTGGTTTAGGATTACGGTTAGGTTTAGGTTTTTGGTTAAGTTTCGGG
>JAJHUQ010000065.1:425000-427500 GCA_035773235.1 Eospalax fontanierii | reverse complement strand
TAGGGTTTGGGTTAGGGTTAGCCTTAGGTTAGGGTTTGAGTTTGAGTTAGGTTTAGGGTTAGAATTAGGGTTAGGATGAGGGTTAGGGTTTTGGTTTGGGTTAGGGTTAGGTTTGAATCTGGGTTAGTGTTAGGGTTATGGTTAGTGTTAATATTATGGTTAGGGTTAGGGTTAGGGTTAGGTTTTGGGTGAGGGTTAGGTTTAGGGTTAGGGTTAGAATTCGGTTTAGGGTTAGGGTTAGGGTTAGGGTTAGGGTTAGGATATGGATGAGGGTTAGGGTTAGGGTTAGGATGAGGGTTATTATTTGGGTTATGGTTTGGGTTAGGGTTAGTGTTAGGCTTTGGGTTAGTGTTAGAGTTAGGGTTTGAGTTAGGGTTAGGTTTAGGCTTACATTGGGGTTTGGGTTAGAGTTAGGGTTAGGGTTAGGGTTTGGGTTTGGTTTAGAGTTAGGGTTAGGTTAGGGTTTGGGTTAGAGTTATGGTTAGGGTGAGGTGTTGGATTAGGGTTATGGTTAGGGTTAGGGTTAGGATTAGGGTTAGGGTAGGGTTCCGATTAGAGTTAGATTTAGAGTGTGGGTTTGGGTAAGGGTTAAGGTTAGGGTTAGGGTTAGGGTTAGGGTTAGGGTTAGGGTTAGGACTAGGATTAGTGTTAGGGTTAGTGTTAGGATTAGGGTTAGGGTTTGGGTTTAGGTTTGGGTTATGGTTAGGGTTAGGGTTTAGGGTTAGTGTTAGGGTTAGGGTTTCGGTTTGGGTTATGTTTTGGGTTAGGTTTAGGGTTTGGGTTCGGGTTAGGAATAGGGTTATGGTTTGAGTTTGAATTAGGTTTAGGGTTAGCATTAGGGTTAGGATTAGTGTTAGGGTTAGGGTTTGGGTTAGGGTTAGGGTTAGGGTTAGGGTTAGGGTTAGGGTTAGGTTTGAATCTGGGTTAGTATTAGGGTTATGGTTAGTGTTAAGATTATGGTTAGGGTTAGGGTTAGGATTAGGTTTTGGGTGAGGGTTAGGGTTAGGGTTAGGGTTAGGATAAGGATGAGGGTTAGGGTTAGGGTTAGGATGAGGTTTATTATTTGGTTTATGGTTTGGGTTAGGGTTAGTGTTAGGGTTTGGGTTAGTGTTAGAGTTAGGGTTTGAGTTAGGGTTAGGTTTAGGCTTACATTGGGGTTTGGGTTAGAGTTAGGGTTAGGGTTAGGGTTTGGTTTTGGTTTAGAGTTAAGGTTAGGTTAGGGTTTGGGTTAGAGTTAGGGTTAGGGTGAGGTGTTGGATTAGGGTTATGGTTAGGGTTAGGGTTAGGATTAGGGTTAGGGTTAGGGTTCCGATTAGAGTTAGGTTTAGAGTTTGGGTTTGGTAAGGGTTAAGGTTAGGTTTAGGGTTAGGGTTAGGGTTAGGGTTAGGACTAGGATTAGGTTTAGGGTTAGGGTTAGGATTAGGTTTAGGGTTTGGATTTAGGTTTCTGTTATGGTTAGCGTTAGTGTTAGGTTTAGGGTTTAGTGTTAGGGTTAGGGTTAGGGTTTCGATTTGGGTTATGTTTTGGGTTAGATTTAGTGTTAGGGTTAGGGTTTCGGTTCGGGTTAGAAATAGGGTAGGGTTTGAGTTTTAATTAGGTGTAGGGTTAGCATTATGGTTAGGGTTAGGTTTAGGATTAGTGTTTCAGTTAGGGTTTGGGTTCGGGTTAGGGTTAGGTTTAGGGTTATCGTTTGATTTAGGGTTAGGGTTAGGTTTAGGGTTAGTGTAAGGTTTGGGTTAGGGTTAGGGTTAGGACTAGGGTTACTGTTAGGGTTAGGTTTAGTGTTAGCATTAGGGTTAGGATTAGGGTTAGGGTTAGGGTTTCGGTTTGGGTTATGTTTTGGGTTAGGTTTAGGGTTAGGATTAGAGTTTATTGTTATGGTTAGGGTTAGTATTAGGGTTAGGGTTTGAGTTTGAATTATGTTTAGGGTTAGCATTAGGCTTAGGGTTAGGTTTAGAATAAGTCTTTCAGTTAGGTTTAGGGTTAGGGTTAGGGTGAGGGTTAGGGTTTGATTTAGGGTTAGGGTTAGGGTTAGGGTTAGTGTTAGGGTTTGGGTTAGGGTTAGGGTTAGGACTAGGGTTAGTGTTAGGGTTAAGTTTAGGGTTAGCATTAGGGTTAGGATTAGTGTTAGGGTTAGGGTTTGGGTTAGGGTTAGGTTTAGGGTTAGGGTAAGGGTTAGGGTTTGGGTTAGGGTTAGGGTTATGGTTAGGGTTTGAGTTAGGGTTAGGGTTAGGATTAGGGTTACGGTTAGGGTTAGGATTAGGGTTAGGGTTTGTGGTAAGATTAGGGTTTGGGTTTGGGTTAGGGTTAGGGTTAGTGTTAGGGTTAGGGTTAGGGTTAGGTTTACAATTAGGGTTAGTGTTAAGGTTAGGGTTAGGGTTAGGGTTAGGATAAGGATGAAGGTTAGGGTTAGGGTTAGGATTAGGGTTATTATTTGGGTTATGGTTTTGGTTAGGGTTAGGGTTAGGGTTTGGATTAGTGTTAGAGTTAGGGTTTGAGT
>JAJHUQ010000065.1:415000-420000 GCA_035773235.1 Eospalax fontanierii | reverse complement strand
ATGGTTAGGGTTAGGGTTAGGATTAGGGTTAGGGTTAGGGTTCCGATTAGAGTTAGGTTTAGAGTTTGGGTTTGGGTAAGGGTTAAGGTTAGGGTTAGGGTTAGGGTTAGGGTTAGGGTTAGGGTTAGGGTTAGGGTTAGGACTAGGATTAGTGTTAGGGTTAGTGTTAGGATTAGGGTTAGGGTTTGGGTTAGAGTTATGGTTAGGGTGAGGTGTTGGATTAGGGTTATGGTTAGGGTTAGGTTTAGGATTAGGGTTAGGGTTAGGGTTCCGATTAGAGTTAGGTTTAGAGTGTGGGTTTGTGTAAGGGTTAAGGTTAGGGTTAGGGTTAGGGTGAGGGTTAGGGTTAGGGTTAGGGTTAGGGTTAGGACTAGGATTAATGTTAGGGTTAGTGTTAGGATTAGGGTTAGGGTTTGGGTTTAGGTTTGGGTTATGTTTTGGGTTAGGTTTAGGGTTTGGGTTCGGGTTAGGAATAGGGTTATTGTTTGAGTTTGAATTAGGTTTAGGGTTAGCATTAGGGTTAGGATTAGGTTTAGGGTTAGGGTTTGGGTTAGGGTTAGGGTTAGGGTTAGGTTTAGGGTTTGGGATAGGGTTAGGTTTGAATCTGGGTTAGTATTAGGGTTATGGTTAGTGTTAAGATTATGGTTAGGGTTAGGGTTAGGATTAGGTTTTGGGTGAGGGTTAGGGTTAGGGTTAGGGTTAGGATAAGGATGAGGGTTAGGGTTAGGTTTAGGATTAGGGTTATTATTTGGGTTATGCTTTGGGTTAGGGTTAGTGTTAGGGTTTGTGTTAGTGTTAGAGTTAGGGTTTGAGTTAGGGTTAGGTTTAGGCTTACATTGGGGTTTGGGTTAGAGTTAGGGTTAGGGTTAGGGTTTGGGTTTGGTTTAGAGTTAGGGTTAGGTTAGGGTTTTGGTTAGAGTTAGGGTTAGGGTGAGTTGTTGGATTAGGGTTATGGTTAGGGTTAGGGTTAGGATTAGGGTTAGGGTTAGGGTTCCGATTAGAGTTAGGTTTAGAGTTTGGGTTTGGGTAAGGGTTAAGGTTAGGGTTAGGGTTAGGGTTAGGGTTAGGGTTAGGGTTAGGGTTAGGACTAGGATTAGTGTTAGGGTTAGTGTTAGGATTAGGTTTAGGGTTTGGGTTTAGGTTTGGGTTATGGTTAGGCTTAGGGTTTAGGGTTAGGGTTAGGGTTAGGGTTAGGGTTTCGGTTTGGGTTATGTTTTGGGTTAGGTTTAGGGTTAGGGTTAGGGTTTGGGTTCGGGTTAGGAATAGGGTTATGGTTTGAGTTTGAATTAGGTTTAGGGTTAGCATTAGGGTTAGGATTAGGGTTAGGGTTAGGGTTTGGGTTAGGGTTAGGGTTAGGGGTAGGGTTAGGGTTAGGATTAGGGTTTGGGTTAGGGTTAGGTTTGAATCTGGATTAGTATTAGGGTTATGGTTAGTGTTAAGATTATGGTTAGGGTTAGGGTTAGGATTAGGTTTTGGGTGAGGGTTAGGGTTAGGGTAAGGGTTAGGATAAGGATGAGGGTTAGGTTTAGGGTTAGGATTAGGGTTATTATTTGGGTTATGGTTTGGGTTAGGGTTAGTGTTAGGGTTTGGGTTAGGTTTTCTGTTAGGATTAGGGTTAAGGTTAGAATTAGGGTTACGGTTGGGGTTAGGGTTAGGGTTAGGGTTAGGATAAGGATGAGGGTTAGGGTTAGGGTTAGGGTTAGGGTTAGGGTTAGGGTTTGGGTAAGGCTTACGTTTGAATCTGGGTTAGTATTAGGGTTATGGTTAGTGTTAAGATTATGGTTAGGGTTAGGGTTAGGATTAGGTTTTGGGTGAGGGTTAGGGTTAGGGTTAGGGTTAGGATAAGGATGAGGGTTAGGGTTAGGTTTAGGATGAGGGTTATTATTTGGGTTATGGGTTGGGTTAGGGTTAGTGTTAGGCTTTGGGTTAGTGTTAGAGTTAGGGTTTGAGTTAGGGTTAGGTTTAGGCTTACATTTGGGTTTGGGTTAGAGTTAGGGTTAGGGTTAGGGTTTGGGTTTGGTTTAGAGTTAGGGTTAGGTTAGGGTTTGGGTTAGAGTTATGGTTAGGGTGAGGTGTTGGATTAGGGTTATGGTTATGGTTAGGGTTAGGATTAGGGTTAGGGTTAGGGTTCCGATTAGAGTTAGGTTTAGAGTGTGGGTTTGGGTAAGGGTTAATTTTAGGGTTAGGGTTAGGGTTACGGTTAGGGTTAGGGTTAGGGTTAGGACTAGGATTAGTGTTAGGGTTAGTGTTAGGATTAGGGTTAGGGTTTGGGTTTAGGTTTGGGTTATGGTTAGGGTTAGGGTTTAGGGTTAGGGTTAGGGTTAGGGTTTCGGTTTGGGTTATGTTTTGGGTTAGGTTTAGGGTTTGGGTTCGGGTTAGGAATAGGGTTATGGTTTGAGTTTGAATTAGGTTTAGGGTTAGCTTTAGGGTTAGGATTAGGGTTAGGGTTAGGGTTTGGGTTAGGGTTAGGGTTAGGGTTAGGGTTAGGGTTTGGGTTAGGGTTAGGTTTGAATCTGGGTTAGTATTAGGGTTATGGTTAGTATTAAGATTAAGGTTAGGGTTAGGTTTAGGATTAGTGTTTCAGTTAGGGTTTGGGTTCGGGTTAGGGTTAGGTTTAGGGTTAGGGTTT
Source organism: Eospalax fontanierii (assembly GCA_035773235.1). Taxonomy (NCBI): domain Eukaryota; kingdom Metazoa; phylum Chordata; class Mammalia; order Rodentia; family Spalacidae; genus Eospalax; species Eospalax fontanierii. The sequence goes on along the minus strand of JAJHUQ010000065.1, from coordinate 417,371 downwards.
GATTTAGGGTAACGGTTAGGTTTAGGGTTAGTGTTAGGGTTTGGGTTAGGGTTAGGGTTAGGACTAGGGTTAGTGTTAGGGTTAGGTTTAGTGTTAGCATTAGGGTTAGGATTAGGGTTAGGGTTAGGGTTTGGGTTAGGGTTTTGGTTAGGGTTTAGGTTCGGGTTAGGGTTAGGGTTAGGGTGTGTTTTAGGGTTAGGGTTAGTGTTAGGGTTTGGGTGAGGGTTAGGGTTAGGGTTAGGATTAGGGTTAGGATTTGTGTTAAGATTAGGGTTTGGGTTTGGGTTAGGGTTAGGGTTAGGGTTAGGGTTAGGGTTAGAATTAGGGTTAGGGTTAGGTTTAGGGTTAGGTTTAGGGTTAGAATAAGGATGAGGGTTAGGGTTAGGGTTAGGATTAGGGTTATTATTTGGGTTATGGTTTGGGTTAGTGTTGGGGTTAGGGTTTTGGTTAGTGTTAGAGTTAGGGTTTGAGTTAGGTTTAGGTTTAGGGTTAGGTTAGGGTTTGGGTTAGAGTTAGGGTTAGGGTGAGGTGTTGGATTAGGGTTATGGTTAGGGTTAGAGTTAGGGTTAGGGTTAGGGTTTGGGTTTGGTTTAGAGATAGTTTTAGGTTAGGGTTTGGGTTAGAGTTATGGTTAGGGTGAGGTGTTGGATTAGGGTTATGGTTAGGGTTAGGGTTAGGATTAGGTTTAGGGTTAGGGTTTCGATTAGACTTAGGTTTAGAGTGTGGGTTTGGGTAAGGGTTAAGGTTAGGGTTAGGGTTAGGGTTAGGGTTAGGGTTAGGGTTAGGGTTAGGTTTAGAGTTAGGACTAGGATTAGTGTTAGGGTTAGTGTTAGGATTAGGGTTAGGGTTTGGGTTTAGGTTTGGGTTATGGTTAGGGTTAGGGTTTAGGGTTAGGGTTAGGGTTAGGGTTTCGGTTTGGGTTATGTTTTGGGTTAGTTTTAGGGTTTGGGTTCGGGTTAGGAATAGGGTTATGGTTTGAGTTTGAATTAGGTTTAGGGTTAGCTTTAGGGTTAGGATTAGGGTTAGGGTTAGGGTTTGGGTTAGGGTTAGGGTTAGGGTTTGGGTTGGGGTTAGGTTTGAATCTGGGTTAGTATTAGGGTTATGGTTAGTGTTAAGATTATGGTTAGGGTTAGGGTTAGGATTAGGTTTTGGGTGAGGGTTAGGGTTAGGGTTAGGGTTAGGATAAGGATGAGGGTTAGGGTTAGGGTTAGGATTAGGGTTATTATTTGGGTTATGGTTTGGGTTAGGGTTAGTGTTAGGGTTTGGGAGAGTGTTAGAGTTAGGGTTTGAGTTAGTTTTAAGTATAGGCTTACATTGGGGTTTGGGTTAGAGTTAGGGTTAGGGTTAGGGTTTGGGTTTGGTTTAGAGTTAGGGTTAGGTTAGGGTTTGGGTTAGAGTTAGGGTTAGGGTGAGGTGTTGGATTAGGGTTATGATTAGGGTTAGGGTTAGGATTAGGGTTAGGGTTAGGGTTCCGATTAGAGTTAGGTTTAGAGTTTGGGGTTGGGTAAGGGTTAAGGTTAGGGTTAGGGTTAGGGTTAGGGTTAGGGTTAGGGTTAGGGTTAGGGTTAGGACTAGGATTAGTGTTAGGGTTAGTGTTAGGATTAGGTTTAGGGTTTGGGTTTAGGTTTGGGTTATGGTTAGGGTTAGGGTTTAGGGTTAGGGTTAGGGTTAGGGTTAGGGTTTCGGTTTATGTTATGTTTTGGGTTAGGTTTAGGGTTAGGGTTAGGGTTTGGGTTCGGGTTAGGAATAGGGTTATGGTTTGAGTTTGAATTAGGTTTAGGGTTAGCATTAGGGTTAGGATTAGGGTTAGGGTTAGGGTTTGGGTTAGGGTTAGGGTTAGGGTTAGGGTTAGGGTTTGGGTTAGGGTTAGGTTTGAATCTGGGTTATTATTAGGGTTATGGTTAGTGTTAAGATTATGGTTAGGGTTAGGGTTAGGATTAGGTTTTGGGTGAGGGTTAGGGTTAGGGTTAGGGTTAGGATAAGGATGAGGGTTAGGGTTAGGGTTAGGATTAGGGTTATTATTTGGGTTATGGTTTGGGTTAGGGTTAGTGTTAGGGTTTGGGTTAGTGTTAGAGTTAGTGTTTGAGTTAGGGTTAGGTTTAGGCTTACATTGGGGTTTGGGTTAGAGTTAGGGTTAGGGTTAGGGTTTGGTTTTGGTTTAGAGTTAGGGTTAGGTTAGGGTTTGGGTTAGAGTTAGGGTTAGGGTGAGGTGTTGGATTAGGGTTATGGTTAGGGTTAGGGTTAGGATTAGGTTTAGGGTTAGGGTTCCGATTAGAGTTAGGTTTAGAGTTTGGGTTTGGTAAGGGTTAAGTTTAGGTTTAGGTTTAGGGTTAGGGTTAGGGTTAGGACTAGCATTAGGTTTAGGGTTAGG
>JAJHUQ010000065.1:365000-375000 GCA_035773235.1 Eospalax fontanierii | reverse complement strand
GGTTTGGGTTATGTTTTGGGTTAGGTTTAGGGTTTGGGTTCGGGTTAGGAATAGGGTTATTGTTTGAGTTTGAATTAGGTTTAGGGTTAGCATTAGGGTTAGGATTAGGTTTAGGGTTAGGGTTTGGGTTAGGGTTAGGGTTAGGGTTAGGTTTAGGGTTTGGGATAGGGTTAGGTTTGAATCTGGGTTAGTATTAGGGTTATGGTTAGTGTTAAGATTATGGTTAGGGTTAGGGTTAGGATTAGGTTTTGGGTGAGGGTTAGGGTTAGGGTTAGGGTTAGGATAAGGATGAGGGTTAGGGTTAGGTTTAGGATTAGGGTTATTATTTGGGTTATGCTTTGGGTTAGGGTTAGTGTTTGGGTTTGTGTTAGTGTTTGAGTTAGGATTTGAGTTTGGGTTAGGTTTAGGCTTACATTGTGGTTTGGGTTAGAGTTAGGGTTAGGGTTAGGGTTCGGGTTTGGTTTAGAGTTAGGGTTAGGTTAGGGTTTTGGTTAGAGTTAGGGTTAGGGTGAGTTGTTGGATTAGGGTTATGGTTAGGGTTAGGGTTAGGATTAGGGATAGGGTTAGGGTTCCGATTAGAGTTAGGTTTAGAGTTTGGGTTTGGGTAAGGGTTAAGGTTAGGGTTAGGGTAAGGGTTAGGGTTAGGGTTAGGGTTAGGGTTAGGACTAGGATTAGTGTTAGGGTTAGTGTTAGGATTAGGTTTAGGGTTTGGGTTTAGGTTTGGTTTATGGTTAGGGTTAGGGTTTAGGGTTAGGGTTAGGGTTAGGGTTAGGGTTTCGGTTTGGGTTATGTTTTGGGTTAGGTTTAGGGTTAGGGTTAGGGTTTGGGTTCGGGTTAGGAATAGGGTTATGGTTTGAGTTTGAATTAGGCTTAGGGTTAGCATTAGGGTTAGGATTAGGGTTAGGGTTAGGGTTTGGGTTAGGGTTAGGGTTAGGGGTAGGGTTAGGGTTAGGATTAGGGTTTGGGTTAGGGTTAGGTTTGAATCTGGATTAGTATTAGGGTTATGGTTAGTGTTAAGATTATGGTTAGGGTTAGGGTTAGGATTAGGTTTTGGGTGAGGGTTAGGGTTAGGGTAAGGGTTAGGATAAGGATGAGGGTTAGGTTTAGGGTTAGGATTAGGGTTATTATTTGGGTTATGGTTTGGGTTAGGGTTAGTGTTAGGGTTTGGGTTAGGTTTTCTGTTAGGATTAGGGTTAAGGTTAGAATTAGGGTTACGGTTGGGGTTACGGTTAGGGTTAGGGTTAGGATAAGGATGAGGGTTAGGGTTAGGGTTAGGGTTAGGGTTAGGGTTAGGGTTTGGGTAAGGCTTACGTTTGAATCTGGGTTAGTATTAGGGTTATGGTTAGTGTTAAGATTATGGTTAGGGTTAGGGTTAGGATTAGGTTTTGGGTGAGGGTTAGGGTTAGGGTTAGGGTTAGGATAAGGATGAGGGTTAGGGTTAGGTTTAGGATGAGGGTTATTATTTGGGTTATGGGTTGGGTTAGGGTTAGTGTTAGGCTTTGGGTTAGTGTTAGAGTTAGGGTTTGAGTTAGGGTTAGGTTTAGGCTTACATTTGGGTTTGGGTTAGAGTTAGGGTTAGGGTTAGGGTTTGGGTTTGGTTTAGAGTTAGGGTTAGGTTAGGGTTTGGGTTAGAGTTATGGTTAGGGTGAGGTGTTGGATTAGGGTTATGGTTATGGTTAGGGTTAGGATTAGGGTTAGGGTTAGGGTTCCGATTAGAGTTAGGTTTAGAGTGTGGGTTTGGGTAAGGGTTAATTTTAGGGTTAGGGTTAGGGTTACGGTTAGGGTTAGGGTTAGGGTTAGGACTAGGATTAGTGTTAGGGTTAGTGTTAGGATTAGGGTTAGGGTTTGGGTTTAGGTTTGGGTTATGGTTAGGGTTAGGGTTTAGGGTTAGGGTTAGGGTTAGGGTTTCGGTTTGGGTTATGTTTTGGGTTAGGTTTAGGGTTTGGGTTAGGAATAGGGTTATGGTTTGAGTTTGAATTAGGTTTAGGGTTAGCTTTTGGGTTAGGATTAGGGTTAGGGTTAGGGGTTGGGGTAGGGTGAGGGGTAGGGTTAGGGTTAGGGTTTGGGTTAGGGTTAGGTTTGAATCTGGGTTAGTATTAGGGTTATGGTTAGTATTAAGATTAAGGTTAGGGTTAGGTTTAGGATTAGTGTTTCAGTTAGGGTTTGGGTTCGGGTTAGGGTTAGGTTTAGGGTTAGGGTTTGATTTAGGGTAACGGTTAGGTTTATGGTTAGTGTTAGGGTTTGGGTTAGGGTTAGGGTTAGGACTAGGGTTAGTGTTAGGGTTAGGTTTAGTGTTAGCATTAGGGTTAGGATTAGGGTTAGGGTTAGGGTTTGGGTTAGGGTTTTGGTTAGGGTTGAGGTTAGGGTTAGGGTTAGGGTTAGGGTGTGTTTTAGGGTTAGGGTTAGTGTTAGGGTTTGGGTGAGGGTTAGGGTTAGGGTTAGGATTAGGGTTAGGTTTTGTGTTAAGATTAGGGTTTGGGGTTGGGTTTGGGTTAGGGTTAGGGTTAGGGTTAGGGTTAGAATTAGGGTTAGGGTTAGGTTTAGGGTTAGGTTTAGGGTTAGAATAAGGATGAGGGTTAGGGTTAGGGTTAGGATTAGGGTTATTATTTGGGTTATGGTTTGGGTTAGTGTTGGGGTTAGGGTTTTGGTTAGTGTTAGAGTTAGGGTTTGAGTTAGGTTTAGGTTTAGGGTTAGGTTAGGGTTTGGGTTAGAGATAGGGTTAGGGTGAGGTGTTGGATTAGGGTTGTGGTTAGGGTTAGAGTTAGGATTAGGTTTAGGGTTAGGGTTCCGATTAGAGTTAGGTTTAGAGTTTGGGTTTGAGTAAGGGTTAAGGTTAGGGTTAGGGTTAGGATTAGGGTTAGGGTTAGGACTAGGATTAGGGTTAGGATTAGCATTAGGATTAGGGTTAGGGTTAGGGTTAGGGGTACGGTTTCGGTTTGGGTTATGTTTTGGGCTAGTTTTAGGGTTAGGGTGAGGGTTTCGGATGGGTTAGGATTAGGGTTAGGGTTTGAGTTTGAATAAGGTTTAGGGAAAGCATTAGGGTTAGGGTTACGTTTAGGATAAGTGTTTCAGTTAGGGATAGGCATAGGCTTAGGGTTTGGGTTCGGGTTAGGGTTAGCGTTTGATTTAGGTTTAAGGTTAGGGTTAGGGTTAGTGTTAGGTTTTGGGTTAGGGTTAGGGTTAGGAATAGGGTTAGCTTTAGGGTTAGGTTTATTGTTAGCATTAGGGTTAGGATTAGCGTTAGGGTTAGGGTTTGGGTTAGGGTTAGGGTTAGGGTTAGGATTAGGGTTTGGGTTAGGGTTAGGGTTAGGGTTAGGTTTAGGGTTAGGATCAGGGTTAGGGTTTGTGTTAAGATTAGGGTTTGGGTTTGAGTTAGGGTTAGGTTTAGGGTTAGGGTTAGGGTTAGGGAAAAGGTTAGAATTATGGTTAGGGTTAAGTTTAGGGTTAGGGTTAGGTTTAGGGTTAGGGTTAGGGTTAGGGTTGGTGTTAAGATTATGGTTAGGGTTAGGGTTTGGGTTAGGTTTTCTGTTAGGATTAGGGTTAGGGTTAGAATTAGGGTTACGGTTAGGGTTACGGTTAGGGTTAGGATTAGGATAAGTATGAGCGTTAGGGTTAGGGTTAGGATTAGAGGTATTATTTGGTGTATGGTTTGGGTTAGGGTTAGGGTTAGGGTTTGGGTTAGTGTTAGAGTTAGGGTTTGAGTTAGGGTTAGGTTTAGGTTTAGGTTAGGGTTAGGGTTAGGGTTAGGGTTAGGGTTAGGGTTAGGACTAGGATTAGGGTTAGGGTTAGGGTTATGGTTAGGGTTTGGATTAGCGTTTGGGGTTAGGGGTTAGGGGTTAAGTTTAGGTTTAGGGTTAGGGTTAGGGATTGGTTTACGGTTAGGGTTAGGTTTAGGGTTAGGTTTAGGTTTTGGTTTAGTGTTAGGGTTAGCGTTTAGGTTAGGGTTAGGGTTAGGGTTAGTGTTAGGGTTACGGTTTGGTTTAGGATTACGGTTAGGTTTAGGTTTTTGGTTAAGTTTCGGGTTAGGGTTATGGTTTGCGTTCGGGTTGGGTTAGTGTTAGGGTTTTAGTTAGGGTTAGGGTTAGGTTTAGGGTTAGGTTTAGGGTTAGTTTTTGGGTTAGGGTTAGGCTTAGGGTTAGGGTTTGAGTTTGAGTTAGGTTTAGGGTTAGCATTAGGGTTAGGATTAGGGTTAGGGTTTTGGTTTGGGTTAGGGTTAGGGTTAGGGTTTGGGTTAGGGTTAGGTTTGAATCTGGGTTAATGTTAGGGTTATGGTTAGTGTTAAGATTATGGTTAGGGTTAGGGTTAGGGTTAGGTTTTGGGTAAGGGTTAGGGTTAGGGTTAGGGTTAGATTTAGGTTTAGGGTTAGGGTTAGGGTTAGTGTTAGGATAAGGATGAGGGTTAGGGTTAGGGTTAGGATGAGGGTTATTATTTGGGTTATGGTTTGGGTTAGGGTTAGTGTTAGGGTTTGGGTTAGTGTTAGAGTTAGGGTTTGAGTTAGGGTTAGGTTTAGGCTTACATTGGGGTTTGGGTTAGAGTTAGGGTTAGGGTTAGGGTTTGGGTTTGGTTTAGAGTTAGGGTTAGGTTAGGGTTTGGGTTAGAGTTAGGGTTAGGGTGAGGTGTTGGATTAGGGTTATGGTTAGGGTTAGGGTTAGGGTTCCGATTAGAGTTAGGTTTAGAGTTTGGGTTTGGGTAAGGGTTAAGGTTAGGGTTAGGGTTAGGGTTAGGGTTAGGGTTAGGGTTAGGACTAGGATTAGTGTTAGGGTTAGTGTTAGGATTAGGGTTAGGGTTTGGGTTTAGGTTTGGGTTATGGTTAGGGTTAGGTTTTTGGGTTAGGGTTAGGGTTATTGTTAGGGTTTCGGTTTGGGTTATATTTTGGGTTAGGTTTAGGGTTAGGGTTAGGGTTTGGGTTCGGGTTAGGAATACGGTTATGGTTTGAGTTTGAATTAGGTTTAGGTTTAGCATTAGGGTTAGGATTAGGGTTAGGGTTAGGGTTTGGGTTAGGGTTAGGTTTAGGGTTAGGGTTAGGGTTAGGTTTTGGGTGAGGGTTAGGGTAAGTGTTAGGGTTAGACTTAGGTTTAGGGTTAGGGTTAGGGTTAGGGTTAGGGTTAGGATAAGGATGAGGGTTAGGGTTAGGTTTAGGATGAGTGTTATTATTTGGGTTATGGTTTGGGTTAGGGTTAGTGTTAGGGTTTGGGTTAGTGTTAGAGTTAGGGTTTGAGTTAGGGTTAGGTTTAGGCTTACATTGGGGTTTGGGTTAGAGTTAGGGTTAGGGTTAGGGTTTGGGTTTGGTTTAGAGTTAGGGTTAGGTTTGGGTTTGGGTTAGAGTTAGGGTTAGGGTGAGGTGTTGGATTAGGGTTATGGTTAGGGTTAGGGTTAGGATTAGGGTTAGGGTTAGGGTTCCGATTAGAGTTAGGTTTAGAGTTTGGGTTTGGGTAAGGGTTAAGGTTAGGGTTAGGGTTAGGTTTAGAATTTGGGTTTGGGTAAGGGTTAAGGTTAGGGTTAGGGTTAGGGTTAGGGTTAGGGTTAGGGTTAGGGTTAGGACTAGGATTAGTGTTAGGGTTAGTGTTAGGTTTAGGGTTAGGGTTTGGGTTTAGGTTTGGGTTATGGTTAGGGTTAGTGTTAGTTTTAGGGTTTAGGGTTAGGTTTAGGGTTAGGGTTAGGGTTTCGGTTTGGGTTATGTTTTGGGTTAGGGTTAGGGTTAGGGTTAGGGTTTGGGTTCGGGTTAGGAATAGGGTTATGGTTTGAGTTTGAATTAGGTTTAGGGTTAGCATTAGGGTTAGGGATAGGTTTAGGATTAGTGTTTCAGTTAGGCTTCGTGTTAGGGTTAGGGTTTGGGTACGGTTAGGGTTAGGGTTAGGGTTAGGGTTAGGGTTAGGGTTTGATTTAGGGTTAGGGTTAAGGTTAGGGTTAGTGTTAGGGTTTGGGTTAGTGTTAGAGTTGGGGTTTGAGTTAGGGTTAGGTTTAGGCTTACATTGGGGTTTGGGTTAGAGTTAGGGTTAGGGTTAGGGTTTGGGTTTGGTTTAGAGTTAGGGTTAGGTTTGGGTTTGGGTTAGAGTTAGGGTTAGGGTGAGGTGTTGGATTAGGGTTATGGTTAGGGTTAGGGTTAGGATTAGGGTTAGGGTTAGGGTTCCGATTAGAGTTAGGTTTAGAGTTTGGGTTTGGGTAAGGGTTAAGGTTAGGGTTAGGGTTAGGTTTAGAGTTTGGGTTTGGGTAAGGGTTAAGGTTAGGGTTAGGGTTAGGGTTAGGGTTAGGGTTAGGGTTAGGGTTAGGACTAGGATTAGGGTTAGGGTTAGTGTTAGGTTTAGGGTTAGGGTTTGGGTTTAGGTTTGGGTTATGGTTAGGGTTAGTGTTAGGTTTAGGGTTTAGGGTTAGGTTTAGGGTTAGGGTTAGGGTTTCGGTTTGGGTTATGTTTTGGGTTAGGGTTAGGGTTAGGGTTAGGGTTTGGGTTCGGGTTAGGAATAGGGTTATGGTTTGAGTTTGAATTAGGTTTAGGGTTAGCATTAGGGTTAGGGATAGGTTTAGGATTAGTGTTTCAGTTAGGCTTAGTGTTAGGGTTAGGGTTTGGGTACGGTTAGGGTTAGGGTTAGGGTTAGGGTTAGGGTTAGGGTTAGGGTTTGATTTAGGGTTAGGGTTAAGGTTAGGGTTAGTGTTAGGGTTTGGGTTAGGGTTAGGGTTAGGAATAGGGTTAGTGATAAGGTTAGGTTTAGGGTTAGCATTAGGGTTAGGATTAGGTTTAGGGTTAGGGTTTGGGTTAGGGTTAGGGTTAGGGTTAGGGTTAGGTTTAGGGTTTGGTTTAGCGTTACGGTTAGGGTTAGGGTTTGGGTGAGGGTTAGGGTTAGGGTTAGGGTTAGGGTTTGTGTTAAGATTAGGGTTTGGGTTTGGGTTAGGTTAGGGTTTGGGTTACAGTTAGGGTTAGGGTTAGGGTTTGGGTTTGGTTTAGTGTTAGGGTTAGTTTAGGGTTTGGGTTAGAGTTAGGGTTAGGGTGAAGTGTTGGATTAAGGTTAGGGTTAGGGTTAGGACTAGGATTAGTGTTAGTGTTAATGTTAGGATTAGGGTTAGGGTTTGGGTTTAGGTTTGGGTTATGGTTAGGGTTAGGGTTTAGGGTTAGGGTTAGGGTTAGGGTTTCGGTTTGGGTTATGTTTTGGGTTAGGTTTAGGGTTTGGGTTCGGGTTAGGAATAGGGTTATGGTTTGAGTTTGAATTAGGTTTAGGGTTAGCATTAGGGTTAGGATTAGGGTTAGGGTTAGGGTTTGGATTAGGGTTAGGGTTAGGGTTAGGGTTAGGGTTAGGGTTTGGGTTAGGGTTAGGTTTGAATCTGGGTTAGTATTAGGGTTATGGTTAGTGTTAAGATTATGGTTAGGGTTAGGGTTAGGATTAGGTTTTGGGTGAGGGTTAGGGTTAGGGTTAGGGTTAGGATAAGGATGAGGGTTAGGGTTAGTGTTAGGATTAGGGTTATTATTTGGGTTATGGTTTGTTTTAGGGTTAGTGTTAGGGTTTGGGTTAGTGTTAGAGTTAGGGTTTGAGTTAGGGTTAGGTTTAGGCTTACATTGGGGTTTGGGTTAGAGTTAGGGTTAGGGTTAGGGTTTGGTTTTGGTTTAGAGTTAGGGTTAGGTTAGGGTTTGGGTTAGAGTTAGGGTTAGGGTGAGGTGTTGGATTAGGGTTATGGATAGGGTTAGGGTTAGGATTAGGGTTAGGGTTAGGGTTCCGATTAGAGTTAGGGTTAGAGTTTGGGTTTGGTAAGGGTTAAGGTTAGGTTTAGGGTTAGGGTTAGGGTTAGTGTTGGTGTTAAGATTTTGGTTAGGGTTAGGGTTTGGGTTAGGTTTTCTGTTAGGATTAGGGTTAAGGTTAGAATTAGGGTTACGGTTAGGGTTACGGTTAGGGTTAGGGTTAGGATAAGGATGAGGGTTAGCGTTAGGGTTAGAATTAGGGTTATTATTTGGGTTATGGTTTGGGTTAGGGTTAGGGTTAGGGTTTGGGTTAGTGTTAGAGTTAGGGTTTGAGTTAGGGTTAGGTTTAGGTTTAGGTTAGGGTTAGGGTTAGGTTTAGGGTTAGGGTTAGGGTTAGGGTTAGGGTTAGGACTAGGATTAGGGTTAGGGTTAGGGTTAGGGTTTGGTTTAGCGTTTGGGGTTAGGGGTTAGGGGTTAAGTTTAGGTTTAGGGTTAGGGTTAGGGATTGATTTAGGGTTAGGGTTAGGTTTAGGGTTAGGTTTAAGTTTTGGGTTAGTGTTAGGGTTAGCGTTTGGGTTAGGGTTAGGGTTAGGGTTAGTGTTAGGGTTACGGTTTGGTTTAGGATTACGGTTAGGTTTAGGTTTTTGGTTCAGTTTCGGGTTAGGGTTATGGTTTGCGTTCGGGTTGGGTTAGTGTTAGGGTTTTAGTTAGGGTTAGGGTTAGGGTTAGGGTTAGGTTTAGGGTTAGGGTTTGGGTTAGGGTTAGCCTTAGGGTTAGGGTTTGAGTTTGAGTTAGGTTTAGGGTTAGCATTATGGTTAGGATTAGGGTTAGGGTTTTGGTTTGGGTTAGGGTTAGGTTTGAATCTGGGTTATTGTTAGGGTTATGGTTAGTCTTAAGATTATGGTTAGGGTTAGGGTTAGGGTTAGGTTTTGGGTGAGGGTTAGGGTTAGGGTTAGGGTTAGAATTCGGTTTAGGGTTAGGGTTAGGGTTAGGGTTAGGGTTAGGATATGGATGAGGGTTAGGGTTAGGGTTAGGATGAGGGTCATTATTTGGGTTATGGTTTGATTTAGGGTTAGTGTTAGGCTTTGGGTTAGTGTTAGAGTTAGGGTTTGAGTTAGGGTTAGGTTTAGTCTTACATTGGGGTTTGGGTTAGAGTTAGGGTTAGGGTTAGGGTTTGGGTTGGTTTAGAGTTAGGGTTAGGTTAGGGTTTGGGTTAGAGTTATGGTTAGGGTGAGGTGTTGGATTAGGGTTATGGTTAGGGTTAGGGTTAGGATTAGGGTTAGGGTTAGGGTTCCGATTAGAGTTAGGTTTAGAGTGTGGGTTTGGTTAAGGGTTAAGGTTAGGGTTAGGGTTAGGGTTAGGGTTAGGGTTAGGGTTAGGGTTAGGACTAGGATTAGTGTTAGGGTTAGTGTTAGGATTAGGGTTAGGGTTTGGGTTTAGGTTTGGGTTATGGTTAGGGTTAGGGTTTAGGGTTAGGGTTAGGGTTAGTGTTTCGGTTTGGGTTATGTTTTGGGTTAGGTTTAGGGTTTGGGTTCGGGTTAGGAATAGGGTTATGGTTTGAGTTTGAATTAGGTTTAGGGTTAGCATTAGGGTTAGGATTAGGGTTAGGGTTAGGGTTTGGGTTAGGGTTAGGTTTAGGGTTTGGGTTAGGGTTAGGTTTGTATCTGGGTTAGTATTAGGGTTATGGTTAGTGTTAAGATTATGGTTAGGGTTAGGGTTGGGATTAGGTTTTGGGTGAGGGTTAGGGTTAGGGTTAGGGTTAGGATAAGGATGAGGGTTAGGGTTAGGGTTAGGATTAGGGTTATTATTTGGGTTATGCTTTGGGTTAGGGTTAGTGTTAGGGTTTGTGTTAGTGTTAGAGTTAGGGTTTGAGTTAGGGTTAGGTTTAGGCTTACATTGGGGTTTGGGTTAGAGTTAGGGTTAGGGTTAGGGTTTGGGTTTGGTTTAGAGTTAGGGTTAGGTTAGGGTTTTGGTTAGAGTTAGGGTTGGGGTGAGTTGTTGGATTAGGGTTGTGGTTAGGGTTAGGGTTAGGATTAGGGTTAGGGTTAGAGTTCCGATTAGAGTTAGGTTTAGAGTTTGGGTTTGGGTAAGGGTTAAGGTTAGGGTTAGGGTTAGGGTTAGGGTGAGGGTTAGGACTAGGATTAGTGTTAGGGTTAGTGTTAGGATTAGGGTTAGGGTTTGGGTTTAGGTTTGGGTTATGGTTAGGGTTAGGGTTTAGGGTTAGGGTTAGGGTTAGGGTTAGGGTTTCGGTTTGGTTTATGTTTTGGGTTAGGTTTAGGGTTAGGGTTAGTGTTTGGGTTCGGGTTAGGAATAGGGTTATTGTTTGAGTTTGAA
>JAJHUQ010000065.1:357500-360000 GCA_035773235.1 Eospalax fontanierii | reverse complement strand
TTTTGGGTTAGGTTTAGGGTTAGGGTTAGTGTTTGGGTTCGGGTTAGGAATAGGGTTATTGTTTGAGTTTGAATTAGGTTTAGGGTTAGCATTAGGGTTAGGATTAGGGTTAGGGTTAGGGTTTGGGTTAGGGTTAGGGTTAGGGTTAGGGTTAGGGTTAGTGTTTGGGTTAGGGTTAGGTTTGAATCTGGGTTAGTATTAGGGTTATGGTTAGTGTTAAGATTATGGTTAGGGTTAGGGTTAGGATTAGGTTTTGGATGAGGGTTAGGGTTAGGGTTAGGGTTAGGATAAGGATGAGGGTTAGGGTTAGGGTTAGGATTAGGGTTATTATTTGGGTTATGGTTTGGGTTAGGTTTAGTGTTAGGGTTTGGGTTAGTGTTAGAGTTAGAGTTTGAGTTAGGCTTAGGTTTAGGCTTACATTGGGGGTTGGGTTAGAGTTAGTGTTAGGGTTAGGGTTGGGTTTGGTTTAGAGTTAGGGTTAGGTTAGGGTTTGGGTTAGAGTTAGGGTTAGGGTGAGGTGTTGGATTAGGGTTATGGTTAGGGTTAGGGTTAGGATTAGGGTTAGGGTTAGGGTTCCGATTAGAGTTAGGTTTAGAGTTTGGGTTTGGTAAGGGTTAAGGTTAGTTTTAGGGTTAGGGTTAGGGTTAGGGTTAGGACTAGGATTAGGTTTACGGTTAGCGTTAGGATTGGGTTTGGGGTTTGGATTTGGGTTTCGGTTATGGTTAGGGTTAGTGTTAGGGTTAGGGTTTAGTGTTAGGGTTAGGGTTAGGGTTTCGTTTTGGGTTATGTTTTGGGTTAGGTTTAGGGTTAGGGTTAGGGTTTCGGTTCGGGTTAGAAATAGGGTTAGGGTTTGAGTTTTAATTAGGTTTAGGGTTAGCATTATGGTTAGGGTTAGGTTTAGCATTAGTGTTTCAGTTAGGGTTTGGGTTCGGGTTAGGGTTAGGTTTAGGGTTAGAGTTTGATTTAGGGTTACGGTTAGGTTTAGGGTTAGTGTTAGATTTTGGGTTAGGGTTAGGGTTAGGACTAGGGTTAGTGTTAGGGTTAGGTTTAGTGTTAGCATTAGGGTTAGGATTAGGGTTAGGGTTAGGGTTTGGGTTAGGGTTAGGCTTAGGGTTAGGGTTAGGGTTAGGGTTAGGGTTAGGGTGTGTTTTAGGGTTAGGGTTAGTGTTAGGGTTTGGGTGAGGGTTAGGGTTAGGGTTAGGATTAGGGTTAGGATTTGTGTTAAGATTAGGGTTTGGGTTTGTGTTAGGGTAAGGGTTAGTGTTAGGGTTAGGGTTAGGGTTAGGGATAGAATTAGGGTTAGGGTTAGTTTTAGGGTAAGGGTTAGGGTTAGAATAAGAATGAGGGTTAGTGTTAGGGTTAGGAGTAGGGTTATTATTTGGGTTATGGTTTGAGTTAGTGTTGGGGTTAGGGTTTTGGTTAGTGTTAGAGTTAGGGTTTGAGTTAGGTTTAGGTTTAGGGTTAGATTAGGGTTTGTGTTAGAGATAGGGTTAGGGTGAGGTGTTGGATTAGGTTTATGGTTAGGGTTAGAGTTAGGATTAGGTTTAGGGTTAGGGTTCCGATTAGAGTTAGGTTTAGAGTTTGGGTTTGGGTAAGGGTTAAGGTTAGGGTTAGGGTTAGGGTTAGGGTTAGGGTTAGGACTAGGATTAGGGTTAGGATTAGCATTAGGATTAGGGTTAGGGTTAGGGTTAGGGTTACGGTTTCGTTTTGGGTTTTGTTTTGGGTTAGTTTTAGGGTTAGGGTTAGGTTTTGGGTTGGGTTAGGATTAGGGTTAGGGTTTGACTTTGAATTAGGTTTAGGGTTAGCATTAGAGTTAGGGTTAGGTTTAGGATAAGTGTTTCAGTTAGGGTTAGGGTTAGGGTTAGGGTTTGGGTTCGGGTTAGGGTTAGGGTTTGATTTAGGGTTAAGGTTAGGGTTAGGGTTAGTGTTAGGGTTTGGGTTAGGGTTAGGGTTAGGAATAGGGTTAGTTTTAGCGTTAGGTTTAGGGTTAGCATTAGGGTTAGGATTAGCGTTAGGGTTAGGTTTTGGGTTAGGGTTAGGGTTAGGGTTAGGATTAGGGTTTGGGTTGGGTTAGGGTAGGGTTAGGGTTAGGGTTAGGATCAGGGTTAGGGTTTGTGTTAAGATTAGGGTTTGGGTTTGAGTTAGGGATAGGTTTAGGGTTAGGGTTAGGGTTAGGGATAGGGTTAGAATTATGGTTAGGGTTAAGTTTAGGGTTAGGGTTAGGTTTAGGGTTAGGGTTAGGGTTAGGGTTGGTGTTAAGATTATGGTTAGTGTTAGGGTTTGGTTTAGGTTTTCTGTTAGGATTAGGGTTAGGGTTAGAATTAGGGTTACGGTTAGGGTTACGGTTAGGGTTAGGGTTAGGATAAGGATGAGGGTTAGGGTTAGGGTTAGGATTAGGGTTATTATTTGGGTTATGGTTTGGGTTAGGGTTAGGGTTAGGGTTTGGGTTAGTGTTAGAGTTAGGGTTTGAGTTAGTGTTAGGTTTAGGTTTAGGTTAGGG
>JAJHUQ010000065.1:347500-352500 GCA_035773235.1 Eospalax fontanierii | reverse complement strand
GTGTTAGGGTTAGGGTTTAGTGTTAGGGTTAGGGTTGGGGTTTCGGTTTGGGTTATGTTTTGGGTTAGGTTTAGGGTTAGGTTTAGGGTTTCGGTTCGGGTTAGAAATAGGGTTAGGGTTTGAGTTTTAATTAGGTTTAGGTTTAGCATTATGGTTAGGGTTAGGTTTAGGATTAGTGTTTCAGTTAGGGTTTGGGTTCGGGTTTAGGTTTGGGTACGGTTAGGGTTAGGGTTAGGGTTAGGGTTTGGGTTTGGTTTAGAGTTAGGGTTAGGTTAGGGTTTGGGTTAGAGTTAGGGTTAGGGTGAGGTGTTGGACTATGGTTATGGTTAGGGTTAGGGTTAGGATTAGGGTTAGGGTTAGGGTTCCGATTAGAGTTAGGTTTAGAGTTTTGGTTTGGGTAAGGGTTAAGGTTAGGGTTAGGTTTAGGGTTATGGTTAGGGTTAGGGTTAGGGTTAGGACTAGGAATAGGGTTAGGGTTAGTGTTAGGTTTAGGGTTAGGGTTTGGGTTTAGGTTTGGGTTATGATTAGGGTTAGTGTTAGGTTTAGGGTTTAGGGTTAGGTTTAGGGTTAGGGTTAGGGTTTCGGTTTGGGTTATGTTTTGGGTTAGGGTTAGGGTTAGGGTTAGGGTTTGGGTTCGGGTTAGGAATAGGGTTATGGTTTGAGTTTGAATTAGGTTTAGGGTTAGCATTAGGGTTAGGGATAGGTTTAGGATTAGTGTTTCAGTTAGGCTTAGTGTTAGGGTTAGGGTTTGGGTACGGTTAGGGTTAGGGTTAGGGTTAGGGTTAGGGTTAGGGTAAGGGTTTGATTTAGGGTTAGGGTTAAGGTTAGGGTTAGTGTTAGGGTTTGGGTTAGGGTTAGGGTTAGGAATAGGGTTAGTGATAAGGTTAGGTTTAGGGTTAGCATTAGGGTTAGGATTAGGTTTAGGGTTAGGGTTTGGGTTAGGGTTAGGGTTAGGGTTAGGGTTAGGTTTAGGGTTTGGTTTAGGGTTACGGTTAGGGTTAGGGTTTGGGTGAGGGTTAGGGTTAGGGTTAGGCTTAGGATTTGTGTTAAGATTAGGGTTTGGGTTTGGGTTAGATTAGGGTTTGGGCTACAGTTAGGGTTAGGGTTAGGGTTTGGGTTTGGTTTAGTGTTAGGGTTAGTTTAGGGTTTGGGTTAGAGTTAGGGTTAGGGTGAAGTGTTGGATTAAGGTTAGGGTTAGGGTTAGGACTAGGATTAGTGTTAGGGTTAATGTTAGGATTAGGGTTAGGGTTTGGGTTTAGGTTGGGGTTATGGTTAGGGTTAGGGTTTAGGGTTAGGGTTAGGGTTAGGGTTTCGGTTTGGGTTATGTTTTGGGTTAGGTTTAGGGTTTGGGTTCGGGTTAGGAATAGGGTTATGGTTTGAGTTTGAAAAAGGTTTAGGGTTAGCATTAGGGTTAGAATTGGGTTAGGGTTAGGGTTTGGGTTAGGGTTAGGGTTAGGGTTAGGGTTAGGGTTTGGGTTAGGGTTAGGTTTGAATCTGGGTTAGGGTTAGGGTTATGGTTAGTGTTAAGATTATGGTTAGGGTTAGGGTTAGGGTAAGGGTTAGGGTTAGGGTTAGGGTTAGGGTTAGGACTAGGATTAGGGTTAGGGTTAGGGTTAGGGTTAGGGTTTGGTTTAGCGTTTGGGGTTAGGGGTTAGGGGTTAAGTTTAGGTTTAGTGTTAGGGTTAGGGATTGGTTTAGGGGTAGGGTTAGGTTTAGGGTTAGGTTTAGGTTTTGGGTTAGTGTTAGGGTTAGCGTTTGGTTTAGGGATAGGGTTAGGGTTAGTGTGAGGGTTTCGGTTTGGTTTAGGATTACGGTTAGGTTTAGGTTTTTGGTTAAGTTTCGGGTTAGGGTTATGGTTTGCGTTCGGGTTGGGTTAGTGTAAGGGTTTTAGTTAGGGTTAGGGTTAGGGTTAGGGTTAAGTTTAGGGTTAGGGTTTGGGTTAGGGTTAGCCTTAGGGTTAGGGTTTGAGTTTGAGTTAGGTTTAGGGTTAGCATTAGGGTTAGGATTAGGGTTAGGGTTTTGGTTTGGGTTAGGGTTAGGTTTGAATCTGGGTTATTGTTAGGGTTATGGTTAGTGTTAAGATTATGGTTAGGGTTAGGGTTAGGGTTAGGTTTTGGGTGAGGGTTAGGGTTAGGGTTAGGGTTAGAATTCGGTTTAGGGTTAGGGTTAGGGTTAGGGTTAGGGTTAGGATAAGGATGAGGGTTAGGGTTAGGGTTAGGATGAGGGTTATTATTTGGGTTATGGTTTGGGTTAGGGTTAGTGTTAGGCTTTGGGTTAGTGTTAGAGTGAGGGTTTGAGTTAGGGTTAGGTTTAGGCTTACATTGGGGTTTGGGTTAGAGTTAGGGTTAGGGTTAGGGTTTGGGTTTGGTTTAGAGTTAGGGTTAGGTTAGGGTTTGGGTTAGAGTTATGGTTATTGTGAGGTGTTGGATTAGGGTTATGGTTAGGGTTAGGGTTAGGATTAGGGTTAGGGTTAGGGTTCCGATTAGAGTTAGGTTTAGAGTGTGGGTTTGGTTAAGGGTTAAGGTTAGGGTTAGGGTTAGGGTTAGGGTTAATGTTAGGGTTAGGGTTAGGACTAGGATTAGTGTTAGGGTTAGTGTTAGGATTAGTGTTAGGGTTTGGGTTTAGGTTTGGGTTATGGTTAGGGTTAGGGTTTAGGGTTAGGGTTAGGGTTAGGGTTTCGGTTTGGGTTATGTTTTGGGTTAGGTTTAGGGTTTGGGTTCGGGTTAGGAATAGGGTTATGGTTTGAGTTTGAATTAGGTTTAGGGTTAGCATTAGGGTTAGGATTAGGGTTAGGGTTAGGGTTTGGGTTAGGGTTAGGTTTAGGGTTAGGGTTAGGGTTTGGGTTAGGGTTAGGTTTGAATCTGGGTTAGTATTAGGGTTATGGTTAGTGTTAAGATTATGGTTAGGGTTAGGGTTAGGATTAGGTTTTGGGTGAGGGTTAGGGTTGGGGTTAGGGTTAGAATAAGGATGAGGGTTAGGGTTAGGGTTAGGATTAGGGTTATTATTTGGGTTATACTTTGGGTTAGTGTTTGTGTTTGGGTTTTTGATAGTGTCAGAGTTAGGGTTTGAGTTAGGGTTAGGTTTAGGCTTACATTGGGGCTTGGGTTAGAGTTAGGGTTAGGGTTAGGGTTTGGGTTTGGTTTAGAGTTAGGGTTAGGTTAGGGTTGTGGTTAGGGTTAGGGTTAGGGTGAGTTGTTGGATTAGGGTTATGGTTAGGGTTAGGGTTAGGATTAGGGTTAGGGTTAGGGTTAGGGTTAGGGTTAGGGTTAGGACTAGGATTAGTGTTAGGGTTAGTGTTAGGATTAGGGTTAGTGTTTGGGTTTAGGTTAGGGTTTGGGTTTGGGTTAGGGTTTAGGGTTAGGGTTAGGGTTAGGGTTAGGGTTTCGGTTTGGGTTATGTTTTGGGTTAGGTTTAGGGTTAGGGTTAGTGTTTGGGTTCGGGTTAGGAATAGGGTTATTGTTTGAGTTTGAATTAGGTTTAGGGTTAGCATTAGGGTTAGGATTAGGGTTAGGGTTAGGGTTTGCGTTAGGGTTAGGGTTAGGGGTAGGGTTTGGGTTAGGGGTAGGTTTGAATCTGGGTTAGTATTAGGGTTATGGTTAGTGTTAAGATTATGGTTAGGGTTAGGGTTAGGATTAGGTTTTGGGTGAGGGTTAGGGTTAGGGTTAGGGTTAGGATAAGGATGAGGGTTAGGGTTAGGGTTAGGATTAGGGTTATTATTTGGGTTATGGTTTGGGTTAGGGTTAGTGTTAGGGTTTGGGTTAGTGTTAGAGTTAGGGTTTGAGTTAGGGTTAGGTTTAGGCTTACATTGGGGTTTGGGTTAGAGTTAGGGTTAGGGTTAGGGTTTGGGTTTGGTTTAGAGTTAGGGTTAGGTTAGGGTTTGGGTTAGAGTTAGGGTTAGGGTGAGGTGTTGGATTATGGTTATGGTTAGGGTTAGGGTTAGGATTAGGGTTAGGGTTAGGGTTCCGATTAGAGTTAGGTTTAGAGTTTGCGTTTGGTAAGGGTTAAGGTTAGGTTTAGGGTTAGGGTTAGGGTTAGGGTTAGGACTAGGATTAGGTTTAGGGTTAGCGTTAGGATTAGGTTTAGGGTTTGGATTTAGGTTTCGGTTATGGTTAGGGTTAGTGTTAGGGTTAGGGTTTAGTGTTAGGGTTAGGGTTAGGGTTTCGGTTTGGGTTATGTTTTGGGTTAGGTTTAGGGTTAGGGTTAGGGTTTCGGTTCGGGTTAGAAATAGGGTTAGGGTTTGAGTTTTAATTAGGTTTAGGTTTAGCGTTATGGTTAGGGTTAGGTTTAGGATTAGTGTTTCAGTTAGGGTTTGAGTTCGGGTTAGGGTTAGGTTTAGGGTTAGGGTTTGATTTAGGGTTACGGTTAGGTTTAGGGTTAGTGTAAGGGTTGGGGTTAGGTTTAGGGTTAGGAGTAGGGTTAGTGTTAGGGTTAGGTTTAGTGTTAGCATTAGGGTTAGGATTAGGGTTAGGGTTAGGGTTTGGGTTAGGGTTAGGGTTAGTGTTAGGGTTTGGGTGAGGGTTAGGGTTAGGGTTAGGATTAGGGTTAAGATTTGTGTTAAGATTAGGGTTTGGGTTTGTGTTAGGGTAAGGGTTAGGGTTAGGGTTAGGGTTAGGGTTAGGGTTAGAATTAGGGTTAGGGTTAGGTTTAGGGTTAGGGTTAGGGTTAGAATAAGGATGAGGGTTAGGGTTAGGGTTAGGATTAGGGTTATTATTTCGGTTATGGTTTGGGTTAGTGTTGGGGATAGGGTTTTGGTTAGTGTTAGAGTTAGGGTTTGAGTTAGGTTTAGGTTTAGGGTTAGGTTAGGGTTTGGGTTAGAGATAGGGTTAGGGTGAGGTGTTGGATTAGGGTTATGGTTAGGGTTAGAGTTAGGATTAGGTTTAGGGTTAGGGTTCCGATTAGAGTTAGGTTTAGAGTTTGGGTTAGGGTTAGGGTTTGATTTACGGTTAAGTTTAGGGTTAGGGTTAGTGTTAGGGTTTGGGTTAGGGTTAGGACTAGGATTA
>JAJHUQ010000065.1:335000-340000 GCA_035773235.1 Eospalax fontanierii | reverse complement strand
GGGTTTGGGTTTGGGTTAGGTTAGGGTTTGGTTTACAGTTAGGGTTAGGGTTAGGGTTTGGGTTTGGTTTAGTGTTAGGGTTAGTTTAGGGTTTGGGTTAGAGTTAGGGTTAGGGTGAAGTGTTGGATTAAGGTTATGGTTAGGGTTAGGGTTAGGATAAGGGTTAGGGTTAGGGTTCCAATTAGAGTTAGGTTTAGAGTTTGGGTTTGGGTAAGGGTTAAGGTTAGGGTTAGGGTTAGGGTTAGGGTTAGGGTTAGGGTTAGGACTAGGATTAGGGTTAGGGTTAGTGTTAGGATTAGGGTTACGGTTAGGGTTAGGGTTAGGTTTTCGGTTTGGGTTATGTTTTGGGTTAGTTTTAGGGTTAGGGTTAGGGTTAGGGTTAGGGTTAAGGTTAGGATTAGGGTTAGGTTTTGAGTTTGAATTAGGTTTAGGGTTAGCATTAGGGTTAGGGTTTGATTTAGGATAAGTGTTTCAGTTAGGGTTTGGGTTAGGGTTAGGGTTAGGTTTAGGGTTAGGGTTTGGGTTAGGGTTAGGGTTAGGGTTAGGATTTGGGTTAGGGTTAGGGTTAGGGTTAGGGTTAGGTTTTGGGTTAGGATTAGGGTTAGGGTTAGGGTTAGGGTTAGGGTTAGGGTTAGGACTAGGATTAGGGTTATGGTTAGGGTTAGGGTTAGGATTAGGGTTAGGGTTAGGGTTCCGATTAGAGTTAGGTTTAGAGTTTGGGTTTGGGTAAGGGTTAAGGTTAGGTTTAGGTTTAGGGTTAGGGTTAGGGTTAGGACTAGGATTAGGGTTAGGGTTAGGGTTAGGGTTAGGGTTAGGGTTAAGGTTAGGGTTAGTGTTAGGGTTTGGGTTAGGGTTAGGGTTAGGAATAGGGTTAGTGATAAGGTTAGGTTTAGGGTTAGCATTAGGGTTAGGATTAGGTTTAGGGTTAGGGTTTGGGTTAGGGTTAGGGTTAGGGTTAGGGTTAGGTTTAGGGTTTGGTTTAGGGTTACGGTTAGGGTTAGGGTTTGGGTGAGGTTTAGGGTTAGGGTTAGGGTTAGGGTTTGTGTTAAGATTAGGGTTTGGGTTTGGGTTAGGGTAGGGTTCGGGTTTGTGTTGGGGTTAGGGTTAGGGTTTGGGTTTGGATTAGTGTTAGGGTTAGTTTAGGGTTTGGGTTAGAGTTAGGGTTAGGGTGAAGTGTTGAATTAGGGTTATGGTTAGGGTTAGGGTTAGGGTTAGGGTTAGGGTTAGGGTTAGAGTTAGGTTTAGAGTTTGGGTTTGGGTAAGGGTTAAGGTTAGGTTTAGGGTTAGGGTTAGGATTAGGACTAGGATTAGGGTTAGGGTTAGGGTTAGGATTAGGGTTACGGTTAGGGTTAGGGTTAGGTTTTCGGTTGGGGTTATGTTTTGGGTTAGGTTTAGGGTTAGGGTTAGGGTTAGGGTTAGGGTTAAGGTTAGGATTAGGGTTAGGGTTTGAGTTTGAATTAGGTTTAGGGTTATCATTAGGGTTAGGGTTAGATTTAGGATAAGTGTTTCAGTTAGGGTTTGGGTTAGGGTTAGGGTTAGGGTTAGGGTTCGGGTTAGGGTTTGGGTTAGGGTTAGGGTTAGGGTTAGGGTTTGGGTTAGGGTTAGGGTTAGGGTTAGGGTTAGGTTTTGGGTTAGGATTAGGGTTAGGGTTAGGGTTAGGGTTAGGGTTAGGGTTAGGGTTACAGTTAGGACTAGGATTAGGGTTATGGTTAGGGTTAGGGTTAGGATTAGGGTTAGGGTTAGGGTTCTGATTAGAGTTAGTTTTAGAGTTTGGTTTTGGGTAAGGGTTAAGGTTAGGTTTAGGGTTAGGGTTAGGGTTAGGGTTAGGACTAGGATTAGGGCTAGGGTTAGGGTTAGGATTAGGGTTAGGGTTTGGTTTTAGGTTTGGGTTATGGTTAGGGTAAGGGTTAGGGTTAGTGTTTAGGGTTAGGGTTAGGTTTAAGGTTAGGGTTTCGGTTTGGGTTATGTTTTGGGTTAGGTTTAGGGTTAGGGTTAGGGTTTGAGTTGGAATTAGGTTTAGGGTTAGCATTAGGGTTAGGGTTAGGGTTAGGTTTAGGATTAGTGTTTCAGTTAGGGTTAGGGTTAGGGTTAGGTTTTGGGTTCGGGTTAGGGTTAGGGTTAGGTTTAGGTTTTGATTTAGGGTTAGGGTTAGGGTTAGGGTTTTTGTTAGGGTTTGGGTTAGGGTTAGGGTTAAGACTAGGGTTAGTGTTAGGGTTAGGTTTAGGGTTAGGGTTTGGGTTCGGGTTAGGGTTAGGGTTAGGGTTAGGGTTTGATTTAGGGTTAAGGTTAGGGTTAGGGTTAGTGTTAGTGTTTGGGTTAGGGTTAGGGTTAGGAGTAGGGTTAGTTTTAGGGTTAAGTTTACGGTTAGCATTAGGGTTAGGATTAGCGTTAGGGTTAGGGTTAATGTTAGGGTTAGGGTTAAGGTTAGGGTTTGGTTTTAGGTTTGGGTTATGGTTAGGGTAAGGGTTAGTGTTAGGGTTTAGGGTTAGGGTTAAGTTTAAGGTTAGGGTTTCGGTTTGGGTTATTATTTGGGTTAGGTTTAGGGTTAGGGTTAGGGTTTGAGTTGGAATTAGGTTTAGGGTTAGCATTAGGGTTAGGGTTAGGTTTAGGATTAGTGTTTCGGTTAGGATTAAGGTTAGGGTTAGGGTTAGGGTTCCGATTAGAGTTAGGTTTAGAGTTTGGGTTTGGGTAAGGGTTAAGGTTAGGGTTAGGCTTAGGGATAGGAATAGGGTTAGTACTAGGATTAGGGTTATTGTTAGCGTTAGGATTAGGGTTAGGGTTAGGGTTAGGGTTAGGGTTTCGGTTTGGGTTATGTTTTGGGTTAGGTTTAGGGTTAGGGTTAGAGTTTATTGTTTTGGTTAGGTTTAGTATTAGCGTTAGGGTTTGAGTTTGAATTAGGTTTAGGGTTAGCATTAGGCTTATGGTTAGGTTTAGGATAAGTGTTTCAGTTAGGTTTAGTGTTAGGGTTAGGGTGAGGGTTAGGGTTTGATTTAGGGTTAGGGTTAGGCTTAGTGTTAGGCTTTGGGTTAGGGTTAGGGTTAGGACTAGGGTTAGTGTTAGGGTTAAGTTTAGGGTTAGCATTAGGGTTAGGATTAGAGTTAGGGTTAGGGTTTGGGTTAGGGTTAGGTTTAGGGTTAGGGTTAGGGTTAGGTTTGGG
This sequence comes from Eospalax fontanierii, assembly GCA_035773235.1. Lineage (NCBI taxonomy): Eukaryota > Metazoa > Chordata > Mammalia > Rodentia > Spalacidae > Eospalax > Eospalax fontanierii. The sequence goes on along the minus strand of JAJHUQ010000065.1, from coordinate 336,843 downwards.
TTAGGGTTAGGGTTATGGTTAGGGTTTGGGTTAGAGTTAGGGTTAGGGTTAGTGTTAAGTTTAGGGTAAGGGTTAGGGTTAGGGGTAGGGTTAGGTTTTGGGTTATGGTTAGGGTTAGGGTTAGAATTAGGGTTAGGGTTATGGTTAGGGTTAGGGTTAGGGTTAGGATAAGGATGAGTGTTAGGGTTAGGGTTAGGATTAGCGTTATTATTTGGGTTATGCTTTGGATTAGGGTTAGGGTTAGGTTTGGGTTAGGGTTAGGGTTAGGGTTAGGGTTTGATTTAGGATTAGGTTTAGGTTTAGGGTTAGTGTTAGGGTTTGGGTTAGGGAAAGGGTTAGGACTAGGGTTAGTGTTAGGGTTAGGTTTATTATTAGCATTAGGGTTAGGATTAGGGTTAGGGTTAGGGTTTGAGTTAGGGTTAGGGTTAGGGTTAGGGTTTGTTTTAGGGTTAGGGTTTAGGGTTAGGGTTTGGGTGAGGGTTTGGGTTAGGGTTAGGATTAGGGTTAGGGTTTGTCTTAAGATTAGGGTTTGTGTTTGGGTTAGGGTAAGGGTTAGGGTTAGGGTTAGGGTTAGGGTTAGAATTAGGGTTAGGGTTAGGTTTAGGGTTAGGGTTAGGGTTAGAATAAGGATGAGGGATAGGGTTAGGGTTAGGATTAGGGTTATTATTTGGGTTATGGTTTGGGTTAGTGTTAGGGTTAAGGTTTGGGTTAGTGTTAGAGTTAGGGTTTGAGTTAGTGTTAGGTTAGGGTTTGGGTTAGAGATAGGGTTAGGGTTAGAGTTTGGGTTTGGGTAAGGGTTAAGGTTAGGGTTAGGGTTAGGGTTAGGGTTAGGGTTAGGGTTAGAATTAGGTTTAGGGTTAGGTTTAGGGTTAGGGTTAGGGTTAGGATAAGGATGAGGGTTAGGGTTAGGTTTAGGATTAGGGTTATTATTTGGGTTATGGTTTGGGTTAGGGTTAGTGTTAGGGTTTGGGTTAGTGTTAGAGTTAGGGTTTGGGTTAGAGTTAGGGTTAGGGTTAGGGTTTGGGTTTGGTTTAGAGTTAGGGTTAGGTTAGGGTTTGGGTTAGAGTTAGGGTTAGGGTGAGGTGTTGGATTAGGGTTATGGTTAGGGTTAGGGTTAGGATTAGGGTTAGGGTTAGGTTTCCGATTAGAGTTAGGTTTAGAGTTTGGGTTTGGGTAACGGTTAAGGTTAGGGTTAGGGTTAGGGTTAGGGTTAGGGTTAGGACTAGGATTAGGTTTAGGGTTAGGGTTAGGATTAGGTTTAGTGTTTGGATTTAGGTTTCGGTTATGTTTAGGGTTAGTGTTAGGGTTAGGGATTAGTGTTAGGGTTAGGGTTAGGGTTTCGGTTTGGGTTATGTTTTGGGTTAGGTTTAGGGTCAGGGTTAGGGTTTCGGTTCGTGTTAGAAATAGGGTTAGGATTTGAGTTTTGATTAGGTTTAGGGTTAGCATTATGGTTAGGGTTAGGTTTAGGATTAGTGTTTCAGTTAGGTTTTGGGTTAGGGTTAGGGTTAGGTTTAGCGTTCGGGTTTGATTTAGGTTTAGGGTTAGGTTTAGGGTTAGTGTTAGTGTTTGGGTTAGGGTTACGGTTAGGACTAGGGTTAGTGTTAGGGTTAGGTTTAGTGTTAGCATTAGGGTTAGGATTAGGGTTTGGGTTAGGGTTTGGGTTAAGGTTAGGGTTAGGGTTAGAGTTAGGGTTGAGGTTAGGGTGTGTTTTATGGTTAGGGTTAGGGTTAGGGTTTGGGTGAGGTTTAGGGTTAGTGTTAGGATTAGGGTTAGGGTTTGTGTTAAGATTAGGGTTTGGGTTTGGGTTAGGGTAAGGGTTAGGGTTAGGGTTAGGGTTAGGATT
>JAJHUQ010000065.1:327500-332500 GCA_035773235.1 Eospalax fontanierii | reverse complement strand
GGTAAGGGTTAAGGTTCGGTTTAGGTTTAGGGTTAGGGTTAGGGTTAGGACTAGGATTAGGTTTAGGGTTAGGGTTAGGATTAGGTTTAGGGTTTGGATTTAGGTTTCGGTTATGGTTAGGGTTAGTGTTAGGGTTAGGTTTCAGTGTTAGTGTTAGGGTTAGGGTTTCGGTTTGGGTTATGTTTTGGGTTAGGTTTATTGTTAGGGTTAGGGTTTCGGTTCGGGTTAGAAATAGGGTTAGGGTTTGTGTTTTAATTAGGGTTAGGGTTAGCATTATGGTTAGGGTTAGGTTTAGGATTAGTGTTTCAGTTAGGGTTTGGGTTCAGGTTAGGGTTAGGTTTAGGGTTAGGGTTTGATTTAGGGTTAGGTTTAGGTTTAGGGTTAGTGTTAGGGTTTGGGTTAGCGTTAGGGTTAGGACTAGGGTTAGTGTTAGGGTTAGGTTTAGTGTTAGCATTAGGGTTAGGGTTAGGGTTTGGGTTAGGGTTAGGGTTAGGGTTAGGGTTAGGGTTAGGGTTAGTGTTAGGGTGTGTTTTAGGGTTATGATTAGGGTTAGGTTTCCGATTAGAGTTAGGTTTAGAGTTTGGGTTTGGGTAAGGGTTAAGGTTAGGGTTAGGGTTAGGGTTAGGGTTAGGGTTAGGGTTAGGACTAGAATTAGGGTTAGGGTTAGGGTTAGGATTAGGGTTAGGGTTAGGGTTAGGGTTACGGTTTCGGTTTGGGTTATGTTTTGGGTTAGTTTTAGGGTTAGGGTTAGGGTTTGGGATGGGTTAGGATTAGGGTTAGGGTTTGAGTTTGAATTAGGTTTAGGGTTAGCATTAGGGTTAGGGTTAGGTTTAGGCTAAGTGTTTCAGTTAGGGTTAGGGTTAGGGTTAGGGTTTGGGTTCGGGTTAGGGTTAGGGTTAGGGTTAGGGTTTGATTTAGGGTTAAGGTTAGGGTTAGGGTCAGTGTTAGGGTTTGGGTTAGGGTTAGGGTTAGGAGTAGGGTTATTTTTAGGGTTAGGTTTAGGGTTAGCATTAGGGTTAGGATTAGCGTTAGGGTTAGGGTTTGGGTTAGGGTTAGGGTTAGGGTTAGGATTAGGGTTTGGGTTAGGGTTAGGGTTAGGGTTAGGGTTAGGGTTAGGGTTAGTGTTAGGTTTCGGGTTAGGGTTTGGGTTTAGGTTTGGGTTATGGTTAGGGTTAGTGTTAGGTTTAGGGTTTAGGGTTAGGGTTAGGGTTTCGGTTTGGGTTATGTTTTGGTTTAGGGTTAGGGTTAGGGTTAGGGTTTGGGTTCGGGTTAGGAATAGGGTTATGGTTTGAGTTTGAATTAGTTTTAGGGTTAGCATTAGGGTTAGGGATAGGTTTAGGATTAGTGTTTCAGTTAGGCTTAGTGTTAGGGTTAGGGTTTGGGTACGGTTAGGGTTAGGGTTAGGGTTAGGGTTAGGGTTAGGGTTTGATTTAGGGTTAGGGTTAAGGTTAGGGTTAGTGTTAGGGTTTGGGTTAGGGTTAGGGTTAGGAATAGGGTTAGTGATAATGTTAGGTTTAGGGTTAGCATTAGGGTTAGGATTAGGTTTAGGGTTAGGGTTTGGGTTAGGGTTAGGGTTAGGATTAGGGTTAGGTTTAGGGTTTGGTTTAGGGTTACGGTTAGGGTTAGGGTTTGGGTGAGGGTTAGGGTTAGGGTTAGGGTTAGGGTTTGTGTTAAGATTAGGGTTTGGGTTTGGGTTAGGTTAGGGTTTGGTTTACAGTTAGGGTTAGGGTTAGGGTTTGGGTTTGGTTTAGGGTTAGGGTTAGTTTAGGGTTTGGGTTAGAGTTAGGGTTAGGGTGAAGTGTTGGATTAAGGTTATGGTTAGGGTTAGGGTTAGGATAAGGGTTAGGGTTAGGGTTCCAATTAGAGTTAGGTTTAGAGTTTGGGTTTGGGTAAGGGTTAAGGTTAGGGTTAGGGTTAGGGTTAGGGTTAGGGTTAGGGTTAGGACTAGGATTAGGGTTAGGGTTAGTGTTAGGATTAGGGTTACGGTTAGGGTTAGGGTTAGGTTTTCGGTTTGGGTTATGTTTTGGGTTAGGTTTAGGGTTAGGGTTAGGGTTAGGGTTAGGGTTAAGGTTAGGATTAGGGTTAGGTTTTGAGTTTGAATTAGGTTTAGGGTTAGCATTAGGGTTAGGGTTAGATTTAGGATAAGTGTTTCAGTTAGGGTTTGGGTTAGGGTTAGGGTTAGGTTTAGGGTTAGGGTTTGGGTTAGGGTTAGGGTAAGGGTTAGGATTTGGGTTAGGGTTAGGGTTAGGGTTAGGGTTAGGTTTTGGGTTAGGATTAGGGTTAGGGTTAGGGTTAGGGTTAGGGTTAGGGTTAGGACTAGGATTAGGGTTATGGTTAGGGCTAGGGCTAGGATTAGGGTTAGGGTTAGGGTTCCGATTAGAGTTAGGTTTAGAGTTTGGGTTTGGGTAAGGGTTAAGGTTAGGTTTAGGTTTAGGGTTAGGGTTAGGGTTAGGACTAGGATTAGGGTTAGGGTTAGGGTTAGGGTTAGGGTTAGGGTTAAGGTTAGGGTTAGTGTTAGGGTTTGGGTTAGGGTTAGGGTTAGGAATAGGGTTAGTGATAAGGTTAGGTTTAGGGTTAGCATTAGGGTTAGGATTAGGTTTAGGGTTAGGGTTTGGGTTAGGGTTAGGGTTAGGGTTAGGGTTAGGTTTAGGGTTTGGTTTAGGGTTACGGTTAGGGTTAGGGTTTGGGTGAGGTTTAGGGTTAGGGTTAGGGTTAGGGTTTGTGTTAAGATTAGGGTTTGGGTTTGGGTTAGGTTAGGGTTCGGGTTACAGTTAGGGTTAGGGTTAGGGTTTGGGTTTGGATTAGTGTTAGGGTTAGTTTAGGGTTTGGGTTAGAGTTAGGGTTAGGGTGAAGTGTTGGATTAGGGTTATGGTTAGGGTTAGGGTTAGGGTTAGGGTTAGGGTTAGGGTTAGAGTTAGGTTTAGAGTTTGGGTTTGGGTAAGGGTTAAGGTTAGGTTTAGGGTTAGGGTTAGGATTAGGACTAGGATTAGGGTTAGGGTTAGGGTTAGGATTAGGGTTACGGTTAGGGTTAGGGTTAGGTTTTCGGTTGGGGTTATGTTTTGGGTTAGGTTTAGGGTTAGGGTTAGGGTTAGGGTTAGGGTTAAGGTTAGGATTAGGGTTAGGGTTTGAGTTTGAATTAGGTTTAGGGTTAGCATTAGGGTTAGGGTTAGATTTAGGATAAGTGTTTCAGTTAGGGTTTGGGTTAGGGTTAGGGTTAGGGTTAGGGTTCGGGTTAGGGTTTGGGTTAGGGTTAGGGTTAGGGTTAGGGTTTGGGTTAGGGTTAGGGTTAGGGTTAGGGTTAGGTTTTGGGTTAGGATTAGGGTTAGGGTTAGGGTTAGGGTTAGGGTTAGGGTTAGGGTTACAGTTAGGACTAGGATTAGGGTTATGGTTAGGGTTAGGGTTAGGATTAGGGTTAGGGTTAGGGTTCTGATTAGAGTTAGTTTTAGAGTTTGGTTTTGGGTAAGGGTTAAGGTTAGGTTTAGGGTTAGGGTTAGGGTTAGGGTTAGGACTAGGATTAGGGCTAGGGTTAGGGTTAGGATTAGGGTTAGGGTTTGGTTTTAGGTTTGGGTTATGTTTAGGGTAAGGGTTAGGGTTAGTGTTTAGGGTTAGGGTTAGGTTTAAGGTTAGGGTTTCGGTTTGGGTTATGTTTTGGGTTAGGTTTAGGGTTAGGGTTAGGGTTTGAGTTGGAATTAGGTTTAGGGTTAGCATTAGGGTTAGGGTTAGGGTTAGGTTTAGGATTAGTGTTTCAGTTAGGGTTAGGGTTAGGGTTAGGTTTTGGGTTCGGGTTAGGGTTAGGGTTAGGTTTAGGTTTTGATTTAGGGTTAGGGTTAGGGTTAGGGTTTTTGTTAGGGTTTGGGTTAGGGTTAGGGTTAAGACTAGGGTTAGTGTTAGGGTTAGGTTTAGGGTTAGGGTTTGGGTTCGGGTTAGGGTTAGGGTTAGGGTTAGGGTTTGATTTAGGGTTAAGGTTAGGGTTAGGGTTAGTGTTAGTGTTTGGGTTAGGGTTAGGGTTAGGAGTAGGGTTAGTTTTAGGGTTATGTTTACGGGTAGCATTAGGGTTAGGATTAGCGTTAGGGTTAGGGTTAATGGTAGGGGTAGGGTTAAGGTTAGGGTTTGGTTTTAGGTTTGGGTTATGGTTAGGGTAAGGGTTAGTGTTAGGGTTTAGGGTTAGGGTTAAGTTTAAGGTTAGGGTTTCGGTTTGGGTTATTTTTTGGGTTAGGTTTAGGGTTAGGGTTAGGGTTTGAGTTGGAATTAGGTTTAGGGTTAGCATTAGGGTTAGGGTTAGGTTTAGGATTAGTGTTTCGGTTAGGATTAAGGTTAGGGTTAGGGTTAGGGTTCCGATTAGAGTTAGGTTTAGAGTTTGGGTTTGGGTAAGGGTTAAGGTTAGGGTTAGGCTTAGGGATAGGAATAGGGTTAGTACTAGGATTAGGGTTATTGTTAGCGTTAGGATTAGGGTTAGGGTTAGGGTTAGGGTTAGGGTTTCGGTTTGGGTTATGTTTTGGGTTAGGTTTAGGGTTAGGGTTAGAGTTTATTGTTATGGTTAGGTTTAGTATTAGCGTTAGGGTTTGAGTTTGAATTAGGTTTAGGGTTAGCATTAGGCTTAGGGTTAGGTTTAGGATAAGTGTTTCAGTTAGGTTTAGGGTTAGGGTTAGGGTGAGGGTTAGGGTTTGATTTAGGGTTAGGGTTAGGGTTAGTGTTAGGGTTTGGGTTAGGGTTAGGGTTAGGACTAGGGTTAGTGTTAGGGTTAAGTTTAGGGTTAGCATTAGGGTTAGGATTAGAGTTAGGGTTAGGGTTTGGGTTAGGGTTAGGTTTAGGGTTAGGGTTAGGGTTAGGTTTGGGTTAGGGTTAGGGTTATGGTCAGGGGTTGGGTTAGAGTTAGGGTTAGGGTTAGTGTTAAGTTTAGGGTGAGGGTTAGGGTTAGGGTTAGGGTTAGGTTTTGGGTTATGGTTAGGGTTAGGGTTAGAATTAGGGTTAGGGTTATGGTTAGGGTTAGGGTTAGGGTT
>JAJHUQ010000065.1:312500-320000 GCA_035773235.1 Eospalax fontanierii | reverse complement strand
TAGGTTTAAGGTTAGGGTTAGGGTTAGTGTTAGGGTTTGGGTTAGGGTTAGGGTTAGGAGTAGGGTTATTTTTAGGGTTAGGTTTAGGGTTAGCATTAGGGTTAGGATTAGCGTTAGGGTTAGGGTTAGGGTTAGGGTTAGGGTTAGGATTAGGGTTTGGGTTAGGGTTAGGGTTAGGGTTAGCGTTAGGGTTAGGGTTAGGATTAGGGTTAGGGTTTGTGTTAAGATTTGGGTTTGGGTTTGGGTTAGGGTTAGGGTTAGGGTTAGGGTTAGGGTTAGGAATAGGGTTAGAATTAGGGTTAGGGTTAGGGTTAGGTTATGGTTAGGGTTAGGGTTAGGATTAGGGTTAGGGTTAGGGTTAGGGTTAGGGTTTGGGTTAGGGTTAGGGTTAGGGTTAGGGTTAGGGTTAGGACTAGGATTAGTGTTAGGGTTAGTGTTAGGATTAGGGTTAGGGTTTGGGTTTAGGTTTGGGTTATGGGTAGGGTTAGGGTTTAGGGTTAGTGTTAGGGTTAGGGTTAGGGTTTCGGTTTGGGTTATGTTTTGGGTTAGGTTAAGGGTTAGGGTTAGGGTTTGGGTTCGGGTTAGGAATAGGGTTATGGTTTGAGTTTGAATTAGGTTTAGGGTTAGCATTAGGGTTAGGATTAGGGTTAGGGTTAGAGTTAGGGTTTGGGTTAGGGTTAGGGTTAGGTTTAGGGTTAGGGTTTGGTTTAGGGTTAGGTTTGAATCTGGGTTAGTATTAGGGTTATGGTTAGTGTTAAGATTATGGTTAGGGTTAGGGTTAGGATTAGGTTTTGGGTGAGGGTTAGGGTTAGGGTTAGGGTTAGGATAAGGATGAGGGTTAGGGTTAGGGTTAGGATTAGGGTTATTATTTGGGTTATGGTTTGGGTTAGGGTTAGTGTTAGGGTTTGGGTTAGTGTTAGAGTTAGGGTTTGAGTTAGGGTTAGGTTTAGGCTTACATTGGGGTTTGGGTTAGAGTTAGGGTTAGGGTTAGGGTTTGGTTTTGGTTTAGAGTTAGGGTTAGGTTAGGGTTTGGGTTAGAGTTAGGGTTTGGGTGAAGTGTTGGATTAGGGTTATGGTTACGGTTAGGGTTAGGATTAGGGTTAGGGTTAGGGTTCCGATTAGAGTTAGGTTTAGAGTTTGGGTTTGGTAAGGGTTAAGGTTAGGTTTAGGGTTAGGGTTAGGGTTAGGGTTAGGGTTAGGACTAGGATTAGGTTTAGGGTTAGGGTTAGGATTAGGTTTAGGGTTTGGATTTAGGTTTCGGTTATGGTTAGGGTTAGTGTTAGGGTTAGGGTTCAGTGTTAGGGTTAGGGTTAGGGTTTCGGTTTGGGTTATGTTTTGGGTTAGGTTTAGGGCTAGGGTTAGGGTTTCGGTTCGGGTTAGAAATAGGGTTAGGGTTTGAGTTTTAATTGGGGTTAGGGTTAGCATTATGGTTAGGGTTAGGTTTAGGATTAGTGTTTCATTTAGGGGTTGGGCTCAGGTTAGGGTTAGGTTTAGGGTTAGGGTTTGATTTAGGGTTAGGTTTAGGGTTAGTGTTAGGGTTTGGGTTAGCGTTAGGGTTAGGACTAGTGTTAGCGTTGGGGTTAGGTTTAGTGTTAGCATTAGGGTTAGGGTTAGGGTTTGGGTTAGGGTTAGGGTTAGGGTTAGGGTTAGGGTTAGTGTTAGGGTGTGTTTTAGGGTTATGTTTAGGGTTAGGTTTCCGATTAGAATTAGGTTTAGATTTTGGGTTTGGGTAAGGGTTAAGGTTAGGGTTAGGGTTAGGGTTAGGGTTAGGGTTAGGGTTAGGGTTAGGGTTAGGACTAGGATTAGGGTTAGGGTTAGGGTTAGGATTAGGGTTAGGGTTAGGGTTAGGGTTACGGTTTCGGTTTGGGTTATATTTTGGGTTAGTTTTAGGGTTAGGGTTAGGGTTTGGGATGGGTTAGGATTAGGGTTAGGGTTTGAGTTTGAATTAGGTTTAGGGTTAGCATTAGGGTTAGGGTTAGGTTTAGGCTAAGTGTTTCAGTTAGGGTTAGGGTTAGGGTTAGGGTTTGGTTCGGGTTAGGGTTAGGGTTAGGGTTAGGGTTTGATTTAGGGTTAAGGTTAGGGTTAGGGTCAGTGTTAGGGTTTGGGTTAGGGTTAGGGTTAGGAGTAGGGTTAGTTTTAGGGTTAGGTTTAGGGTTAGCAATAGCGTTAGGATTAGCGTTAGGGTTGGGGTTTGGGGTCGGGTTAGGGATAGGGTTAGGATTAGGGTTTGGGTTAGGGTTAGGGTTAGGGTTAGGGTTAGGGTTAGGGTTAGGGTTAGGGTTTGTGTTAAGATTAGGGTTTGGGTTTGGGTTAGGGTTAGGGTTAGGGTTAGGGTTAGGGTTAGGGTTAGTGTTAGGTTTAGGGTTAGGGTTTGGGTTTAGGTTTGGGTTATGGTTAGGGTTAATGTTAGGGTTAGGGTTTAGGGTTAGGTTTAGGGTTAGGGTTAGGGTTTCGGTTTGGGTTATGTTTTGGGTTAGGTTTAGGGTTAGGGTTAGGGTTTGGGTTCGGGTTAGGAATAGGGTTATGGTTTGAGTTTGAATTAGGTTTAGGGTTAGCATTAGGGTTAGGGTTAGGTTTAGGATTAGTGTTTCAGTTAAGCTTAGTGTTAGGGTTAGGGTTTGGGTACGGGTTAGGTTTAGGGTTAGGGTTAGGGTTTGATTTAGGGTTAGGGTTAAGGTTAGGGTTAGTGTTAGTCTTTGGGTTAGGGGTAGGGTTAGGAATAGGGTTAGTGATAGGGTTAGGTTTAGGGTTAGCATTAGGGTTAGGATTAGGTTTAGGGTTAGGGTTTGGGTTAGGGTTAGGTTTAGGGTTAGGGTTAGGTTTAGGGTTTGGTTTAGGGTTATGGTTAGGGTTAGGGTTTGGGTGAGGGTTAGGGTTAGTGTTAGGGTTAGCGTTTGTGTTAAGATTAGGGTTTGGGTTTGGTTTAGGTTAGGGTTTCGGTTACAGTTAGGGTTAGAGTTAGGGTTTGGATTTGGTTTAGTGTTAGGGTTAGGTTAGGGTTTGGGTTAGAGTTAGAGTTAGGGTGAGGTGTTGGATTAGGGTTATGGTTAGGGTTAGGGTTAGGGTTAGGGTTCCGATTAGAGTTAGGTTTAGAGTTTGGGTTTGGGTAAGGGTTAAGGTTAGGGTTAGGGTTAGGGTTAGGGTTAGGAGTAGGATTAGGGTTAGGGTTAGGATTAGGGTTACGGTTAGGGTTAGGGTTAGGTTTTCGCTTTGGGTTATGTTTTGGGTTAGGTTTAGGGTTAGGGTTAGGGTTAGGGTTAGGGTTAGGGTTAAGGTTAGGATTAGGGTTAGGGTTTGAGTTTGAATTAGGTTTAGGGTTAGCATTAGGATTAGGGTTAGATTTAGGATAAGTTTTTCAGTTAGGGTTTGAGTTAGGGTTAGGGTTAGTGTTAGGGTTAGGGTTTGGGTTAGGGTTAGGGTTAGGGTTAGGGTTTGGGTTAGGGTTAGGGTTAGGGTTAGGGTTTGATTTAGGTTTAAGGTTAGGGTTAGGGTTAGTGTTAGGGTTTGGGTTAGGGTTAGGGTTAGGAGTAGGGTTATTTTTAGGGTTAGGTTTAGGGTTAGCATTAGGGTTAGGATTAGCGTTAGGGTTAGGGTTAGGGTTAGGGTTAGGGTTAGGGTTAGGGTTAGGATTAGGGTTAGGGTTTGTGTTAAGATTTGGGTTTGGGTTTGGGTTAGGGTTAGGGTTAGGGTTAGGGTTAGGGTTAGGAATAGGGTTAGAATTAGGGTTAGGGTTAAGGTTAGTGTTAGGGTTAGGTTTAGGGTTAGGGTTAGGGTTAGGGTTGGTGTTAAGATTATTGTTAGGGTTAGGGTTTGGGTTAGGTTTTCTGTTAGGATTAGGGTTAGGGTTAGAATTAGGGTTACGGTTAGGGTTAGGGTTAGGGTTAGGGTTAGGATAAGGATGAGGGTTAGGGTTAGGGTTACGATGAGCGTTATTATTTGGGTTATGGTTTGGGTTAGGGTTAGTGTTAGGCTTTGGGTTAGTGTTAGAGTTAGGGTTTGAGTTAGGGTTAGGGTTAGGCTTACTTTGGGTTTTGGGTTAGAGTTTGGGTTAGGGTTAGGGTTTGGGTTTGGTTTAGAGTTAGGGTTAGGTTGGGGTTTGGGTTAGAGTTAGGGTTAGGGTGAGGGGTTGGGTTAGGGTTATGGTTAGGGTTAGGGTTAGGTTTAGGGTTAGGGTTAGGGTTCCGATTAGAGTTAGGTTTAGAGTGTGGGTTTGGGTAAGGGTTAAGGTTAGGTTTAGGGATAGGGTTAGGGTTAGGGTTAGGGTTAGGGTTAGGGTTAGGACTAGGATTAGTGTTAGGGTTAGTGTTAGGATTAGGGTTAGGGTTTGGGTTTAGGTTTGGGTTATGGTTAGGGTTAGGGTTTAGGGTTAGTGTTAGGGTTAGGGTTAGGGTTTCGGTTTGGGTTATGTTTTGGGTTAGGTTAAGGGTTAGGGTTAGGGTTTGGGTTCGGGTTAGGAATAGGGTTATGGTTTGAGTTTGAATTAGGTTTAGGGTTAGCATTAGGGTTAGGATTAGGGTTAGGGTTAGAGTTAGGGTTTGGGTTAGGGTTAGGGTTAGGTTTAGGGTTAGGGTTTGGTTTAGGGTTAGGTTTGAATCTGGGTTAGTATTAGGGTTATGGTTAGTGTTAAGATTACGGTTAGGCTTAGGGTTAGGATTAGGTTTTGGGTGAGGGTTAGGGTTAGGGTTAGGCTTAGGATAAGGATGAGGGTTAGGCTTAGGGTTAGGATTAGGGTTATTATTTGGGTTATGGTTTGGGTTAGGGTTAGTGTTAGGGTTTGGGTTAGTGTTAGAGTTAGGGTTTGAGTTAGGGTTAGGTTTAGGCTTACATTGGGGTTTGGGTTAGAGTTAGGGTTAGGGTTAGGGTTTGGTTTTGGTTTAGAGTTAGGGTTAGGTTAGGGTTTGGGTTAGAGTTAGGGTTTGGGTGAGGTGTTGGATTAGGGTTATGGTTACGGTTAGGGTTAGGATTAGGGTTAGGGTTAGGGTTCCGATTAGAGTTAGGTTTAGAGTTTGGGTTTGGTAAGGGTTAAGGTTAGGTTTAGGGTTAGGGTTAGGGTTAGGGTTAGGGTTAGGACTAGGATTAGGTTTAGGGTTAGGGTTAGGATTAGGTTTAGGGTTTGGATTTAGGTTTCGGTTATGGTTAGGGTTAGTGTTAGGGTTAGGGTTCAGTGTTAGGGTTAGGGTTAGGGTTTCGGTTTGGGTTATGTTTTGGGTTAGGTTTAGGGTTAGGGTTAGGGTTTCGGTTCGGGTTAGAAATAGGGTTAGGGTTTGAGTTTTAATTGGGGTTAGGGTTAGCATTATGGTTAGGGTTAGGTTTAGGATTAGTGTTTCAGTTAGGGGTTGGGTTCAGGTTAGGGTTAGGTTTAGGGTTAGGGTTTGATTTAGGGTTAGGTTTAGGGTTAGTGTTAGGGTTTGGGTTAGCGTTAGGGTTAGGACTAGTGTTAGCGTTAGGGTTAGGTTTAGTGTTAGCATTAGGGTTAGGGTTAGGGTTTGGGTTAGGGTTAGGGTTAGGGTTAGGGTTAGGGTTAGTGTTAGGGTGTGTTTTAGGGTTATGTTTAGGGTTAGGTTTCCGATTAGAATTAGGTTTAGATTTTGGGTTTGGGTAAGGGTTAAGGTTAGGGTTAGGGTTAGGGTTAGGGTTAGGGTTAGGGTTAGGGTTAGGACTAGGATTAGGGTTAGGGTTAGGGTTAGGATTAGGGTTAGGGTTAGGGTTAGGGTTACGGTTTCGGTTTGGGTTATATTTTGGGTTAGTTTTAGGGTTAGGGTTAGGGTTTGGGATGGGTTAGGATTAGGGTTAGGGTTTGAGTTTGAATTAGGTTTAGGGTTAGCATTAGGGTTAGGGTTAGGTTTAGGCTAAGTGTTTCAGTTAGGGTTAGGGTTAGGGTTAGGGTTTGGTTCGGGTTAGGGTTAGGGTTAGGGTTAGGGTTTGATTTAGGGTTAAGGTTAGGGTTAGGGTCAGTGTTAGGGTTTGGGTTAGGGTTAGGGTTAGGAGTAGGGTTATTTTTAGGGTTAGGTTTAGGGTTAGCATTAGGGTTAGGATTAGCGTTAGGGTTAGGGTTTGGGTTAGGGTTAGGGTTAGGGCTAGGATTAGGGTTTGGGTTAGGGTTAGGGTTAGGGTTTGGGTTAGGGTTAGGGTTAGGGTTAGGGTTTGTGTTAAGATTAGGGTTTGGGTTTGGGTTAGGGTTAGGGTTAGGGTTAGGGTTAGGGTTAGGGTTAGGTTTAGGGTTAGGGATAGAGTTAGAATTAGGGTTAAGGTTAAGGTTAGGGTTAGGGTTAGGTTTAGGGTTAGGGTTAGGGTTAGGGTTGGTGTTAAGATTATGGTTAGGGTTAGGGTTTGGGTTAGGTTTTCTGTTAGGATTAGGGTTAGGGTTAGAATTAGGGTTACGGTTAGGGTTAGGGTTAGGGTTAGGGTTAGGATAAGGATGAGGGTTAGGGTTAGGGTTACGATGAGCGTTATTATTTGGGTTATGGTTTGGGTTAGGGTTAGGCTTAGGTTTAGGGTTTGAGTTTGAATTAGGTTTAGGGTTAGCATTAGGGTTAGGATTAGGGTTAGGATTTTGGTTTGGCTTAGGGTTAGGGTTAGGGTTAGGGTTAGGGTTTGGGTTAGGGTTAGGTTTGAATCTGGGTTAGTGTTAGGGTTACGGTTAGTGTTAAGATTATGGTTAGGGTTAGGGTTAGGGTTAGGTTTTGGGTGAGGGTTAGGGTTAGGGTTAGGGTTAGACTTAGGTTTAGGGTTAGGGTTAGTTTTAGGGTTAGGGTTAGGATAAGGATGAGGGTTAGGTTTAGGGTTAGGATTAGGGTTATTATTTGGGTTATGGTTTGGGTTAGGGTTAGTGTAAGGGTTTGGGTTAGTGATAGAGTTAGGGTTAGAGTTAGGCTTAGGTTTAGGCTTACATTTCGCTTTAGGTTAAAGTTAGGGTTAGGGTTACGGTTTGGGATTGGTTTAGAGTTAGGGTTATGTTAGGGTTTGGGTTAGAGTTAAGGTTAGGGTGAGGTGTTGGATTAGGGTTATGGTTAGGGTTAGGGTTAGGATTAGGGTTAGGGTTAGGGTTCCGATTAGAGTTAGGTTTAGAGTTTGGGTTTGGGTAAGGGTTAAGGTTAGGGTTAGGGTTAGGGTTAGGGTTAGGGTTAGGACTAGGATTAGGGTTAGGGTTAGTGTTAGGTTTAGGGTTAGGGTTTGGGTTTAGGTTTGGGTTATTGTTAGGTTTAGTGTTAGGGTTTGGGTTTGTGTTAGGTTTAGGGTTAGGGTTTGGGTTTAGGTTTGGGTTTTGGTTAGGGTTAATGTTTGGGTTTGGGTTTAGGGTTAGGTTTAGGGTTAGGGTTAGGGTTTCGGTTTGGGTTATGTTTTGAGTTAGGTTTAGGGTTAGGGTTAGGGTTAGGGTTAGGGTTAGGAATAGGGTTATGGTTTGAGTTTGAATTAGGTTTAGGGTTAGCATTAGGGTTAGGGTTAGGTTTAGGATTAGTGTTTCAGTTAGGCTTAGTGTTAGGGTTAGGGTTTGGGTAC
>JAJHUQ010000065.1:305000-307500 GCA_035773235.1 Eospalax fontanierii | reverse complement strand
TTGGGTTAGAGTTAAGGTTAGGGTGAGGTGTTGGATTAGGGTTATGGTTAGGGTTAGGGTTAGGATTAGGGTTAGGGTTAGGGTTCCGATTAGAGTTAGGTTTAGAATTTGGGTTTGGGTAAGGGTTAAGGTTAGGGTTAGGGTTAGGGTTAGGGTTAGGGTTAGGACTAGGATTAGGGTTAGGGTTAGTGTTAGGTTTAGGGTTAGGGTTTGGGTTTAGGTTTGGGTTATGGTTAGGTTTAGTGTTAGGGTTAGGGTTAGTGTTAGGTTTAGGGTTAGGGTTTGGGTTTAGGTTAGGGTTATTGTTAAGGTTAATGTTAGGGTTAGGGTTTAGGGTTAGGTTTAGGGTTAGGGTTAGGGTTTCGGTTTGGGTTATGTTTTGTGTTAGGTTTAGGGTTAGGGTTAGGGTTTGGGCTCGGGTTAGGAATAGGGTTATGGGTTGAGTTTGAATTAGGTTTAGGGTTAGCATTAGGGTTAGGGTTAGGTTTAGGATTAGTGTTTCAGTTAAGCTTAGTGTTAGGGTTAGGGTTTGAGTACGGGTTAGGTTTAGGGTTAGGGTTAGGGTTTGATTTAGGGTTAGGGTTAAGGTTAGGGTTAGTGTTAGTCTTTGGGTTAGGGGTAGGGTTAGGAATAGGGTTAGTGATAGGGTTAGGTTTAGGGTTAGCATTAGGGTTAGGATTAGGTTTAGGGTTAGGGTTTGGGTTAGGGTTAGGTTTAGGGTTAGGGTTAGGTTTAGGGTTTGGTTTAGGGTTATGGTTAGGGTTAGGGTTTGGGTGAGGGTTAGGGTTAGTGTTAGGGTTAGGGTTTGTGTTAAGATTAGGGTTTGGGTTTGGTTTAGGTTAGGGTTTCGTTTACAGTTAGGGTTAGAGTTAGGGTTTGGGTTTGGTTTAGTGTTAGGGTTAGGTTAGGGTTTGGGTTAGAGTTAGAGTTAGGGTGAGGTGTTGGATTAGGGTTATGGTTAGGGTTAGGGTTAGGGTTAGGGTTCCGATTAGAGTTAGGTTTAGAGTTTGGGTTTGGGTAAGGGTTAAGGTTAGGGTTAGGGTTAGGGTTAGGGTTAGGAGTAGGATTAGGGTTAGGGTTAGGGTTAGGATTAGGGTTACGGTTAGGGTTAGGGTTAGGTTTTCGCTTTGGGTTATGTTTTGGGTTAGGTTTAGGGTTAGGGTTAGGGTTAGGGTTAGGGTTAGGGTTAAGGTTAGGATTAGGGTTAGGGTTTGAGTTTGAATTAGGTTTAGGGTTAGCATTAGGATTAGGGTTAGATTTAGGATAAGTTTTTCAGTTAGGGTTTGAGTTAGTGTTAGGGTTAGCGTTTGGGTTAGGGTTAGGGTTAGGGTTAGTGTTAGGGTTACGGTTTGGGTTAGGGTTAGGGTTAGGAGTAGGGTTATTTTTAGGGTTAAGTTTAGGGTTAGTATTAGGGTTAGGATTAGCGTTAGGGTTAGGGTTAGGGTTAGGGTTAGGTTTAGGGTTAGGATTAGGGTTTGGGTTAGGGTTAGGGTTAGGGTTAGGGTTAGGGTTAGGGTTAGGATTAGGGTTAGGGTTTGTGTTAAGATTTGGGTTTGGGTTTTGGTTAGGGTTAGGGTTAGGGTTAGGGTTAGGAATAGGGTTAGAATTAGGGTTAGGGTTAAGGTTAGTGTTAGGGTTAGGTTTAGGGTTAGGGTTAGGGTTAGGGTTGGTGTTAAGATTATGGTTAGGGTTAGGGTTTGGGTTAGGTTTTCTGTTAGGATTAGGGTTAGGGTTAGAATTAGGGTTATGGTTAGTGTTAGGGTTAGGGTTAGGGTTAGGATAAGGATGAGGGTTAGGGTTAGGGTTACGATGAGCGTTATTATTTGGGTTATGGTTTGGGTTAGGGTTAGTGTTAGGCTTTGGGTTAGTGTTAGAGTTAGGGTTTGAGTTAGGGTTAGGTTTAGGCTTACATTGGGTTTTGGGTTAGAGTTAGGGTTAGGGTTAGGGTTTGGGTTTGGTTTAGAGTTAGGGTTAGGTTAGGGTTTGGGTTAGAGTTAGGGTTAGGGTGAGGGGTTGGGTTAGGGTTATGGTTAGGGTTAGGGTTAGGTTTAGGGTTAGGGTTAGGGTTCCGATTAGAGTTAGGTTTAGAGTGTGGGTTTGGGTAAGGGTTAAGGTTAGGGTTAGGGATAGGGTTAGGGTTAGGGTTAGGGTTAGGGTTAGGGTTAGGACTAGGATTAGTGTTAGGGTTAGTGTTAGGATTAGGGTTAGGGTTTGGGTTTAGGTTTGGGTTATGGTTAGGGTTAGGGTTTAGGGTTAGTGTTAGGGTTAGGGTTAGGGTTTCGGTTTGGGTTATGTTTTGGGTTAGGTTAAGGGTTAGGGTTAGGGTTTGGGTTGGGGTTAGGAATAGGGTTACGGTTTGAGTTTGAATTAGGTTTAGGGTAAGCATTAGGGTAAGGATTAGGGTTAGGGTTAGGGTTAGGGTTTGGGTTAGGGTTAGGGTTAGGTTTAGGGTTAGGGTTTGGGTTAGGGTTAGGTTTGAATCTGGGTTAGTATTAGGGTT
>JAJHUQ010000065.1:297500-300000 GCA_035773235.1 Eospalax fontanierii | reverse complement strand
GGGTTAGGTTTAGGCTTACATTGGGGCTTGGGTTAGAGTTAGGGTTAGGGTTAGGGTTTGGGATTGGTTTAGAGTTAGGGTTAGGTTAGGGTTTGGGTTAGAGTTAAGGTTAGGGTGAGGTGTTGGATTAGGGTTATGGTTAGGGTTAGGGTTAGGATTAGGGTTAGGGTTAGGGTTCCGATTAGAGTTAGGTTTAGAGTTTGGGTTTGGGTAAGGGTTAAGGTTAGGGTTAGGGTTAGGGTTAGGGTTAGGGTTAGGACTAGGATTAGGGTTAGGGTTAGTGTTAGGTTTAGGGTTAGGGTTTGGGTTTAGGTTTGGGTAAGGGTTAGGTTTAGGGTGTGCGTTTGGGTTAGTGTTAGGTTTAGGGTTAGGGTTTGGGTTTAGGTTTGGGTTATGGTTAGGGTTAATGTTAGGGTTAGGGTTTAGGGTTAGGTTTAGGGTTAGGGTTAGGGTTTCGGTTTGGGTTATGTTTTGGGTTAGGTTTAGGGTTAGGGTTAGGGTTTGGGTTCGGGTTAGAAATAGGGTTAGGGTTTGAGTTTTAATTAGGTTTAGGGTTAGCATTATGGTTAGGGTTAGGTTTAGGATTAATGTTTCAGTTAGGGTTTGGGTTCGGGTTAGGGTTAGGTTTAGGGTTAGGGTTTGATTTAGGGTTAGGGTTAGGGTTAGGGTTAGGGTTAGGGTTAGGGTTAGGGTTTGTGTTAAGATTAGGTTTTGGGTTTGGGTTAGGGTTAGGGTTAGGGTTTGGGATGGGTTAGGATTAGGGTTAGGGTTTGAGTTTGAATTAGGTTTAGGGTTAGCATTAGGGTTAGGGTTAGGTTTAGGCTAAGTGTTTCAGTTAGGGTTAGGGTTAGGGTTAGGGTTTGGGTTCGGGTTAGGGTTAGGGTTAGGGTTAGGGTTTGATTTAGGGTTAAGGTTAGGGTTAGGGTCAGTGTTAGGGTTTGGGTTAGGGTTAGAGTTAGGAGTAGGATTATTTTTAGGGTTAGGTTTAGGGTTAGCATTAGGGTTAGGATTAGCGTTAGGGTTAGGGTTTGGGTTAGGGTTAGGGTTAGGGTTAGGATTAGGGTTTGGGTTAGGGTTAGGGTTAGGGTTAGGGTTAGGGTTAGGGTTAGGGTTTGTGTTAAGATTAGGTTTTGGGTTTGGGTTAGGGTTAGGGTTAGGGTTAGGGTTAGGGTTAGGGTTAGGTTTAGGGTTAGGGAAAGAGTTAGAATTAGGGTTAAGGTTGAGGTTAGGGTGAGGGTTAGGTTTAGGGTTTGGGTTGGGGTTAGGGTTGGTGTTAAGATTATGGTTAGGGTTAGGGTTTGGGTTAGGTTTTCTGTTAGGATGAGGGTTAGGGTTAGAATTAGCGTTACGGTTAGGGTTAGGGTTAGGGTTAGGGTTAGGATAAGGATGAGGGTTAGGGTTAGGGTTACGATGAGCGTTATTATTTGGGTTATGGTTTGGGTTAGGGTTAGGCTTAGGTTTAGGGTTTGAGTTTGAATTAGGTTTAGGGTTAGCATTAGGGTTAGGATTAGGGTTAGGATTTTGGTTTGGCTTAGGGTTAGGGTTAGGGTTAGGGTTAGGGTTTGGGTTAGGGTTAGGTTTGAATCTGGGTTAGTGTTAGGGTTACGGTTAGTGTTAAGATTATGGTTAGGGTTAGGGTTAGGGTTAGGTTTTGGGTGAGGGTTAGGGTTAGGGTTAGGGTTAGACGTAGGTTTAGGGTTAGGGTTAGGGTTAGGGTTAGGGTTAGGATAAGGATGAGGGTTAGGTTTAGGGTTAGGATTAGGGTTATTATTTGGGTTATGGTTTGGGTTAGGGTTAGTGTTAGGGTTTGGGTTAGTGATAGAGTTAGGGTTTGAGTTAGGGTTAGGTTTAGGCTTACATTGGGGTTTGGGTTAGAGTTAGGGTTAGGGTTAGGGTTTGGGATTGGTTTAGAGTTAGGGTTAGGTTAGGGTTTGGGTTAGAGTTAAGGTTAGGGTGAGGTGTTGGATTAGGGTTATGGTTAGGGTTAGGGTTAGGATTAGGGTTAGGGTTAGGGTTCCGATTAGAGTTAGGTTTAGAGTTTGGGTTTGGGTAAGGGTTAAGGTTAGGGTTAGGGTTAGGGTTAGGGTTAGGGTTAGGACTAGGATTAGGGTTAGGGTTAGTGTTAGGTTTAGGGTTAGGGTTTGGGTTTAGGTTTGGGTTATGGTTAGGTTTAGTGTTAGGGTTAGGGTTAGTGTTAGGTTTAGGGTTAGGGTTTGGGTTTAGGTTTGGGTTATCGTTAGGGTTAATGTTAGGGTTAGGGTTTAGGGTTAGGTTTAGGGTTAGGGTTAGGGTTTCGGTTTGGGTTATGTTTTGGGTTAGGTTTAGGGTTAGGGTTAGGGTTTGGGTTCGGGTTAAGAATAGGGTTATGGTTTGAGTTTGAATTAGGTTTAGGGTTAGCAGTAGGGTTAGGGTTAGGTTTAGGATTAGTGTTTCAGTTAGGCTTAGTGTTAGGATTAGGGTTTGGGTACGGGTTAGGTTTAGGGTTAGGGTTAGGGTTTGA
>JAJHUQ010000065.1:290000-292500 GCA_035773235.1 Eospalax fontanierii | reverse complement strand
AGGGTTATGGGTAGGGTTAGGGTTAGGATTAGGGTTAGGGTTAGGACTAGGATTAGGGTTAGGGTTAGTGTTAGGTTTAGGGTTAGGGTTTGGGTTTAGGTTTGGGTTATGGTTAGGTTTAGTGTTAGGGTTAGGGTTAGTGTTAGGTTTAGGGTTAGGGTTTGGGTTTAGGTTTGGGTTATGGTTAGGGTTAATGTTAGGGGTAGGGTTTGGGGTTAGGTTTAGGGTTAGGGTTAGGGTTTCGGTTTGGGTTATGTTTTGGGTTAGGTTTAGGGTTAGGGTTAGCGTTTGGGTTCGGGTTAGGAATAGGGTTATGGTTTGAGTTTGAATTAGGTTTAGGGTTAGCATTAGGGTTAGGGTTAGGTTTAGGATTAGTGTTTCAGTTAGGCTTAGTGTTAGGGTTAGGGTTTGGGTACGGGTTAGGTTTAGGGTTAGGGTTAGGGTTTGATTTAGGGTTAGGGTTAAGGTTAGGGTTAGTGTTAGTCTTTGGGTTAGGGGTAGGGTTAGGAATAGGGTTAGTGATAGGGTTAGGTTTAGGGTTAGCATTAGGGTTAGGATTAGGTTTAGGGTTAGGGTTTGGGTTAGGGTTAGGTTTAGGGTTAGGGTTAGGTTTAGGGTTTGGTTTAGGGTTATGGTTAGGGTTAGGGTTTGGGTGAGCGTTAGGGTTAGTGTTAGGGTTAGGGTTTGTGTTAAGATTAGGGTTTGTTTTTGGTTTAGGTTAGGGTTTCGGTTACAGTTAGGGTTAGAGTTAGGGTTTGGGTTTGGTTTAGTGTTAGGGTTAGGTTAGGGTTTGGGTTAGAGTTAGGGTGAGGGTGAGGTGTTGGATTAGGGTTATGGTTAGGGTTAGGGTTAGGGTTAGGGTTCCGATTAGAGTTAGGTTTAGAGTTTGGGTTTGGGTAAGGGTTAAGGTTAGGGTTAGGGTTAGGGTTAGGGTTAGGAGTAGGATTAGGGTTAGGGTTAGGGTTAGGATTAGGGTTATGGTTAGGGTTAGGGTTAGGTTTTCGCTTTGGGTTATGTTTTGGGTTAGGTTTAGGGTTAGGGTTAGGGTTAGGGTTAGGGTTAAGGTTAGGATTAGGGTTAGGGTTTGAGTTTGAATTAGGTTTAGGGTTAGCATTAGGATTAGGGTTAGATTTAGGATAAGTTTTTCAGTTAGGGTTTGAGTTAGGGTTAGGGTTAGTGTTAGGGTTAGGGTTTGGGTTAGGGTTAGGGTTAGGGTTAGGGTTTGGGTTAGGGTTAGGGTTAGGGTTAGGGTTAGGTTTTGGGTTAGGATTAGGGTTAGGGTTAGGGTTAGGGTTAGGGTTAAGACTAGGATTAGGGTTATGGTTAGGATTTGGGTTAGGATTAGCGTTAGGGTTAGGGTTCCGATTAGAGTTAGGTTTAGAGTTTGGGTTTGGGTAAGGGTTAAGGTTAGGTTTAGGGTTAGGGTTACGGTTAGGGTTAGGACTAGGATTAGGGCTAGGTTTAGGGTTAGCATTATGGTTAGGGTTAGGTTTAGGATTAGTGTTTCAGTTAGGGTTTGGGTTCGGGTTAGGGTTAGGTTTAGGGTTAGGGTTTGATTTAGGGTTAGGGTTAGGTTTAGGGTTAGTGTTAGGGTTTGGGTTAGGGTTAGGGTTAGGACTAGTGTTAGTGTTAGGGTTAGGTTTAGTGTTAGCATTAGGGTTAGGATTAGGGTTAGGGTTAGGATTTGGGTTAGGGTTAGGGTTAGGGTTAGGGTTAGGGTTAGGGTTAGGGTTAGGGTGTGTTTTAGGGTTAGGGTTAGGGTTAGGGTTTGGGTGAGGGTTAGGGTTAGGGTTAGGATAAGGGTTAGGGTTTGTGTTAAGATTAGGGAAGGGTTTGGGTTAGGGTAAGTGTTAGGGTTAGGGTTAGGGTTAGGGTTAGAATTAGGGTTAGGGTTAGGTTTAGGTTTAGGGTTAGGGTTAGAATAAGGATTAGGGTTAGGGTTAGGGTTAGGATTAGGGTTATTATTTGGGTTATGGTTTGGGTTAGTGTTGGGGTTAGGGTTTGGGTTAGTGTTACAGTTAGTGTTTGAGTTAGGGTTAGGTTTAGGGTTAGGTTAGGGTTTGGGTTAGAGATAGGGTTAGGGTTAGGGTTTGGGTTTGGTTTAGAGTTAGGGTTAGGTTAGGGTTTGGGTTAGAGTTAGGGTTAGGGTGAGGTGTTGGATTAGGGTTATGGTTATGGTTAGGGTTAGGATTAGGTTTAGGGTTATGGTTCCGATTAGAGTTAAGTTTAGAGTTTGGGTTTGGGTAAGGGTTAAGGTTAGGGTTAGGGGTAGGGGTAGGACTAGGATTAGCGTTAGGGTTAGGGTTAGGATAAGGGTTAGGGTTAGGGTTAGGGTTAGGGTTTGAGTTTGAATTAGGTTTAGGGTTAGCATTAGGGTTAGGGTTAGATTTAGGATAAGTGTTTCAGTTAGGGTTTGGGTTAGGGTTAGGGTTAGGGTTAGGGTTTGGGTTAGGGTTAGGGTTATCGTTAGGGTTTGGGTTAGCGTTAGGGTTAGGGTTAG
>JAJHUQ010000065.1:272500-275000 GCA_035773235.1 Eospalax fontanierii | reverse complement strand
GTTAGGGTTAGGGTTTCAGTTTTTCTTATGTTTTGGGTTAGGTTTAGGGTTAGGGTTAGGGTTTCGGTTCGGGTTAGAAATAGGGTTAGGGTTTGAGTTTTAATTAGGTTTAGGG
This sequence comes from Eospalax fontanierii, assembly GCA_035773235.1. Taxonomy (NCBI): domain Eukaryota; kingdom Metazoa; phylum Chordata; class Mammalia; order Rodentia; family Spalacidae; genus Eospalax; species Eospalax fontanierii. The sequence goes on along the minus strand of JAJHUQ010000065.1, from coordinate 274,885 downwards.
TTAGCATTATGGTTAGGGTTAGGTTTAGGATTAATGTTTCAGTTAGGGTTTGGGTTCGGGTTAGGGTTAGGTTTAGGGTTAGGGTTTGATTTAGGGTTAGGGTTAGGTTTAGGGTTAGTTTTAGGGTTTGGGTTAGGGTTAGGGTTAGGACTAGGGTTAGTGTTAGGGTTAGGTTTAGTGTTAGCATTAGGGTTAGGATTAGGGTTAGGGTTAGGGTTTGGGTTAGGTTTTGGGTTAGAGTTAGGGTTAGGGTTAGGGTTTGGGTTTGGTTTAGAGTTAGGGTTAGGTTAGGGTTTGGGTTAGAGTTAGGGTTAGGGTGAGGTGTTGGATTAGGGTTATGGTTAGGGTTAGGGTTAGGATTAGGGTTAGGGTTAGGGTTCCGATTAGAGTTAGGTTTAGAGTTTGGGTTTGGGTAAGGGTTAAGGATAATTTTAGGGTTAGGGTTAGGGTTAGGGTTTGGGTGAGGGTTAGGGTTAGGGTTAGGATTAGGATTAGGGTTTGTGTTAAGATTAGGGTTTGGATTTGGGTTAGGGTAAGGGTTAGGGTTAGGGTTAGGGTTAGGGTTAGGGTTAGGGTTAGAATTAGGGTTAGGGTTAGGTTTAGGGTTAGAATAAGGATGAGGGATAGGGTTAGTGTTAGGATTAGGGTTATTATTTGGGTTATGGTTTGGGTTAGTGTTGGGGTTAGGGTTTGGGTTAGTGTTAGAGTTAGGGTTTGAGTTAGGGTTAGGTTTAGGGTTAGGTTAGGGTTTGGGTTAGAGATAGGGTTAGGGTTAGGGTTTGGTTTAGAGTTAGGGTTAGGTTAGGGTTTGGGTTAGAGTTAGGGTTAGGGTGAGGTGTTGGATTAGGCTTATGGTTAGGGTTAGGGTTAGAATTAGGTTTAGGGTTAGGTTTCCGATTAGAGTTAGGTTTAGAGTTTGGGTTTGGGTAAGGGTTAAGGTTAGGGTTAGGGTTAGGGTTAGGGTTAGGACTAGGATTAGTGTTAGGGTTAGTGTTAGGATTAGGGTTAGGATTTGGGTTTAGTTTGGGTTATGGTTAGGGTTATGGTTTAGGGTTAGGGTTAGGGTTAGGGTTAGGGTTAGGAATAGGGTTATGGTTTGAATTTGAATTAGGTTTAGGGTTAGCATTAGGGTTAGGATTAGGGTTAGGGTTAGGGTTTGGGTTAGGGTTAGGGTTAGGGTTAGGGTTAGGGTTAGGGTTAGTGTTAGGGTTAGGGTTTAGTGTTAGGGTTAGGGTTAGGGTTTCAGTTTTTCTTATGTTTTGGGTTAGGTTTAGGTTTAGGGTTAGGGTTTCGGTTCGGGTTAGAAATAGGGTTAGGGTTTGAGTTTTAATTAGGTTTAGGGTTAGCATTATGGTTAGGGTTAGGTTTAGGATTAATGTTTCAGTTAGGGTTTGGGTTCGGGTTAGGGTTAGGTTTAGGGTTAGGGTTTGATTTAGGGTTAGGATTAGGTTTAGGGTTAGTTTTAGGGTTTGGGTTAGGGTTAGGGTTAGGACTAGGGTTAGTGTTAGGGTTAGGTTTAGTGTTAGCATTAGGGTTAGGATTAGGGTTAGGGTTAGGGTTTGGGTTAGGTTTTGGGTTAGAGTTAGGGTTAGGGTTAGGGTTTGGGTTTGGTTTAGAGTTAGGGTTAGGTTAGGGTTTGGGTTAGAGTTAGGGTTAGGGTGAGGTGTTGGATTAGGGTTATGGTTAGGGTTAGGGTTAGGATTAGGGTTAGGGTTAGGGTTCCGATTAGAGTTAGGTTTAGAGTTTGGGTTTGGGTAAGGGTTAAGGATAATTTTAGGGTTAGGGTTAGGGTTAGGGTTTGGGTGAGGGTTAGGGTTAGGGTTAGGATTAGGATTAGGGTTTGTGTTAAGATTAGGGTTTGGATTTGGTTTAGGGTAAGGGTTAGGGTTAGGGTTAGGGTTAGGGTTAGGGTTAGGGTTAGAATTAGGGTTAGGGTTAGGTTTAGGGTTAGGTTTAGGGTTAGAATAAGGATGAGGGATAGGGTTAGTGTTAGGATTAGGGTTATTATTTGGGTTATGGTTTGGGTTAGTGTTGGGGTTAGGGTTTGGGTTAGTGTTAGAGTTAGGGTTTGAGTTAGGGTTAGGTTTAGGGTTAGGTTAGGGTTTGGGTTAGAGATAGGGTTATGGTTAGGGTTAGGGTTTGGTTTAGAGTTAGGGTTAGGTTAGGGTTTGGGTTAGAGTTAGGGTTAGGGTGAGGTGTTGGATTAGGGTTATGGTTAGGGTTAGGGTTAGAATTAGGTTTAGGGTTAGGTTTCCGATTAGAGTTAGGTTTAGAGTTTGGGTTTGGGTAAGGGTTAAGGTTAGGGTTAGGATTAGGGTTAGGGTTAGGGTTAGGACTAGGATTAGGGTTAGGGTTAGGGTTAGGGTTAGGATTAGGGATAGGGTT
>JAJHUQ010000065.1:255000-257500 GCA_035773235.1 Eospalax fontanierii | reverse complement strand
TTAGGGTTAGGGTTAGGGTTAGGGTTAGGATTAGGGTTAGGGTTTGTGTTAAGATTAGGGTTTGGGTTTGGGTTAGGGTTAGGGTTAGGGTTAGGGTTATGGATAGGGTTAGAATTAGGGTTAGGGTTAAGGTTAGGGTTAGGGTTAGGTTTAGGGTTAGGGTTAGGGTTAGGGTTAGGGTTGGTGTTAAGATTATGGTTAGGGTTAGGTTTTGGGTTAGGTTTTCTGTTAGAATTAGGGTTAGGGTTAGAATTAGGGTTACGGTTAGTGTTCCGGTTAGGGTTAGGGTTAGGATAAGGATGAGGGTTAGGGTTAGGGTTAGGATTAGGGTTATTATTTGGGTTATGGTTTGGGTTAGGGTTAGGGTTAGGGTTTGGGTTAGTGTTAGGTTTAGGTTTAGGTTAGGGTTAGGGTTAGGGTTAGGGTAAGGGTTAGGGTTAGGTTTAGGACTAGGATTAGGGTTAGGGTTAGGGTTAGGGTTAGGGTTTGGTTTAGCGTTTGGGGTTAGGGTTAGGGTTAGGGTTAGGGTTAGGGTTAGGGTTAGGGTTAGGGTTAGGGTTAGTGTTAGGGTTAGGGTTTAGTGTTAGGGTTAGGGTTAGGGTTTCAGTTTTTCTTATGTTTTGGGTTAGGTTTAGGGTTAGGGTTAGGGTTTCGGTTCGGGTTAGAAATAGGGTTAGGGTTTGAGTTTTAATTAGGTTTAGGGTTAGCATTATGGTTAGGGTTAGGTTTAGGATTAATGTTTCAGTTAGGGTTTGGGTTCGGGTTAGGGTTAGGTTTAGGGTTAGGGTTTGATTTAGGGTTAGGGTTAGGTTTAGGGTTAGTTTTAGGGTTTGGGTTAGGGTTAGGGTTAGGACTAGGGTTAGTGTTAGGGTTAGGTTTAGTGTTAGCATTAGGGTTAGGATTAGGGTTAGGGTTAGGGTTTGGGTTAGGTTTTGGGTTAGAGTTAGGGTTAGGGTTAGGGTTTGGGTTTGGTTTAGAGTTAGGGTTAGGTTAGGGTTTGGGTTAGAGTTAGGGTTAGGGTGAGGTGTTGGATTAGGGTTATGGTTAGGGTTAGGGTTAGGATTAGGGTTAGGGTTAGGGTTCCGATTAGAGTTAGGTTTAGAGTTTGGGTTTGGGTAAGGGTTAAGGATAATTTTAGGGTTAGGGTTAGGGTTAGGGTTTGGGTGAGGGTTAGGGTTAGGGTTAGGATTAGGATTAGGGTTTGTGTTAAGATTAGGGTTTGGATTTGGGTTAGGGTAAGGGTTAGGGTTAGGGTTAGGGTTAGGGTTAGGGTTAGGGTTAGAATTAGGGTTAGGGTTAGGTTTAGGGTTAGAATAAGGATGAGGGATAGGGTTAGTGTTAGGATTAGGGTTATTATTTGGGTTATGGTTTGGGTTAGTGTTGGGGTTAGGGTTTGGGTTAGTGTTAGAGTTAGGGTTTGAGTTAGGGTTAGGTTTAGGGTTAGGTTAGGGTTTGGGTTAGAGATAGGGTTAGGGTTAGGGTTTGGTTTAGAGTTAGGGTTAGGTTAGGGTTTGGGTTAGAGTTAGGGTTAGGGTGAGGTGTTGGATTAGGCTTATGGTTAGGGCTAGGGTTAGAATTAGGATTAGGGTTAGGTTTCCGATTAGAGTTAGGTTTAGAGTTTGGGTTTGGGTAAGGGTTAAGGTTAGGGCTAGGGTTGGGGTTAGGGTTAGGCCTAGGATTAGTGTTAGGGTTAGTGTTAGGATTAGGGTTAGGATTTGGGTTTAGTTTGGGTTATGGTTAGGGTTATGGTTTAGGGTTAGGGTTAGGGTTAGGGTTAGGGTTAGGAATAGGGTTATGGTTTGAATTTGAATTAGGTTTAGGGTTAGCATTAGGGTTAGGATTAGGGTTAGGGTTAGGGTTTGGGTTAGGGTTAGGGTTAGGGTTAGGGTTAGGGTTAGGGTTAGTGTTAGGGTTAGGGTTTAGTGTTAGGGTTAGGGTTAGGGTTTCAGTTTTTCTTATGTTTTGGGTTAGGTTTAGGTTTAGGGTTAGGGTTTCGGTTCGGGTTAGAAATAGGGTTAGGGTTTGAGTTTTAATTAGGTTTAGGGTTAGCATTATGGTTAGGGTTAGGTTTAGGATTAATGTTTCAGTTAGGGTTTGGGTTCGGGTTAGGGTTAGGCTTAGGGTTAGGGTTTGATTTAGGGTTAGGATTAGGTTTAGGGTTAGTTTTAGGGTTTGGGTTAGGGTTAGGGTTAGGACTAGCGTTAGTGTTAGGGTTAGGTTTAGTGTTAGCATTAGGGTTAGGATCAGGGTTAGGGTTAGGGTTTGGGTTAGGTTTTGGGTTAGAGTTAGGGTTAGGGTTAGGGTTTGGGTTTGGTTTAGAGTTAGGGTTAGGTTAGGGTTTGGGTTAGAGTTAGGGTTAGGGTGAGGTGTTGGATTAGGGTTATGGTTAGGGTTAGGGTTAGGATTAGGGTTAGGGTTAGGGTTCCGATTAGAGTTAGGTTTAGAGTTTGGGTTTGGGTAAGGGTTAAGGATAATTTTAGGGTTAGGGTTAGGGTTAGGG
>JAJHUQ010000065.1:225000-227500 GCA_035773235.1 Eospalax fontanierii | reverse complement strand
GGGTTAGGTTTAGGATTAGTGTTTCAGTTAGGGTTTGGGTTCGGGTTAGGGTTAGGTTTAGGGTTAGGGTTTGATTTAGGGTTAGGGTTAGGTTTAGGGTTAGTGTTAGGGTTTGGGTTAGGGTTAGGGTTAAGACTAGGGTTAGTGTTAGGTTTAGGTTTGAATCTCGGTTAGTGTTAGGGTTAGGGTTAGTGTTAAGATTATGGTTAGGATTAGGGTTTGGGTTAGGTTTTCTGTTAGGATTAGGGTTAGGGTTAGAATTAGGGTTACGGTTAGGGTTAGGGTTAGGATAAGGATGAGGGTTAGGGTTAGGGTTAGGATTACGGTTATTATTTGGGTTATGGTTTGGGTTAGGGTTAGGGTTAGGATTTGGGTTAGTGTTAGAGTTAGGGTTTGAGTTAGGGTTAGGTTTAGGGTTAGGTTAGGTTTAGGGTTAGGGTTAGGGTTAGGGTTAGGTTTAGGGTTAGGGTTAGGACTAAGATTAGGGTTAGGTTTAGGGTTAGGGTTAGGGTTTGGTTTAGGGATTGGGGTTAGGGGTTAGGGGTTATGTTTAGGTTTAGGATTAGGGTTAGGGATTGGTTTAGGGTTAGGGTTAGCGTTTAGGTTAGGGTTAGGGTTAGGGTTAGTGTTAGGGTTAGGGTTTGGTTTAGGATTACGGTTAGGTTTAGGTTTTCGGTTAAGTTTCGGTTTAGGGTTATGGTTTGCGTTCGGGTTCGGTTAGTGTTAGGGTTTTAGTTAGGGTTAGGGTTAGGGTTAGGGTTAGGGTTTGGGTTAGGGTTAGGCTTAGGGTTATGGTTTGAGTTTGAGTTAGGTTTAGGGTTAGCATTAGGGTTAGGGTTAGGTTTAGGGTTAGGGTTAGGTTTTGGGTTAGGGTTAGGGTTAGGGTTAGGGGTAGGGTTAGGGTTAGGGTTAGGGTTAGGGTTAGGGTTTGGGTTAGGGTTAGGTTTGAATCTGGGTTAGTGTTAGGGTTATGGTTAATGTTAAGATTATGGTTAGGGTTAGGGGTAGGGTTAGGTTTTGGGTTAGGGTTAGAATTAGGTTTCGAGTTAGGGTTAGGGTTAGGGTTAGGGTTAGGATAAGGATGAGGGTTAGGGTTAGGGTTAGGATTAGGGTTATTATTTGGGTTATGGTTTGGGTTAGGTTTAGTGTTAGGGTTTGGGTTAGTGTTAGATTTAGGGTTTGAGTTAGGGTTACGTTTAGGCTTACATTGGTGTTTGGGTTAGAGTTAGGGTTAGGGTTAGGATTTGGGTTTGGTTTAGAGTTAGGGTTAAGTTAGGGTTTGGGTTAGAGTTAGGGTTAGGGTGAGGTTTTGGATTACGGTTATGGTTAGGGTTAGGGTTAGGATTAGGGTTAGGGTGAGGGTTCCGATTAGAGTTAGGTTTAGAGTTTGGGTTTGGGTAAGGGTTAAGGTTAGGGTTAGGGTTAGGGTTAGGGTTAGGGTTAGGGTTAGGACTAGGATTAGGGTTAGGGTTAGTGTTAGGATTAGGGTTATGGTTTGGGTTTAGGTTTGGGTTATGGTTAGGGTTTGTGTTAGGGTTAGGGTTTAGGGTTAGGGTTAGGGTTAGGGTTTCGGTTTGGGTTTTGTTTTGGGTTAGGTTTAGGGTTAGGGTTAGGGTTTGGGTTCGGGTTAGGAATAGGGTTATGGTTTGAGTTTTAATTAGGTTTAGGGTTAGCATTAGGGTTAGGATTACGGTTAGGGTTAGGGTTTGGGTTAGGGTTAGGGTTAGGGTTTGGGTTAGGGTTAGGTTTGAATCTGGGTGAGTGTTAGGATTATGGTTAGTGTTAAGATTATGGTTAGGGTTAGGTTTTGGGTTAGGGTTCGGGTTAGGGTTAGGGTTAGAATTAGGTTTAGGGTTAGGGTTAGGCTTAGGGTTAGGGTGAGGGTTAGGGTTAGGGTTAGGGTTAGGATTAGGGTTATTATTTGGGTTATGGTTTGGGTTAGTGTTAGTGTTAGGGTTTGGGTTAGTGTTAGAGTTAGGGTTTGAGTTAGGGTTAGGTTTAGGCTTACATTGGGGTTTGGGTTAGAGTTAGGGTTAGGGTTAGGGTTTGGGTTTGGTTTAGAGTTAGGGTTAGGTTAGGGTTCGGGTTAGAGTTAGGGTTAGGGTGAGGTGTTGGATTGGGGTTATGGTTAGGATTATGGTTAGGGTTAGGGTTAGGATTAGGGTTAGGGTTAGGGTTCCGATTAGAGTTAGGTTTAGAGTTTGGGTTTGGGTAAGGGTTAAGGTTAGGGTTAGGGTTAGGGTTAGGGTTAGGACTAGGATTAGGTTCAGGGTTAGGGATAGGATTAGGTTTAAGGTTTGGATTTAGATTTCGGTTATGTTTAGGGTTAGTGTTAGGGTTAGGGTTTAGTGTTAGGGTTAGGGTTAGGGTTTCGGTTTGGGTTATGTTTTGGGTTAGGTTTAGGGTTAGGGTTAGGGTTTCGGTTTGGGTTAGAAATAGGGTTAGGGTTTGAGTTTTAATTAGGTTTAGGGTTAGCATTATGGTTAGGGTTAGGTTTAGG
>JAJHUQ010000065.1:195000-212500 GCA_035773235.1 Eospalax fontanierii | reverse complement strand
AGGGTTAGTTTTAGGGTTTGGGTTAGGGTTAGGGTTAGGAGTAGGGTTAGTTTTAGGGTTAGGTTTAGGGTTAGCATTAGGGTTAGGATTAGCGTCAGTGTTAGGGTTTGGGTTAGGGTTATGGTTAGGGTTAGGATTAGGGTTTGGGTTAGGGTTAGGGTTAGGCTTAGGGTTAGGATTAGGGTTAGGGTTAGGATTAGGGTTAGGGTTTGTGTTAAGATTAGGGTTTGGGTTTGGGTTAGGGTTAGGGTTAGGGTTAGGGTTAGGGATAGGTTTAGGGTTAGGGTTTGGGTTAGGGTTAGGCTTAGGGTTAGGGTTTGAGTTTGAGTTAGGTTTAGGGTTAGCATTAGGGTTAGGATTAGGGTTAGGGTTTTGGTTTGGGTTAGAGTTAGGGTTAGGGTTAGAGTTAGGGTTTAGGTTAGGGTTAGGTTTGAATCTGGGTTAGTGTTAGGGTTATGTTTAGTGTAAAGATTATGGTTAGGGTTAGGGTTAGGACTAGGTCGTGGGTGAGGGTTAGGGTTAGGGTTAGAATTAGAATTCGGTTTAGGGTTAGGGTAAGGGTAAGGGTTAGGGTTAGGACAAGGATGAGGGTTAGGGTTAGGGTTAGGATGAGGGTTATTATTTCGGTTATGGTTTGGGTTAGGGTTAGTGTTAGGCTTTGGGTTAGTGTTAGAGTTAGGGTTTGAGTTAGGGTTAGGTTTAGGCTTACATTGGGGTTTGGGTTAGAGTTAGGGTTAGGGTTAGGGTTTGGGTTTGGTTTAGAGTTAGGATTAGGTTAGGGTTTGGGTTAGAGTTAGGGTTAGGGTGAGGTGTTGGATTAGGGTTATGGTTAGGGTTAGGGTTAGGATTAGGGTTAGGGTTTGGGTTCCGATTAGAGTTAGGTTTAGAGTGTGGGTTTGGGTAAGGGTTAAGGTTAGGGTTAGGGTTAGGGTTAGGGTTAGGACTAGGATTAGTGTTGGGGTTAGTGTTAGGATTAGGGTTAGGGTTTGGGTTTAGGTTTGGGTTATGGTTAGGGTTAGGGTTTAGGGTTAGGGTTAGGGTTAGGGTTAGGGTTTCGGTTTGGGTTATGTTTTGGGTTAGGTTTAGGGTTAGGGTTAGGGTTTGGGTTCGGGTTAGGAATAGGGTTATGGTTTGAGTTTGAATTAGGTTTAGGGTTAGCATTAGGGTTAGGATTAGGGTTAGGGTTAGGGTTTGGGTTAGGGTTAGGGTTAGGGTTAGGGTTAGGGTTTGGGTTAGGGTTAGGTTTGAATCTGGGTTAGTATTAGGGTTAGGGTTAGTGTTAAGATTATGGTTAGGGTTAGGGTTAGGGTTAGGTTTTGGGTGAGGGTTAGGGTTAGGGTTAGGATTAGACTTAGGTTTAGGTTTATGGTTAAGGTTAGGGTTAGGGTTAGGATAAGGATGAGGGTTAGGTTTAGGGTTAGGATTAGGGTTATTATTTGGGTTATGGTTTGGGTTAGGGTTAGTGTTAGGGTTTGGGTTAGTGTTAGAGTTAGGGTTTGAGTTAGGGTTAGGTTTAGGCTTACATTGGGGTTTGGGTTAGAGTTAGGGTTAGGGTTAGGGTTTGGGTTTGGTTTAGAGTTAGGGTTAGGTTAGGGTTTGGGTTAGAGTTAGGGTTAGGGTGAGGTGTTGGATTAGGGTTATGGTTAGGGTTTGGGTTAGGATTAGGGTTAGGGTTAGGGTTCCGATTAGAGTTAGGTTTAGAGTTTGGGTTTGCGTAAGTGTTAAGGTTAGGGTTAGGGTTAGGGTTAGGGTTAGGGTTAGGGTTAGGGTTAGGGTTAGGGTTTGGGTTAGGGTTAGGTTTGAATCTGGGTTAGTGTTAGGGTTATGGTTAGTGTTAAGATTATGGTTAGGGTTAGGGTTAGGGTTAGGTTGTGGGTGAGCGTTAGGGTTAGGGTTAGGGTTAGAATTCGGTTTAGGGTTAGGGTTAGGGTTAGGGTTAGGGGTAGGATAAGGATGAGGGTTAGGGTTAGGGTTAGGATAAGGGTTATTATGTGGGTAATGGAAAGGGTTAGGGTTAGTGTTGGGCTATGGGTTAGTTATAGAGTTGTGGTATGAGATAGGGTTAGGTTTAGGCTAACATTGGGGTTTGGCTTAGAGTTAGGGTTAGGGTTAGGGTTTGGGTTTGGTTTAGAGTTAGGGTTAGGTTAGGGTTTGGGTTAGAGTTAGGGTTAGGGTGAGGTGTTGGAATTGGGTTATGGTTAGGGTTAGGGTTAGGATTAGGGTTAGGGTTAGGGTTCCGATTAGAGTTAGGTTTAGAGTTTGGGTTTGTGTAAGGGTTAAGGTTAGGGTTAGGGTTAGGGTTAGGGTTAGGACTAGGATTAGTGTTGGGGTTAGTGTTAGGATTAGGGTTAGGGTTTGGGTTTAGGTTTGGGTTATGGTTAGGGTTAGGGTTTAGGGTTAGGGTTAGGGATAGGGTTAGGGTTTCGGTTTGGGTTATGTTTTGGGTTAGGTTTAGGGTTAGGGTTAGGGTTTGGGTTCGGGTTAGGAATAGGGTTATGGTTTGAGTTTGAATTAGGTTTAGGGTTAGCATTAGGGTTAGGATTAGGGTTACGGTTAGGGTTTGGGTTAGGGTTAGGGTTAGGGTTAGGGTTAGGGGTTGGGTTAGGGTTAGGTTTGAATCTGGGTTAGTATTAGGGTTATGGTTAGTGTTAAGATTATGGTTAGGGTTAGGTTTTGGGTGAGGGTTAGGGTTAGGGTTATGGTTAGACTTAGGTTTAGGGTTAGGGTTAGGGTTAGGGTTAGGGTTAGGATAAGGATGAGGGTTAGGTTTAGGGTTAGGATTAGGGTTATTATTTGGGTTATGGTTTGGGTTAGGGTTAGTGTTAGGGTTTGGGTTAGTGTTAGAGTTAGGGTTTGAGTTAGGGTTAGGTTTAGGCTTACATTGGGGTTTGGGTTAGAGTTAGGGTTAGGGTTAGGGTTTGGGTTTGGTTTAGAGTTAGGGTTAGGTTAGGGTTTGGGTTAGAGTTAGGGTTAGGGTGAGGTGTTGGATTAGGGTTATGGTTAGGGTTTGGGTTAGGATTAGGGTTAGGGTTAGGGTTCCGATTAGAGTTAGGTTTAGAGTTTGGGTTTGCGTAAGTGTTAAGGTTAGGGTTAGGGTTTGGGTTAGGGTTAGGGTTAGGGTTAGGACTAGGATAAGGGTTAGTGTTAGGGTTAGGATTAGGTTTAGGTTTTGGATTTCGGTTTCGGTTATGGTTAGGGTTAGTGTTAGGGTTAGGGTTTAGTGTTAGGGTTAGGGTTAGGGTTTCGGTTTGGGTTATGTTTTGGGTTAGGTTTAGGGTTAGGGTTAGGGTTTCGGTTCGGGTTAGAAATAGGGTTAGGGTTTGAGTTTTAATTAGGTTTAGGGTTAGCATCATGATTAGGGTTAGGTTTAGGATTAGTGTTTTGTTTAGGGTTTGGGTTCGGGTTAGGGTTAGGTTTAGGGTTAGGGTTTGATTTAGGGTTAGGGTTAGGTTTAGGGTTAGTGTTAGGGTTTGGGTTAGGGTTAGGGTTAGGACTAGGGTTAGTGTTAGGGTTAGGTTTCGTGCTAGCATTAGGGTTAGGATTAGGGTTAGGGTTAGAGTTTGGGTTATGGTTAGGGTTAAGGTTAGGGTTAGGGTTAGGGTTAGGGTTAGGGTTAGGGTGTGTTTTAGGGTTAGGGTTAGGGTTAGGGTTTGGGTGAGGGTTAGGGTTAGGGTTAGGATTAGGGTTAGGGTTTGTGTTAAGATTAGGGTTTGGGTTTGGGTTAGGGTAAGGGTTAGGGTTAGGGTTAGGGTTAGGGTTAGGGTTAGGGTTAGGGTTAGAATTAGGGTTAGGGTTAGGGTTAGGGTTAGGATTAGGATTATTATTTGGGTTATGGTTTGGGTTAGTGTTGGGGTTAGGGTTTGGGTTAGTGTTAGAGTTAGGTTTTGAGTTAGGGTTAGGTTTAGGGTTAGGTTAGGGTTTCGGTTAGAGATAGGGTTAGGGTTAGGGTTTGGGTTTGGTTTAGAGTTAGGGTTAGGTTAGGGTTTGGGTTAGAGTTAGGGTTAGGGTGAGGTGTTGGATTAGGGTTATGGTTAGGGTTAGGGTTATGATTAGGTTTAGGGTTAGGGTTCCGATTAGAGTTAGGTTTAGACTTTGGGTTTGGGTAAGGCTTAAGGTTATGGTTAGGGTTAGGGTTAGGGTTAGGGTTAGGACTAGGATTAGGGTTAGGGTTAGGGTTAGAATTTGGGTTAGGGTTAGGGTTACGGTTTCGGTTTGGGTTATGTTTTGGGTTAGTTTTAGGGTTAGGGTTAGGGTTTGGGATGGGTTAGGATTAGGGTTAGGGTTTGAGTTTGAATTAGGTTTAGGGTTAGCATTAGGGTTAGGGTTAGGTTTAGGATAAGTGTTTCAGTTAGGTTTAGGGTTAGGGTTATGGTTTGGGTTCGGGTTAGGGTTAGAGTTAGGGTTAGGGTTTGATTTAGGGTTAAGGTTAGGGTTAGGGTTAGTTTTAGGGTATGGGTTAGGGTTAGGGTTAGGAGTAGGGTTAGTTTTAGGGTTAGCTTTAGGGTTAGCATTAGGGTTAGTATTAGCATCAGGGTTAGGGTTCGGGTTAGGGTTAGGGTTAGGCTTAGGGTTAGGATTAGGGTTAGGGTTAGGATTAGGGTTAGGGTTTGTGTTAAGATTAGGGTTTGGGTTTGGGTTAGGGTAGGGGTGAGGGTAAGGGTTAGGGAAAGGTTTAGAATTAGGGTAAGGGTAAAGGTTAGGGTTAGGGTTAGGTTAAGGGTAAGGGTTAGGGTTAGGGTTGGTGTTAAGATTATGGTTAGGGTTAGGGTTTGGGTTAGGTTTTCTGTTAGGATTAGGGTTAGGGTTAGAATTAGGGTTATGGTTAGGGTTACGGTTAGGGCTAGGGTTAGGATAAGGATGAGGGTTAGGGTTAGGGTTAGGATTAGGGTTAGGGTTAGGGTTAGGACTAGGATTAGGGTTAGGGTTAGGGTTAGGGTTAGGGTTTGGTTTAGCATTTGGGGTTAGGGGTTAGGGGTTAAGTTTAGGTTTAGGGTTAGGGTTAGGGATTGGTTTAGGTTTATTGTTAGGTTTAGGGTTAGGTTTATGTTTTGGGTTAGTGTTAGGGCTAGCGTTTGGGTTAGGGTTAGGGTTAGGGTTAGTTTTAGGGTTACGGTTTGGTTTAGGTTTACGGTTAGGTTTAGATTTTTGGTTAAGTTTCGGGTTAGGGTTATGGTTTGCGTTCGGGTTGGGTTAGTGTTAGGGTTTTAGTTAAGGTTAGGGTTAGGGTTAGGGTTAGGTTTAGGGTTAGGGTTTGGGTTAGGGTTAGGCTTAGGGTTCGGGTTTGAGTTTGAGTTAGGTTTAGGGTTAGCATTAGGGTTAGGATTAGGGTTAGGGTTTTGGTTTGGGTTAGGGTTAGGGTTCGGCTTTGGGTTAGGATTAGGTTTGAATCTGGGTTAGTGTTAGGGTTATGGTTAGTGTTAAGATTATGGTTAGGGTTAGGGTTAGGGTTAGGTTTTGGGTGAGGGTTAGGTTTAGGGTTAGGGTTAGAATTCGGTTTAGGGTTAGGGTTAGGGTTAGGTTTAGGGTTAGGATAAGGATGAGGGTTAGGGTTAGGGTTCGGATGAGGGTTATTATTTGGGTTATGGTTTGGGTTAGGGTTAGTGTTAGGTTTTGGGTTAGTGTTAGAGTTAGGGTTTGAGTTAGGGTTAGGTTTAGACTTACATTGGGGTTTGGGCTAGAGTTAGGGTTAGGGTTAGGGTTTGGGTTTGGTTTAGAGTTAGGGTTACGTTAGGGTTTGGGTTAGAGTTAGGGTTAGGATGAGGGGTTGGATTAGAGTTATGGTTAGTGTTAGGGTTAGGATTAGGGTTAGGGTTAGGTTTCCATTTAGAGTTAGGTTTAGAGTTTGGGTTTGGGTAAGGGTTAAGTTTAGGGTTAGGGTTAGGGTTAGGGTTAGGGTTAGGGTTAGGGTTAGAGTTAGTGTTAGGACTAGGATTAGTGTTGGGGTTAGTGTTAGGATTAGGGTTACGGTTTGGGTTTAGGTTTGGGTTATGGTTAGGGTTAGGGTTTAGGGTTAGGGTTAGGGTTTCGGTTTGGGTTATGTTTTGGGTTAGGTTTAGGGTTAGGGTTAGGGTTTGGGTTCGGGTTAGGAATAGGGTTATGGTTTGAGTTTGAATTAGGTTTAGGGTTAGCATTAGGGTTAGGATTAGGGTTAGGGTTAGGGTTTGGGTTAGGGTTAGGGTTAGGGTTAAGGTTGGGGTTTGGGTTAGGTTTAGGTTTGAATCTGGGTTAGTATTAGCGTTATGGTTAGTGTTAAGATTATGGTTAGGGTTAGGGTTAGGTTTTGGGTGAGGGTTAGGATTAGGGTTAGAGTTAGACTTAGGTTTAGGGTTAGGGTTATAGTTAGGGTTAGGATAAGGATGAGGGTTAGGGTTAGGTTTAGTATTAGGATTATTATTTGGGTAATGGTTTGGGTTAGGGTTAGTGTTAGGGTTTGGGTTAGTGTTAGAGTTAGGGTTTGAGTTAGGGTTAGGTTTAGGCTTACATTGGGGTTTGGGTTAGAGATAGGGTTAGGGTTAGGGTTTGGGTTTGGTTTAGAGTTAGGGTTAGGTTAGGGTTTGGGTTAGTGTTAGGGTTAGCGTGAGGTGATGGATTAGGGTTATGGTTAGGGTTAGGGTTAGGATTAGGAGTAGGGTTAGGGTTCCGATTAGAGTTAGGTTTAGAGTTTGGGTTTGGGTAAGGGTTAAGGTTAGGGTTACGGTTAGGGTTAGGTTTAGGGTTAGGGTTAGGACTTGGATTAGGGTTAGGGTTAGTGTTAGGTTTAGGGTTAGGGTTTGGGTTTAGGTTTGGGTTATGGTTAGGGTTAGTGTTAGGTTTAGGGTTTAGGGTTAGGGTTAGGTTTAGGGTTAGGGTTTCGGTTTGGGTTATGTTTTGGGTTAGGTTTAGGGTTAGGGTTAGGGTTTGGGTTCGGGTTAGGAATAGGGTTATGGTTTGAGTTTGAATTAGGTTTAGGGTTAGCATTAGGGTTAGGGTTAGGTTTAGGATTAGTGTTTCAGTTAGGCTTAGTGTTAGGGATAGGGTTTGGGTACGGGTTAGGTTTAGGGTTAGGGTTAGGGGTTGATTTAGGGTTAGGGTTAAGGTTAGGGTTAGTGTTAGGGTTTGGGTTAGGTTTAGGGTTAGGAATAGGGTTAGTGATAGGGTTAGGTTTAGGGTTAGCATTAGGGTTAGGATTAGGATTAGGTTTAGGGTTAGGGTTTGGGTTAGGGTTAGGGTTAGGGTTAGGTTTAGTGTTTGGTTTAGGGTTATGGTTAGGGTTAGGGTTTGGGTGAGGGTTAGGGTTATGGTTAGGGTTAGGGTTTGTGTTAAGATTAGGGTTTGGGTTTGGGTTATTTTAGGGTTTGGGTTACAGTTAGGGTTAGGGTTCGGGTTTGGGTTTGGTTTACTGTTAGGTTTAGGTTAGGGTTTGGGTTAGTTAGGGTTAGGGTGAGGTGTTGGATTAGGGTTATGGTTAGGGTTAGGTTTAGGATTAGGGTTAGGGTTAGGGTTCCGATTAGAGTTAGGTTTAGAGTTTGGGTTTGGGCAAGGGTTAAGGTTAGGGTTAGGGTTAAGGTTAGGGTTAGGGTTAGGACTAGGATTAGGGTTAGGGTTAGGGTTAGGATTAGGGGTACGGTTAGGGTTAGGGTTAGGTTTTAGGTTTGGGTTATGTTTTGGGTTAGGTTTAGGGTTAGGGTTAGGGTTAGGGGTAGTGTTAAGGTTAGGATTAGGGTTAGGGTTTGAGTTTGAATTAGGTTTAGGGTTGGCATTAGGGTTAGGGTTAGATTTAGGATAAGTGTTTCAGTTAGGGTTTGGGTTAGGGTTAGGGTTAGGGTTAGGTTTAGGGTTTGGGTTAGGGTTAGGGTTAGTTTTAGGGTTAGGACTAGGATTAGCGTTATGGTTAGGGTTAGGGTTAGGATTAGGGTTAGGGTTCCGATTAGAGTTAGGTTTAGAGTTTGGGTTTGGGTAAGGGTTAAGGTTAGGGTTAGGGTTAGGGTTAGGGTTAGGACTAGGATTAGGGTTAGGGTTAGGTTTAGGATTAGGGTTACGGTTAGGGTTAGGGTTAGGTTTTCGGTTTGGGTTATGTTTTGGGTTAGGTTTAGGGTTAGGGTTAGGGTTAGGGTTAAGGTTAGGATTAGGGTTAGGGTTTGAGTTTGAATTACGTTTAGGGTTAGCATTAGGGTTAGGGTTAGATTTAGGATAAGTGTTTCAGTTAGGGTTTGGGTTAGGGTTAGGGTTAGGGTTAGGGTTAGGGTTTGGGTTAGGGTTAGGTTTAGGGTTAGGGTTTGGGTTAGGTTTAGGGTTAGGGTTAGGGTTAGGTTTTGGGTTAGGATTAGGGTTAGGGTTAGGGTTAGCGTTAGGGTTATGGTTAGGACTAGGATTAGGGTTATGGTTAGGGTTCGGGTTAGGATTAGGGTTAGGGTTAGGGTTCCGATTAGAGTTAGGTTTAGAGTTTGGTTTTGGCTAAGGGTTAAGGTTAGGTTTAGGGTTAGGGTTAGGGTTAGGGTTAGGACTAGGATTAGGGCTAGGGTTAGGTTTAGGATTAGGGTTGGGGTTTGGTTTTAGGTTTGGGTTATGGTTAGGGTTTAGGGTTAGGGTTAGGTTTAAGGTTAGGGTTTCGGTTTGGGTTATGTTTTGGGTTAGGTTTAGTGTTAGGGTTAGGGTTTGAGTTGGAATTAGGTTTAGGTTTAGCATTAGGGTTAGGGTTAGGTTTAGGATTAGTGTTTCAGTTAGGGTTAGGTTTAGGGTTAGGGTTTGGGTTCGGGTTAGGGTTAGGGTTAGGTTTAGGTTTTGATTTAGGGTTAGGGTTAGGGTTAGGGTTTTTGTTAGGGTTTGGGTTAGTGTTAGGGTTAAGACTAGGGTTAGTGTTAGGGTTAGGTTTAGGGTTAGGGTTTGGGTTCGGGTTAGGGTTAGGGTTAGGGTTAGGGTTTGATTTAGGGTTAAGGTTAGGGTTAGGGTTAGTGTTAGGGTTTGGGTTAGGGTTAGGGTTAGTTTTAGGGTTAGTTTTAGGGTTAGGTTTAGGGTTAGCATTAGGCTTAGGATTAGCATTAGGGTTAGGGTTTGGGTTAGGGTTAGGGTTAGGGTTAGGGTTAGGGTTAGGGTTTGGGTTAGGTTTAGGGTTACGTTTCGGGTTTGGGTGAGAGTTAGGGTGAGGGTTAGGGTTTGGGTTAGGGTTACGGTTACGGTTAGGATTAGGGTTATGGTTAGGTTTCGGATTAGGGTTAGTTTTAGGGTTTGGGTTTGGGTAAGGGTAAGGGTTATGGTTCGGTTTAGGATAAGGATGAGGGTTAGGGTTAGGGTTAGGATTAGGGTTAATATTTGGGTTATGGTTTAGGTTTGGGTTAGGGTTAGGGTTTGGGTTAGTGTTAGAGTTAGGTTTTGAGTTAGGGTTAGGGTTAGGGTTAGGTTAGGATTTGGGTTAGAGTTAGGGTTAGTGTTAGGGTTTGGGTTTGGTTTAGGGTTAGGGTTAGGTTAGGGTTTATGTTAGAATTAGGGTTAGGGTTATGGGTTGGCTTAGTGTTATGGTTAGGGTTAGGCTTTAGGTTTGGGTTATGGTTAGCGTTAGGGTTAGGGTTTAAGGGTAGGATTAGGGTTAGTGTTAGGATTTGGGTTATGGTAGGGTTACGGTGTGGGTTTGGGTTAGGGTTAGGGTTTCGGTGTGGGTTATGTTTTGGGTTAGGTTTAGGGTTAGGGTTAGGGATTCGGGTCGGGTTAGGATTAGGGTTAGGGTTTGTGTTTGAATTAGGGTTAGGGTTAGCATTATGGTTAGGGTTAGGTTTAGGATTAGTGTTTCGGTTAGGGTTAAGGTTAGTGTTAGGGTTAGGGTTCTGATTAGAGTTAGGTTTAGAGTTTGGGTTTGGGTAAGGGTTAAGGGTAGGGTTAGGGGTAGGGTTAGGGTTAGGGTTAGTACTAGGATTAGGGTTAGGGTTAGGGTTAGGATTAGGGTTAAGGTTAGGGTTAGGGTTAGGGTTTCGGTTTGGGTTATGTTTTGGGTTAGGTTTAGGGTTAGGGTTAGGGTTAGGGTTAGGGTTAAGGTTAGGATTAGGGTTAGGGTTTGAGTTTGAATTAGGTTTAGGGTTAGCATTAGGGTTAGGGTTCGATTTAGGATAAGTGTTTCAGTTAGGGTTTGGGTTAGGGTTAGGGTTAGGGTTAGGGTTTGGGTTAGGGTTAGGGTTAGTTTTAGGGTTAGGACTAGGATTAGGGTTAAGGTTAGGGTTAGGGTTAGGATTAGGGATAGGGTTAGGGTTCTGATTAGAGTTAGGTTTAGAGTTTGGGTTTGGGTAAGGGTTAAGGTTAGGGTTAGGGTTTGGATTATGGTTATGGTTAGGGTTAGGTTTTAAGTGTAGGATTAGGGTTAGTGTTAGGATTTAGGTTATGGTAGGGTTACGGTGTGGGTTTGGGTTAGGGTTAGGGTTTCGGTGTGGGTTATGTTTTGCGTTAGGTTTAGGGTTATGGTTAGGGTTTCGGTTCGGGTTAGGATTAGGTTTAGGGTTTGAGTTTGAATTAGGTTTAGGGTTAGCATTAGGGTTAGGGTTAGGTTTACGATTAGTGTTTCGGTTAGGGTTAAGGTTAGGGTTAGGGTTAGGGTTCCGATTAGAGGTAGGTTTAGAGTTTGGGTTTGGGTAAGGGTTAAGGTTAGGGTTAGGTTTAGGGTTAGGGTTAGGGTTAGTACTAGGATTAGGGGTTGGGTTAGGGTTAGGATTAGGGTTAAGGTTAGGGTTAGGGTTAGGGTTTCGGTTTGGGTTATGTTTTGGGTTACATTTAGGGTTAGGGTTAGAGTTTATTGTTATGGTTAGGGTTAGGATTAGGGTTAGGGTTTGAGTTTGAATTAGGTTTAGGGTTAGCATTAGGGTTAGGGTTAGGTTTAGGATAAGTGTTTCAGTTAGGTTTAGGGTTAGGGTTAGGGTGAGGGTTAGGGTTTGATTTAGGGTTAGGGTTAGGGTTAGTGTTAGTGTTAGGGTTTGGTTTAGGGTTAGGGTTAGGACTAGGGTTAGTGTTAGGGTTAAGTTTAGGGTTAGCATTAGGGTTAGGATTAGTGTTAGGGTTAGGGTTTGTGTTAGGGTTACTGTTACGGTTAGGGTTAGGGTTTGGGTTAGGGTTAGGGTTATGGTTAGGGTTTGAGTTAGTGTTAGGGTTAGGATTAGGGTTACGGTGAGGGTTAGGATTAGGGTTAGGGTTTGGGTTAAGATTAGGGTTTGGGTTTGGGTTAGGGTTAGGGTTAGGGTTAGGGTTAGGGTTAGGTTTACAATTAGGGTTAGTGTTAAGGTTAGGGTTAGGGTTAGGGTTAGGATAAGGATGAAGGTTAGGGTTAACGTTAGGATTAGGGTTATTATTTGGGTTATGGTTTGGGTTAGGGTTAGGGTTACGTTTTGGATTAGTGTTAGAGTTAGGGTTTGAGTTAGGGTTAGGTTACGGTTTGGGTTACAGTCAGTGTTAGGGTTAGGGTTTGCGTATGGTTTAGAGTTAGGGTTAGGTTAGGGTTTGGGTTAGAGTTAGGGTTAGGGTTAGTGTTAAGTTTAGGGTGAGGGTTAGGGTTAGCGTTAGGGTTAGGTTTTGGGTTATGGTTAGGGTTAGGGTTAGAATTAGGGTTAGGGTTATGGTTAGGGTTAGGGTTAGGGTTAGGATAAGGATGAGTGTTAGGGTTAGGGTTAGGATTAGTTTTATTATTTGAGTTATGGTTTGGATTAGGGTTAGGGTTAGGGTTTGGGTTAGTGTTAGAGTTATGGTTTGTGTTAGGGTTAGGTTTAGGGTTAGGTTAGGGTTTGGGTTAGAGTTAGGGTAAGGGTTAGGGTTTGGGTTTGGTTTAGAGTTAGGGTTAGTTTAGGGTTTGGGTTAGAGTTAGGGTTAGGGTGAGGTGTTGGATTAGGGTTATGGTTAGGGTTAGGGTTAGGATTAGGGTTAGGGTTAGGGTTCCAATTAGAGTTAGGTTCAGAATTTGGGTTTGGGTAAGGGTTACGGTTAGGGTTAGGGTTAGGGTTTGGCTTTGGTTTAGAGTTAGGGTTAGGTTAGGGTTTGGGTTAGAGTTAGGGTTAGGGTGAGGTGTTGGATTAGGGTTATGGTTAGGGTTAGGGTTAGGATTAGGGTTAGGGTTAGGGTTCCAATTAGAGTTAGGTTTAGAATTTGGGTTTGGGTAAGGGTTAAGGTTAGGGTTAGGGTTAGGGTTAGGGTTAGGGTTAGGGTTAGGGTTAGGGTTTGTATTAAGATTATGGTTTGGGTTTGGTTTAGGTTAGGGTATGGGTTACAGTTAGGGTTAGGGTTAGGGTTTGGGTTTGGTTTAGTGTTAGGGTTAGGTTATGGTTTGGGTTAGAGTTAGGGTTAGGGTGAGGTGTTGGATTAGGGTTATGGTTAGGGTTAGGGTTAGGATTAGGGTTAGGGTTAGGGTTCCGATTAGAGTTAGGTTTAGAGTTTGGGTTTGGGTAAGGGTTAAGGTTAGGGTTAGGGTTAGGGTTAGGGTAAGGACTAGGATTAGGGTTAGGGTTAGGGTTAGGATTAGGTTTAGGGTTTGGGTTTAGTTTTCGGTTATGGTTAGGGTTAGTGTTAGGGTTAGGGTTTAGTGTTTGTGTTAGGGTTAGGGTTAGGGTTTCGGTTTGGGTTATGTTTTGGGTTAGGTTTAGGGTTAGGGTTAGGGTTTGGGTTCGGGTTAGAAATAGGGTTAGGGTTTGAGTTTGAATTAGGTTTAGGGTTAGCATTAGGGTTATAGTTAGGTTTAGGATTTGTGTTTCAGTTAGGGTTTGGGTTCGGGTTAGGGTTAGGGTTAGGGTTAGGGTTTGATTTAGGGTTAGGGTTAGGTTTAGGGTTAGTGTTAGGGTTTGGGTTAGGGTTAGGGTTAGGACTAAGGTTAGTGTTAGGGTTAGGTTTATTATTAACATTAGGGTTAGGATTAGGGTTAGGGTTAGGGTTTGGGTTAGGTTTAGGGTTAGGTTTAGGGTTAAGGTTTGGGTTTGGTTTAGGGTTAGGGTTAGGGTTAGGGTTTGGGTGAGGGTTAGGGTTAGGGTTAGGATTAGGGTTAGGGTTTGTGTTAAGATTAGGGTTTGGGTTTGGGTTAGGGTAAGGGTTAGGGTTAGGGTTAGGGTTAGGGTTAGAATTAGGGTTAGGGTTAGGTTTAGGGTTAGGGTTAGGGTTAGAATAAGGATGAGGGTTAGGGTTAGGGTTAGGATTAGGGTTATTATTTGGGTTATGGTTTGGGTTAGTGTTAGGGTTAGGGTTTGGGTTAGTGTTAGAGTTAGGGTTTGAGTTAGGGTTAGGGTTAGGGTTTGGGTTAGGGTTTGGGTTAGAGATAGGGTTAGGGTTAGGGTTAGGGTTTGGTTTAGAGTTAGGGTTAGGTTAGGGTTTGGGTTAGAGTTAGGGTTAGCGTGAGGTGTTGGATTAGGGTTATGGTTAGGGTTAGGGTTAGGATTAGGTTTAGAGTTAGGTTTCCGATTAGAGTTAGGTTTAGAGTTTGGGTTTGGGTAAGGGTTAAGGTTAGAGTTAGGGTTAGGGTTAGGGATAGGGTTAGGACTAGGATTAGGGTTAGGTTTAGGGTTAGGATTAGGGTTAGGTTTAGGGTTAGGGTTACGGTTTCGGTTTGGGTTATGTTTTGGGTTAGTTTTAGGGTTAGGGTTAGGGTTTGGGTTGGGTTAGGATTAGGCTTAGGGTTTGAGTTTGAATTAGGTTTAGAGTTTGCATTAGGGTTAGGGTTAGGTTTAGGATAAGTATTTCAGTTAGGGTTAGGGTTAGTGTTAGGGTTTGGGTTCGGGTTAGGGTTAGGGTTAGGGTTAGGGTTTGATTTAGGGTTAAGGTTAGGGTTAGGGTTAGTGTTAGGTTTTGGGTTAGGGTTAGGGTTAGGTGTAGGGTTAGTTTTAGGGTTAGGTTTGGGGTTACCATTAGGGTTAGGATTAGCTTTAGGGTTAGGGTTTGGGTTAGGGTTAGGGTTAGGGTTATGGTTAGGGTTAGGGTTTGGGTTAGGGTTAGGGTTAGGGCTAGGGTTAGGGTTTGATTTAGGGTTAAGGTTAGGGTTAGGGTTAGTGTTAGGTTTTGGGTTAGGGTTAGGGTTAGGAGTAGGGTTAGTTTTAGGGTTAGGTTTAGGGTTAGGGTTTGGGTTCGGGTTAGGGTTAGGGTTAGGGTTAGGGTTTGATTTAGGGTTAAGGTTAGGGTTAGGGTTAGTGTTAGGTTTTGGGTTAGGGTTAGGGTTAGGAGTAGGGTTAGTTTTAGGGTTAGCATTAGGCTTAGGATTAGCGTTAGGGTTAGGGTTTGGGTTAGGGTTAGGGTTAGGGTTAGGGTTAGGGTTTGGGTTAGGGTTAGGGTTAGGTTTCGGGTTTGGGTTAGAGTTAGGTTGAGGGTTAGGATTTGGGTTAGGGTTAGGGTTACGGTTAGGATTAGGGTTATGGTTAGGGTTCGGATTAGGGTTAGTTTTAGGGTTTGGGTTTGGGTAAGGGTAAGGGTTAGGGTTCGGGTTAGGATAAGGATGAGGGTTAGGGTTAGGGTTAGGATTAGGGTTAGTATTTGGGTTATGGTTTAGGTTTGGGTTAGGGTTAGGGTTTGGGTTAGTGTTAGAGTTAGGTTTTGAGTTAGGGTTAGGGTTAGGGTTAGGTTAGGATTTGGGTTAGAGTTAGGGTTAGTGTTAGGGTTTGGGTTTGGTTTAGGGTTAGTTTTAGGTTAGGGTTTATGTTAGAGTTAGGGTTAGGGTTATGGGTTGGATTAGTGTTATGGTTAGAGTTAGGCTTTAAGTTTGGATTATGGTTATGGTTAGGGTTAGGTTTTAAGTGTAGGATTAGGGTTAGTGTTAGGATTTAGGTTATGGTAGGGTTACGGTGTGGGTTTGGGTTAGGGTTAGGGTTTCGGTGTGGGTTATGTTTTGCGTTAGGTTTAGGGTTATGGTTAGGGTTTCGGTTCGGGTTAGGATTAGGTTTAGGGTTTGAGTTTGAATTAGGTTTAGGGTTAGCATTAGGGTTAGGGTTAGGTTTACGATTAGTGTTTCGGTTAGGGTTAAGGTTAGGGTTAGGGTTAGGGTTCCGATTAGAGGTAGGTTTAGAGTTTGGGTTTGGGTAAGGGTTAAGGTTAGGGTTAGGTTTAGGGTTAGGGTTAGGGTTAGTACTAGGATTAGGGGTTGGGTTAGGGTTAGGATTAGGGTTAAGGTTAGGGTTAGGGTTAGGGTTTCGGTTTGGGTTATGTTTTGGGTTACATTTAGGGTTAGGGTTAGAGTTTATTGTTATGGTTAGGGTTAGGATTAGGGTTAGGGTTTGAGTTTGAATTAGGTTTAGGGTTAGCATTAGGGTTAGGGTTAGGTTTAGGATAAGTGTTTCAGTTAGGTTTAGGGTTAGGGTTAGGGTGAGGGTTAGGGTTTGATTTAGGGTTAGGGTTAGGGTTAGGGTTAGTGTTAGGGTTTGGTTTAGGGTTAGGGTTAGGACTAGGGTTAGTGTTAGGGTTAAGTTTAGGGTTAGCATTAGGGTTAGGATTAGTGTTAGGGTTAGGGTTTGGGTTAGGGTTACTGTTACGGTTAGGGTTAGGGTTTGGGTTAGGGTTAGGGTTATGGTTAGGGTTTGAGTTAGGGTTAGGGTTAGGATTAGGGTTACGGTTAGGGTTAGGATTAGGGTTAGGGTTTGTGTTAAGATTAGGGTTTGGGTTTGGGTTAGGGTTAGGGTTAGGGTTAGGGTTAGGGTTAGGGTTAGGTTTACAATTAGGGTTAGTATTAAGGTTAGGGTTAGGGTTAGGGTTAGGATAAGGATGAAGGTTAGGGTTAACGTTAGGATTAGGGTTATTATTTGGGTTATGGTTTGGGTTAGGGTTAGGGTTACGTTTTGGATTAGTGTTAGAGTTAGGGTTTGAGTTAGGGTTAGGTTACGGTTTGGGTTACAGTCAGTGTTAGGGTTTGGGTTTGCGTATGGTTTAGAGTTAGGGTTAGGTTAGGGTTTGGGTTAGAGTTAGGGTTAGGGTTAGTGTTAAGTTTAGGGTGAGGGTTAGGGTTAGCGTTAGGGTTAGGTTTTGGGTTATGGTTAGGGTTAGGGTTAGAATTAGGGTTAGGGTTATGGTTAGGGTTAGGGTTAGGGTTAGGATAAGGATGAGTGTTAGGGTTAGGGTTAGGATTAGGGTTATTATTTGAGTTATGGTTTGGATTAGGGTTAGGGTTAGGGTTTGGGTTAGTGTTAGAGTTATGGTTTGAGTTAGGGTTAGGTTTAGGGTTAGGTTAGGGTTTGGGTTAGAGTTAGGGTTAGGGTTAGGGTTTGGGTTTGGTTTAGAGTTAGGGTTAGTTTAGGGTTTGGGTTAGAGTTAGGGTTAGGGTGAGGTGTTGGATTAGGGTTATGGTTAGGGTTAGGGTTAGGATTAGGGTTAGGGTTAGGGTTCCAATTAGAGTTAGGTTTAGAATTTGGGTTTGGGTAAGGGTTACGGTTAGCGTTAGGGTTAGGGTTTGGCTTTGGTTTAGAGTTAGGGTTAGGTTAGGGTTTGGGTTAGAGTTAGGGTTAGGGTGAGGTGTTGGATTAGGGTTATGGTTAGGGTTAGGGTTAGGATTAGGGTTAGGGTTAGGGTTCCAATTAGAGTTAGGTTTAGAATTTGGGTTTGGGTAAGGGTTAAGGTTAGGGTTAGGGTTAGGGTTAGCGTTAGGGTTAGGGTTAGGGTTTGTATTAAGATTAGGGTTTGGGTTTGGTTTAGGTTAGGGTATGGGTTACAGTTAGGGTTAGGGTTAGGGTTTGGGTTTGGTTTAGTGTTAGGGTTAGGTTATGGTTTGGGTTAGAGTTAGGGTTAGGGTGAGATGTTGTATTAGCGTTATGGTTAGGGTTAGGGTTAGTATTAGGGTTAGGGTTAGGGTTCCGATTAGAGTTAGGTTTAGAGTTTGGGTTTGGGTAAGGGTTAAGGTTGGGTTTAGGTTTAGGGTAAGGGTAAGGAGTAGGTTTAGGGTTAGGGTTAGGGTTAGGATTAGGTTTAGGGTTTGGGTTTAGTTTTCGGTTATGGTTATGGTTAGTGTTAGGGTTAGGGTTTAGTGTTAGTGTTAGGGTTAGGGTTAGGGTTTCGGTTTGGGTTATGTTTTGGGTTAGGTTTAGGGTTAGGGTTAGGGTTTGGGTTCGGGTTAGAAATAGGGTTAGGGTTTGAGTTTGAATTAGGTTTAGGGTTAGCATTAGGGTTATAGTTAGGTTTAGGATTAGTGTTTCAGTTAGGGTTTGGGTTCGGGTTAGGCTTAGGGTTAGGGTTAGGGTTTGATTTAGGGTTAGGGTTAGGTTTAGGGTTAGTGTTAGGGTTTGGGTTAGGGTTAGGGTTAGGACTAAGGTTAGTGTTAGGGTTAGGTTTATTATTAGCTTTAGGGTTTGGATTAGGGTTAGGGTTAGGGTTTGTGTTAGGTTTAGGGTTAGGGTTAGGGTTAAGGTTAGGGTTTGTTTTAGGGTTAGGGTTAGGGTTAGGGTTTGGGTGAGGGTTAGGGTTAGGGTTAGGATTAGGGTTAGGGTTTGTGTTAAGATTAGGGTTTGGGTTTGGGTTAGGGTAAGGGTTAGGGTTAGGGTTAGGGTTAGAATTAGGGTTAGGGTTAGGTTTAGGGTTAGGGTTAGGGTTAGAATAAGGATGA
>JAJHUQ010000065.1:190000-192500 GCA_035773235.1 Eospalax fontanierii | reverse complement strand
GGTTAGGGTTAGTGTTAGGGTTTGGGTTAGTGTTAGAGTTAGGGTTTGAGTTAGGGTTAGGTTTAGGCTTACATTGGGGTTTGGGTGAGAGTTAGGGTTAGGGTTAGGGTTTGGGTTTGGTTTAGAGTTAGGGTTACGTTAGGGTTTGGGTTAGAGTTAGGGTTAGTGTGAGGGGTTGGATTAGAGTTATGGTTAGTGTTAGGGTTAGGATTAGGGTTAGGGTTAGGTTTCCGATTAGAGTTAGGTTTAGAGTTTGGGTTTGGGTAAGGGTTAAGGTTAGGGTTAGGGTTAGGGTTAGGGTTAGGGTTAGGGTTAGGGTTAGGACTAGGATTAGTGTTAGGGTTAGTGTTAGGATTAGGGTTAGGGTTTGGGTTTAGGTTTGGGTTATGGTTAGGGTTAGGGTTTAGGGTTAGGGTTAGGGTTAGGGTTAGGGTTTCGGTTTGGGTTATGTTTTGGGTTAGGTTTAGGGTTAGGGTTAGGGTTTGGGTTCGGGTTAGGAATAGGGTTATGGTTTGAGTTTGAATTAGGTTTAGGGTTAGCATTACGGTTAGGGTTAGGTTTAGGATTAGTGTTTTAGTTAGGCTTAGTGTTAGGGTTAGGGTTTGGGTACGGGTTAGGTTTAGGGTTAGGGTTAGGGTTAGAATAAGGATGAGGGTTAGGGTTAGGGTTAGGATTAGGATTATTATTTGGGTTATGGTTTGGGTTAGTGTTGGGGTTAGGGTTTGGGTTAGTGTTAGAGTTAGGGTTTGAGTTAGGGTTAGGTTTAGGGTTAGGTTAGGGTTTGGGTTAGAGATAGGGTTAGGGTTAGGGTTTGGGTTTGGTTTAGAGTTAGGGTTAGGTTAGGATTTGGGTTAGAGTTAGGGTTAGGGTGAGGTGTTGGATTAGGGATATGGTTAGGGTTAGGGTTAGGATTAGGGTTAGGGTTAGGGTTCCGATTAGAGTTAGGTTTAGAGTTTGGGTTTGGGTAAGGGTTAAGGTTAGGGTTAGGGTTAGGGTTAGGGTAAGGACTAGGATTAGGGTTAGGGTTAGGGTTAGGATTAGGTTTAGGGTTTGGGTTTAGGTTTCGGTTATGGTTAGGGTTAGTGTTAGGGTTAGGGTTTAGTGTTAGTGTTAGGGTTAGGGTTAGGGTTTCGGTTTGGGTTATGTTTTGGGTTAGGTTTAGGGTTAGGGTTAGGGTTTGGGTTCGGGTTAGAAATAGGGTTAGGGTTTGAGTTTGAATTAGGTTTAGGGTTAGCATTAGGGTTATAGTTAGGTTTAGGATTAGTGTTTCAGTTAGGGTTTGGGTTCGGGTTCGGGTTAGGGTTAGGGTTAGGGTTTGATTTAGGGTTAGGGTTAGGTTTAGGGTTAGTGTTAGGGTTTGGGTTAGGGTTAGGGTTAGGACTAAGGTTAGTGTTAGGGTTAGGTTTATTATTAACATTAGGGTTAGGATTAGGGTTAGGGTTAGGGTTTGGGTTAGGTTTAGGGTTAGGGTTAGGGTTAAGGTTAGGGTTTGGTTTAGGGTTAGGGTTAGGGTTAGGGTTTGGGTGAGGGTTAGGGTTAGGGTTAGGATTAGGGTTAGGGTTTGTGTTAAGATTAGGGTTTGGGTTTGGGTTAGGGTAAGGGTTAGGGTTAGGGTTAGGGTTAGGGTTAGAATTAGGGTTAGGGTTAGGTTTAGGGTTAGGGTTAGGGTTAGAATAAGGATGAGGGTTAGGGTTAGGGTTAGGATTAGGGTTATTATTTGGGTTATGGTTTGGGTTAGTGTTAGGGTTAGGGTTTGGGTTAGTGTTAGAGTTAGGGTTTGAGTTAGGGTTAGGTTTAGGGTTAGGTTAGGGTTTGGGTTAGAGTTAGGGTTAGCGTGAGGTGTTGGATTAGGGTTATGGTTAGGGTTAGGGTTAGGATTAGGTTTAGAGTTAGGTTTCCGATTAGAGTTAGGTTTAGAGTTTGGGTTTGGGTAAGGGTTAAGGTTAGAGTTAGGGTTAGGGTTAGGGATAGGGTTAGGACTAGGATTAGGGTTAGGTTTAGGGTTAGGATTAGGGTTAGGTTTAGGGTTAGGGTTACGGTTTCGGTTTGGGTTATGTTTTGGGTTAGTTTTAGGGTTAGGGTTAGGGTTTGGGTTGGGTTAGGATTAGGGTTAGGGTTTGAGTTTGAATTAGGTTTAGAGTTTGCATTAGGGTTAGGGTTAGGTTTAGGATAAGTATTTCAGTTAGGGTTAGGGTTAGGGTTAGGGTTTGGGTTCGGGTTAGAGTTAGGGTTAGGGTTAGGGTTTGATTTAGGGTTAAGGTTAGGGTTAGGGTTAGTGTTAGGGTTTGGGTTAGGGTTAGGGTTAGGAGTAGGGTTAGTTTTAGGGTTAGGTTTAGGGTTAGCATTAGGGTTAGGATTAGCTTTAGGGTTAGGGTTTGGGTTAGGGTTAGGGTTAGGGTTATGGTTAGGGTTAGGGTTTGGGTTAGGGTTAGGGTTAGGGTTAGGGTTAGGGTTAGGGTTAGGGTTAGGGTTTGTGTTAAGATTAGGGTTTGGTTTAGGC
>JAJHUQ010000065.1:185000-187500 GCA_035773235.1 Eospalax fontanierii | reverse complement strand
GTTAGGGTTAGGGTTAGACTTAGGTTTAGGGTTAGGGTTAGGGTTAGGGTTAGGGTTAGGTTTAGGATAAGGTTGAGGGTTAGGGTTAGGGTTAGGATTAGGGTTATTATTTGGGTTATGGTTTGGGTTTGGGTTAGTGTTAGGGTTTGGGTTAGTGTTAGATTTAGGGTTTGAGTTAGGGTTAGGTTTAGGCTTACATTGGGGTTTGGGTTAGAGTTAGGGTTAGGGTTAGTGTTTGGGTTTGGGTTAGGGTTACGGTTAGGACTAGGGTTAGTGTTAGGGTTAGGTTTAGTGTTAGCATTAGGGTTAGGATTAGGGTTAGGGTTAGGGTTTGGGTTAGGGTTTGGGTTAGAGTTAGGGTTAGGTTTAGGGTTTGGGTTTGGTTTAGAGTTAGGGTTAGGTTAGGGTTTGGGTTAGAGTTAGGGTTAGGGTGAGGTGTTGGATTAGGTTTATGGTTAGGGTTAGGGTTAGGATTAGGGTTAGGGTTAGGGTTCCGATCAGAGTTAGGTTTAGAGTTTGGGTTTGGGTAAGGGTTAAGGATAGTTTTAGGGTTAGGGTTAGGGTTAGGGTTAGGACTAGGATTAGGTTTAGGGTTAGGGTTAGGATTAGGTTTAGGGTTTGGATTTAGGTTTCGGTTATGGTTAGGGTTAGTGTTAGGGTTACGGTTTAGTGTTAGGGTTAGGGTTAGGGTTTCGGTTTGAGTTATGTTTTGGGTTAGCTTTAGGGTTAGGTTTAGGGTTTCGGTTCGCGTTAGAAATAGGGTTAGGGTTTGAGTTTTAATTAGGTTTAGGGTTAGCATTATGGTTAGGGTTAGGTTTAGGCTTAGTGTTTCAGTTAGGGTTTGGGTTCGGGTTAGGGTTAGGTTTAGGGTTAGGGTTTGATTTAGGGTTAGGGTTAGGTTTAGGGTTAGTTTTAGGGTTTGGGTTAGGGTTAGGGTTAGGACTAGGGTTAGTGTTAGGGTTAGGTTTAGTGTTAGCATTAGAGTTAGGATTAGGGTTAGGGTTAGGGTTTGGGTTAGGGTTAGGGTTAGGTTTAGGGTTAGTTTTAGGGTTTGGGTTAGGGTTAGGGTTAGGACTAGGGTTAGTGTTAGGGTTAGGTTTAGTGTTAGCATTAGGGTTAGGATTAGGGTTAGGGTTAGGGTTTGGGTTAGGGTTAGGGTTAGGGTTAGGGTTAGGGTGTGTTTTAGGGTTAGGGTTAGGGTTAGGGTTTGGGTGAGGGTTAGGGTTAGGGTTAGGATTAGGATTAGGGTTTCTGTTAAGATTAGGGTTTGGATTTGTGTTAGGGTAAGGGTTAGGGTTAGGGTTAGGGTTAGGGTTAGGGTTAGGGTTAGAATTAGTGTTAGGGTTAGGGTTAGGATTAGGGTTATTATTTGGGTTATGGTTTGGGTTAGTGTTGGGGTTAGGGTTTGGGTTAGTGTTAGAGTTAGGGTTTGGGTTAGGGTTAGGCTTAGGGTTAGGCTTTGAGTTTGAGTTAGGTTTAGGGTTAGCATTAGGGTTAGGATTAGGGTTAGGGCTTTGGTTTGGGTTAGAGTTAGGGTTAGGGTTAGGGTTAGGGTTTGGGTTAGGGTTAGGTTTGAATCTGGGTTAGTGTTAGGGTTATGGTTAGTGTTAAGATTATGGTTAGGGTTAGGGTTAGGGTTAGGTTGTGGGTGAGGGTTAGGGTTAGGGTTAGGGTTAGAATTCGGTTTAGGGTTAGGGTTAGGGTTAGGGTTAGGGGTAGGATAAGGATGAGGGTTAGGGTTAGGGTTAGGATGAGGGTTATTATTTGGGTTATGGTTTGGGTTAGGGTTAGTGTTAGGCTTTGGGTTAGTGTTAGAGTTAGGGTTTGTGTTAGGGTTAGGTTTAGGCTTACATTGGGGTTTGGGTTAGAGTTAGGGTTAGGGTTAGGGTTTGGGTTTGGTTTAGAGTTAGGGTTAGGTTAGGGTTTGGGTTAGAGTTAGGGTTAGGGTGAGGTGTTTTATTAGGGTTATGGTTAGGGTTAGGGTTAGGATTAGGGTTAGGGTTAGGGTTCCGATTAGAGTTAGGTTTAGAGTTTGGGTTTGGGTAAGGGTTAAGGTTAGGGTTAGGGTTAGGGTTAGGGTTAGGGTTAGGACTAGGATTAGTGTTGGGGTTAGTGTTAGGATTAGGGTTAGGGTTTGGGTTTAGGTTTGGGTTATGGTTATGGTTAGGGTTTAGGGTTAGGGTTAGGGTTAGGGTTAGGGTTTCGGTTTGGGTTATGTTTTGGGTTAGGTTTAGGGTTAGGGTTAGGGTTTGGTTTCGGGTTAGGAATAGGGTTATGGTTTGAGTTCGAATTAGGTTTAGGGTTAGCATTAGGGTTAGGATTAGGGTTAGGGTTAGGGTTTGGGTTAGGGTTAGGGTTTGGGTTTGGTTTAGAGTTAGGGTTACGTTAGGGTTTGGGTGAGGGTTAGGGTTAGTGTGAGGGGGTGGAGTAGAGTTATGGTTAGTGTTAGGGTTAGGATTAGGGTTAGGGTTAGGTTTCCGATTAGAGTTAGGTTTAGAGT
>JAJHUQ010000065.1:172500-180000 GCA_035773235.1 Eospalax fontanierii | reverse complement strand
TACGGTTAGGACTAGGGTTAGTGTTAGGGTTAGGTTTAGTGTTAGCATTAGGGTTAGGATTAGGGTTAGGGTTAGGGTTTGGGTTAGGGTTTGGGTTAGAGTTAGGGTTAGGTTTAGGGTTTGGGTTTGGTTTAGAGTTAGGGTTAGGTTAGGGTTTGGGTTAGAGTTAGGGTTAGGGTGAGGTGTTGGATTAGGTTTATGGTTAGGGTTAGGGTTAGGATTAGGGTTAGGGTTAGGGTTCCGATCAGAGTTAGGTTTAGAGTTTGGGTTTGGGTAAGGGTTAAGGATAGTTTTAGGGTTAGGGTTAGGGTTAGGGTTAGGACTAGGATTAGGTTTAGGGTTAGGGTTAGGATTAGGTTTAGGGTTTGGATTTAGGTTTCGGTTATGGTTAGGGTTAGTGTTAGGGTTACGGTTTAGTGTTAGGGTTAGGGTTAGGGTTTCGGTTTGAGTTATGTTTTGGGTTAGGTTTAGGGTTAGGTTTAGGGTTTCGGTTCGCGTTAGAAATAGGGTTAGGGTTTGAGTTTTAATTAGGTTTAGGGTTAGCATTATGGTTAGGGTTAGGTTTAGGATTAGTGTTTCAGTTAGGGTTTGGGTTCGGGTTAGGGTTAGGTTTAGGGTTAGGGTTTGATTTAGGGTTAGGGTTAGGTTTAGGGTTAGTTTTAGGGTTTGGGTTAGGGTTAGGGTAAGGACTAGGGTTAGTGTTAGGGTTAGGTTTAGTGTTAGCATTAGAGTTAGGATTAGGGTTAGGGTTAGGGTTTGGGTTAGGGTTAGGGTTAGGTTTAGGGTTAGTTTTAGGGTTTGGGTTAGGGTTAGGGTTAGGACTAGGGTTAGTGTTAGGGTTAGGTTTAGTGTTAGCATTAGGGTTAGGATTAGGGTTAGGGTTAGGGTTTGGGTTAGGGTTAGGGTTAGGGTTAGGGTTAGGGTGTGTTTTAGGGTTAGGGTTAGGGTTAGGGTTTGGGTGAGGGTTAGGGTTAGGGTTAGGATTAGGATTAGGGTTTCTGTTAAGATTAGGGTTTGGATTTGTGTTAGGGTAAGGGTTAGGGTTAGGGTTAGGGTTAGGGTTAGGGTTAGGGTTAGAATTAGTGTTAGGGTTAGGTTTAGGGTTAGGGTTAGGGTTAGAATAAGGATGAGGGTTAGGGTTAGGGTTAGGATTAGGGTTATTATTTGGGTTATGGTTTGGGTTAGTGTTGGGGTTAGGGTTTGGGTTAGTGTTAGAGTTAGGGTTTGGGTTAGGGTTAGGCTTAGGGTTAGGCTTTGAGTTTGAGTTAGGTTTAGGGTTAGCATTAGGGTTAGGATTAGGGTTAGGGTTTTGGTTTGGGTTAGAGTTAGGGTTAGGGTTAGGGTTAGGGTTTGGGTTAGGGTTAGGTTTGAATCTGGGTTAGTGTTAGGGTTATGGTTAGTGTTAAGATTATGGTTAGGGTTAGGGTTAGGGTTAGGTTGTGGGTGAGGGTTAGGGTTAGGGTTAGGGTTAGAATTCGGTTTAGGGTTAGGGTTAGGGTTAGGGTTAGGGGTAGGATAAGGATGAGGGTTAGGGTTAGGGTTAGGATGAGGGTTATTATTTGGGTTATGGTTTGGGTTAGGGTTAGTGTTAGGCTTTGGGTTAGTGTTAGAGTTAGGGTTTGAGTTAGGGTTAGGTTTAGGCTTACATTGGGGTTTGGGTTAGAGTTAGGGTTAGGGTTAGGGTTTGGGTTTGGTTTAGAGTTAGGGTTAGGTTAGGGTTTGGGTTAGAGTTAGGGTTAGGGTGAGGTGTTTTATTAGGGTTATGGTTAGGGTTAGGGTTAGGATTAGGGTTAGGGTTAGGGTTCCGATTAGAGTTAGGTTTAGAGTTTGGGTTTGGGTAAGGGTTAAGGTTAGGGTTAGGGTTAGGGTTAGGGTTAGGGTTAGGACTAGGATTAGTGTTGGGGTTAGTGTTAGGATTAGGGTTAGGGTTTGGGTTTAGGTTTGGGTTATGGTTATGGTTAGGGTTTAGGGTTAGGGTTAGGGTTAGGGTTAGGGTTAGGACTAGGATTAGGTTTAGGGTTAGGGTTAGGATTAGGTTTAGGGTTTGGATTTAGGTTTCGGTTATGGTTAGGGTTAGTGTTAGGGTTACGGTTTAGTGTTAGGGTTAGGGTTAGGGTTTCGGTTTGAGTTATGTTTTGGGTTAGGTTTAGGGTTAGGTTTAGGGTTTCGGTTCGCGTTAGAAATAGGGTTAGGGTTTGAGTTTTAATTAGGTTTAGGGTTAGCATTATGGTTAGGGTTAGGTTTAGGATTAGTGTTTCAGTTAGGGTTTGGGTTCGGGTTAGGGTTAGGTTTAGGGTTAGGGTTTGATTTAGGGTTAGGGTTAGGTTTAGGGTTAGTTTTAGGGTTTGGGTTAGGGTTAGGGTTAGGACTAGGGTTAGTGTTAGGGTTAGGTTTAGTGTTAGCATTAGAGTTAGGATTAGGGTTAGGGTTAGGGTTTGGGTTAGGGTTAGGGTTAGGTTTAGGGTTAGTTTTAGGGTTTGGGTTAGGGTTAGGGTTAGGACTAGGGTTAGTGTTAGGGTTAGGTTTAGTGTTAGCATTAGGGTTAGGATTAGGGTTTGGGTTAGGGTTTGGGTTAGGGTTAGGGTTAGGGTTAGGGTTAGGGTGTGTTTTAGGGTTAGGGTTAGGGTTAGGGTTTGGGTGAGGGTTAGGGTTAGGGTTAGGATTAGGATTAGGGTTTCTGTTAAGATTAGGGTTTGGATTTGTGTTAGGGTAAGGGTTAGGGTTAGGGTTAGGGTTAGGGTTAGGGTTAGGGTTAGAATTAGTGTTAGGGTTAGGGTTAGGGTTAGGGTTAGGGTTAGAATAAGGATGAGGGTTAGGGTTAGGGTTAGGATTAGGGTTATTATTTGGGTTATGGTTTGGGTTAGTGTTGGGGTTAGGGTTTGGGTTAGTGTTAGAGTTAGGGTTTGGGTTAGGGTTAGGCTTAGGGTTAGGCTTTGAGTTTGAGTTAGGTTTAGGGTTAGCATTAGGGTTAGGATTAGGGTTAGGGTTTTGGTTTGGGTAAGAGTTAGGGTTAGGGTAAGGGTTAGGGCTTGGGTTAGGGTTAGGCTTGACTCTGGGTTAGTGTTAGGGTTATGGTTAGTGCTAAGATTATGGTTAGGGTTAGGGTTAGGGTTAGGTTGTGGGTGAGGGTTAGGGTTAGGGTTAGGGTTAGAATTCGGTTTAGGGTTAGGGTTAGGGTTAGGGTTAGGGGTAGGATAAGGATGAGGGTTAGGGT
This sequence comes from Eospalax fontanierii, assembly GCA_035773235.1. NCBI lineage: Eukaryota > Metazoa > Chordata > Mammalia > Rodentia > Spalacidae > Eospalax > Eospalax fontanierii. The sequence continues at coordinate 176,786 of JAJHUQ010000065.1, read as the reverse complement.
TAGGGTTAGGATGAGGGTTATTATTTGGGTTATGGTTTGGGTTAGGGTTAGTGTTAGGCTTTGGGTTAGTGTTAGAGTTAGGGTTTGAGTTAGGGTTAGGTTTAGGCTTACATTGGGGTTTGGGTTAGAGTTAGGGTTAGGGTTAGGGTTTGGGTTTGGTTTAGAGTTAGGGTTAGGTTAGGGTTTGGGTTAGAGTTAGGGTTAGGGTGAGGTGTTTTATTAGGGTTATGGTTAGGGTTAGGGTTAGGATTAGGGTTAGGGTTAGGGTTCCGATTAGAGTTAGGTTTAGAGTTTGGGTTTGGGTAAGGGTTAAGGTTAGGGTTAGGGTTAGGGTTAGGGTTAGGGTTAGGACTAGGATTAGTGTTGGGGTTAGTGTTAGGATTAGGGTTAGGGTTTGGGTTTAGGTTTGGGTTATGGTTATGGTTAGGGTTTAGGGTTAGGGTTAGGGTTAGGGTTAGGGTTTCGGTTTGGGTTATGTTTTGGGTTAGGTTTAGGGTTAGGGTTAGGGTTTGGTTTCGGGTTAGGAATAGGGTTATGGTTTGAGTTTGAATTAGGTTTAGGGTTAGCATTAGGGTTAGGATTAGGGTTAGGGTTAGGGTTTGGGTTAGGGTTAGGGTTTGGGTTTGGTTTAGAGTTAGGGTTACGTTAGGGTTTGGGTTAGAGTTAGGGTTAGTGTGAGGGGTTGGATTAGAGTTATGGTTAGTGTTAGGGTTAGGATTAGGGTTAGGGTTAGGTTTCCTATTAGAGTTAGGTTTAGAGTTTGGGTTTGGGTAAGGGTTAAGGTTAGGGTTAGGGTTAGGGTTAGGGTTAGGGTTAGGGTTAGGACTAGGATTAGTGTTAGGGTTAGTGTTAGGATTAGGGTTAGGGTTTGGTTTTAGGTTTGGGTTATGGTTAGGGTTAGGGTTTAGGGTTGGGGTTAGGGTTTTGGTTAGGGTTTCGGTTTGGGTTATGTTTTGGGTTAGGTTTAGGGTTAGGTTTAGGGTTTGGGTTCGGGTTAGGAATAGGGTTATGGTTTGAGTTTGAATTAGGTTTAGGGTTAGGGTTAGGGTTAGGGTTAGGTTTAGGGTTAGGGTTAGGAATAGGGTTATGGTTTGAATTTGAATTAGGTTTAGGGTTAGCATTAGGGTTAGGATTAGGGTTAGGGTTAGGGTTTGGGTTAGTGTTAGGGTTAGGGTTAGGGTTAGGGTTAGGGTTAGGGTTTGGGTTAGGGTTAGGTTTGAATCTGGCTTACTATGAGGGTTATGGTTATTGTTAAGATTATGGTTAGGGTTAGGGTTAGGGTTAGGTTTTGGGTGAGGGTTAGGGTTAGGGTTAGGGTTAGACTTAGGTTTAGGGTTAGGGTTAGGGTTAGGGTTAGGTTTAGGATAAGGTTGAGGGTTAGGGTTAGGGTTAGGATTAGGGTTATTATTTGGGTTATGGTTTGGGTTTGGGTTAGTGTTAGGGTTTGGGTTAGTGTTAGAGTTAGGGTTTGAGTTAGGGTTAGGTTTAGGCTTACATTGGGGTTTGGGTTAGAGTTAGGGTTAGGGTTAGTGTTTGGGTTTGGGTTAGGGTTAGGGTTAGGACTAGGGTTAGTGTTAGGGTTAGGTTTAGTGTTAGCATTAGGGTTAGGATTAGGGTTAGGGTTAGGGTTTGGGTTAGGGTTTGGGTTAGAGTTAGGGTTATGTTTAGGGTTTGGGTTTGGTTTAGAGTTAGGGTTAGGTTAGGGTTTGGGTTAGAGTTAGGGTTAGGGTGAGGTGTTGGATTAGGTTTATGGTTAGGGTTAGGGTTAGGATTAGGGTTAGGGTTAGGGTTCCGATTAGAGTTAGGTTTAGAGTTTGGGTTTGGGTAAGGGTTAAGGATAGTTTTAGGGTTAGGGTTAGGGTTAGGGTTAGGACTAGGATTAGGTTTAGGGTTAGGGTTAGGATTAGGTTTAGGGTTTGGATTTAGGTTTCGGTTATGGTTAGGGTTAGTGTTAGGGTTACGGTTTAGTGTTAGGGTTAGGGTTAGGGTTTCGGTTTGGGTTATGTTTTGGGTTAGGTTTAGGGTTAGGTTTAGGGTTTCGGTTCGCGTTAGAAATAGGGTTAGGGTTTGAGTTTTAATTAGGTTTAGGGTTAGCATTATGGTTAGGGTTAGGTTTAGGATTAGTGTTTCAGTTAGGGTTTGGGTTCGGGTTAGGGTTAGGTTTAGGGTTAGGGTTTGATTTAGGGTTAGGGTTAGGTTTAGGGTTAGTTTTAGGGTTTGGGTTAGGGTTAGGGTTAGGACTAGGGTTAGTGTTAGGGTTAGGTTTAGTGTTAGCATTAGGGTTAGGATTAGGGTTAGGGTTAGGGTTTGGGTTAGGGTTAGGGTTAGGTTTAGGGTTAGTTTTAGGGTTTGGGTTAGGGTTAGGGTTAGGACTAGGGTTAGTGTTAGGGTTAGGTTTAGTGTTAGCATTAGGGTTAGGATTAGGGTTAGGGTTAGGGTTTGGGTTAGGGTTAGGGTTAGGGTTAGGGTTAGGGTTAGGGTTAGGGTGTGTTTTAGGGTTAGGGTTAGGGTTAGGGTTTGGGTGAGGGTTAGGGTTAGGGTTAGGATTAGGATTAGGGTTTCTGTTAAGATTAGGGTTTGGATTTGGGTTAGGGTAAGGGTTAGGGTTAGGGTTAGGGTTAGGGTTAGGGTTAGAATTAGTGTTAGGGTTAGGTTTAGGGTTAGGGTTAGGGTTAGAATAAGGATGAGGGTTAGGGTTAGGGTTAGGATTAGGGTTATTATTTGGGTTATGGTTTAGGTTAGTGTTGGGGTTAGGGTTTGGGTTAGTGTTAGAGTTAGGGTTTGGGTTAGGGTTAGGCTAAGGGTTAGGCTTTGAGTTTGAGTTAGGCTTAGGGTTAGCATTAGGGATAGGGCTAGGGTTAGGGTCTTGGTTTGGGTTAGAGTTAGGGTTAGGGTTAGGGTTAGGGTTTGGGTTAGGGTTAGGTTTGAATCTGGGTTAGTGTTAGGGTTATGGTTAGTGTTAAGATTATGGTTAGGGTTAGGGTTAGGGTTAGGTTGTGGGTGAGGGTTAGGGTTAGGGTTAGGGTTAGAATTCGGTTTAGGGTTAGGGTTAGGGTTAGGGTTAGGGGTAGGATAAGGATGAGGGTTAGGGTTAGGGTTAGGATGAGGGTTATTATTTGGGTTATGGTTTGGGTTAGGGTTAGTGTTAGGCTTTGGGTTAGTGTTAGAGTTAGGGTTTGAGTTAGGGTTAGGTTTAGGCTTACATTGGGGTTTGGGTTAGAGTTAGGGTTAGGGTTAGGGTTTGGGTTTGGTTTAGAGTTAGGGTTAGGTTAGGGTTTGGGTTAGAGTTAGGGTTAGGGTGAGGTGTTTTATTAGGGTTATGGTTAGGGTTAGGGTTAGGATTAGGGTTAGGGTTAGGGTTCCGATTAGAGTTAGGTTTAGAGTTTGGGTTTGGGTAAGGGTTAAGGTTAGGGTTAGGGTTAGGGTTAGGGTTAGGGTTAGGACTAGGATTAGTGTTGGGGTTAGTGTTAGGATTAGGGTTAGGGTTTGGGTTTAGGTTTGGGTTATGGTTATGGTTAGGGTTTAGGGTTAGGGTTAGGGTTAGGGTTAGGGTTTCTGTTTGGGTTATGTTTTGGGTTAGGTTTAGGGTTAGGGTTAGGGTTTGGTTTCGGGTTAGGAATAGGGTTATGGTTTGAGTTTGAATTAGGTTTAGGGTTAGCATTAGGGTTAGGATTAGGGTTAGGGTTAGGGTTTGGGTTAGAAATAGGGTTAGGGTTTGAGTTTGAATTAGGTTTAGGGTTAGCATTAGGGTTATAGTTAGGTTTAGGATTAGTGTTTCAGTTAGGGTTTGGGTTCGGGTTCGGGTTAGGGTTAGGGTTAGGGTTTGATTTAGGGTTAGGGTTAGGTTTAGGGTTAGTGTTAGGGTTTGGGTTAGGGTTAGGGTTAGGACTAAGGTTAGTGTTAGGGTTAGGTTTATTATTAACATTAGGGTTAGGATTAGGGTTAGGGTTAGGGTTTGGGTTAGGTTTAGGGTTAGGGTTAGGGTTAAGGTTAGGGTTTGGTTTAGGGTTAGGGTTAGGGTTAGGGTTTGGGTGAGGGTTAGGGTTAGGGTTAGGATTAGGGTTAGGGTTTGTGTTAAGATTAGGGTTTGGGTTTGGGTTAGGGTAAGGGTTAGGGTGAGGGTTAGGGTTAGGGTTAGAATTAGGGTTAGGGTTAGGTTTAGGGTTAGGGTTAGGGTTAGAATAAGGATGAGGGTTAGGGTTAGGGTTAGGATTAGGGTTATTATTTGGGTTATGGTTTGGGTTAGTGTTAGGGTTAGGGTTTGGGTTAGTGTTAGAGTTAGGGTT
>JAJHUQ010000065.1:160000-167500 GCA_035773235.1 Eospalax fontanierii | reverse complement strand
GGGTTAGGGTTAGGGTTAGGATGAGGGTTATTATTTGGGTTATGGTTTGGGTTAGGGTTAGTGTTAGGCTTTGGGTTAGTGTTAGAGTTAGGGTTTGAGTTAGGGTTAGGTTTAGGCTTACATTGGGGTTTGGGTTAGAGCTAGGGTTAGGGTTAGGGTTTGGGTTTGGTTTAGAGTTAGGGTTAGGTTAGGGTTTGGGTTAGAGTTAGGGTTAGGGTGAGGTGTTTTATTAGGGTTATGGTTAGGGTTAGGGTTAGGATTAGGGTTAGGGTTAGGGTTCCGATTAGAGTTAGGTTTAGAGTTTGGGTTTGGGTAAGGGTTAAGGTTAGGGTTAGGGTTAGGGTTAGGGTTAGGGTTAGGACTAGGATTAGTGTTGGGGTTAGTGTTAGGATTAGGGTTAGGGTTTGGGTTTAGGTTTGGGTTATGGTTATGGTTAGGGTTTAGGGTTAGGGTTAGGGTTAGGGTTAGGGTTTCGGTTTGGGTTATGTTTTGGGTTAGGTTTAGGGTTAGGGTTAGGGTTTGGTTTCGGGTTAGGAATAGGGTTATGGTTTGAGTTTGAATTAGGTTTAGGGTTAGCATTAGGGTTAGGATTAGGGTTAGGGTTAGGGTTTGGGTTAGGGTTAGGGTTTGGGTTTGGTTTAGAGTTAGGGTTACGTTAGGGTTTGGGTTAGAGTTAGGGTTAGTGTGAGGGGTTGGATTAGAGTTATGGTTAGTGTTAGGGTTAGGATTAGGGTTAGGGTTAGGTTTCCGATTAGAGTTAGGTTTAGAGTTTGGGTTTGGGTAAGGGTTAAGGTTAGGGTTAGGGTTAGGGTTAGGGTTAGGGTTAGGGTTAGGACTAGGATTAGTGTTAGGGTTAGTGTTAGGATTAGGGTTAGGGTTTGGGTTTAGGTTTGGGTTATGGTTAGGGTTAGGGTTTAGGGTTAGGGTTAGGGTTATGGTTAGGGTTTCGGTTTGGGTTATGTTTTGGGTTAGGTTTAGGGTTAGGTTTAGGGTTTGGGTTCGGGTTAGGAATAGGGTTATGGTTTGAGTTTGAATTAGGTTTAGGGTTAGGGTTAGGGTTAGGGTTAGGTTTAGGGTTAGGGTTAGGAATAGGGTTATGGTTTGAATTTGAATTAGGTTTAGGGTTAGCATTAGGGTTAGGATTAGGGTTAGGGTTAGGGTTTGGGTTAGTGTTAGGGTTAGGGTTAGGGTTAGGGTTAGGGTTAGGGTTTGGGTTAGGGTTAGGTTTGAAGCTGGCTTACTATGAGGGTTATGGTTATTGTTAAGATTAAGGTTAGGGTTAGGGTTAGGGTTAGGTTTTGGGTGAGGGTTAGGGTTAGGGTTAGGGTTAGACTTAGGTTTAGGGTTAGGGTTAGGGTTAGGGTTAGGTTTAGGATAAGGTTGAGGGTTAGGGTTAGGGTTAGGATTAGGGTTATTATTTGGGTTATGGTTTGGGTTTGGGTTAGTGTTAGGGTTTGGGTTAGTGTTAGAGTTAGGGTTTGAGTTAGGGTTAGGTTTAGGCTTACATTGGGGTTTGGGTTAGAGTTAGGGTTAGGGTTAGTGTTTGGGTTTGGGTTAGGGTTAGGGTTAGGACTAGGGTTAGTGTTAGGGTTAGGTTTAGTGTTAGCATTAGGGTTAGGATTAGGGTTAGGGTTAGGGTTTGGGTTAGGGTTTGGGTTAGAGTTAGGGTTATGTTTAGGGTTTGGGTTTGGTTTAGAGTTAGGGTTAGGTTAGGGTTTGGGTTAGAGTTAGGGTTAGGGTGAGGTGTTGGATTAGGTTTATGGTTAGGGTTAGGGTTAGGATTAGGGTTAGGGTTAGGGTTCCGATTAGAGTTAGGTTTAGAGTTTGGGTTTGGGTAAGGGTTAAGGATAGTTTTAGGGTTAGGGTTAGGGTTAGGGTTAGGACTAGGTTTAGGTTTAGGGTTAGGGTTAGGATTAGGTTTAGGGTTTGGATTTAGGTTTCGGTTATGGTTAGGGTTAGTGTTAGGGTTACGGTTTAGTGTTAGGGTTAGGGTTAGGGTTTCGGTTTGGGTTATGTTTTGGGTTAGGTTTAGGGTTAGGTTTAGGGTTTCGGTTCGCGTTAGAAATAGGGTTAGGGTTTGAGTTTTAATTAGGTTTAGGGTTAGCATTATGGTTAGGGTTAGGTTTAGGATTAGTGTTTCAGTTAGGGTTTGGGTTCGGGTTAGGGTTAGGTTTAGGGTTAGGGTTTGATTTAGGGTTAGGGTTAGGTTTAGGGTTAGTTTTAGGGTTTGGGTTAGGGTTAGGGTTAGGACTAGGGTTAGTGTTAGGGTTAGGTTTAGTGTTAGCATTAGGGTTAGGATTAGGGTTAGGGTTAGGGTTTGGGTTAGGGTTAGGGTTAGGTTTAGGGTTAGTTTTAGGGTTTGGGTTAGGGTTAGGGTTAGGACTAGGGTTAGTGTTAGGGTTAGGTTTAGTGTTAGCATTAGGGTTAGGATTAGGGTTAGGGTGAGGGTTTGGGTTAGGGTTAGGGTTAGGGTTAGGGTTAGGGTTAGGGTGTGTTTTAGTGTTAGGGTTAGGGTTAGGGTTTGGGTGAGGGTTAGGGTTAGGGTTAGGATTAGGATTAGGGTTTCTGTTAAGATTAGGGTTTGGATTTGGGTTAGGGTAAGGGTTAGGGTTAGGGTTAGGGTTAGGGTTAGGGTTAGAATTAGTGTTAGGGTTAGGTTTAGGGTTAGGGTTAGGGTTAGAATAAGGATGAGGGTTAGGGTTAGGGTTAGGATTAGGGTTATTATTTGGTTTATGGTTTGGGTTAGTGTTGGGGTTAGGGTTTGGGTTAGTGTTAGAGTGAGGGTTTGGGTTAGGGTTAGGGTTAGGGTTAGGCTTTGAGTTTGAGTTAGGTTTAGGGTTAGCATTAGGGATAGGATTAGGGTTAGGGTTTTGGTTTGGGTTAGAGTTAGGGTTAGGGTTAGGGTTAGGGTTTGGGTTAGGGTTAGGTTTGAATCTGGGTTAGTGTTAGGGTTATGGTTAGTGTTAAGATTATGGTTAGGGTTAGGGTTAGGGTTAGGTTGTGGGTGAGGGTTAGGGTTAGGGTTAGGGTTAGAATTCGGTTTAGGGTTAGGGTTAGGGTTAGGGTTAGGGGTAGGATAAGGATGAGGGTTAGGGTTAGGGTTAGGATGAGGGTTATTATTTGGGTTATGGTTTGGGTTAGGGTTAGTGTTAGGCTTTGGGTTAGTGTTAGAGTTAGGGTTTGAGTTAGGGTTAGGTTTAGGCTTACATTGGGGTTTGGGTTAGAGTTAGGGTTAGGGTTAGGGTTTGGGTTTGGTTTAGAGTTAGGGTTAGGTTAGGGTTTGGGTTAGAGTTAGGGTTAGGGTGAGGTGTTTTATTAGGGTTATGGTTAGGGTTAGGGTTAGGATTAGGGTTAGGGTTAGGGTTCCGATTAGAGTTAGGTTTAGAGTTTGGGTTTGGGTAAGGGTTAAGGTTAGGGTTAGGGTTAGGGTTAGGGTTAGGGTTAGGACTAGGATTAGTGTTGGGGTTAGTGTTAGGATTAGGGTTAGGGTTTGGGTTTAGGTTTGGGTTATGGTTATGGTTAGGGTTTAGGGTTAGGGTTAGGGTTAGGGTTAGGGTTTCTGTTTGGGTTATGTTTTGGGTTAGGTTTAGGGTTAGGGTTAGGGTTTGGTTTCGGGTTAGGAATAGGGTTCTGGTTTGAGTTTGAATTAGGTTTAGGGTTAGCATTAGGGTTAGGATTAGGGTTAGGGTTAGGGTTTGGGTTAGGGTTAGGGTTAGGGTTAGGGTTAGGGTTTGGGTTAGGGTTAGGTTTGAATCTGGGTTAGTATTAGGGTTATGGTTAGTGTTAAGATTATGGTTAGGGTTAGGGTTAGGGTTAGGTTTTGGGTGAGGGTTAGGGTTAGGGTTAGGGTTAGACTTAGGTTTAGGGTTATGGTTAGGGAAAGGGTTAGGATTAGGATAAGGATGAGGGTTAGGTTTAGGGTTAGGATTAGGGTTATTATTTGGGTTATGGTTTGGGTTAGGGTTAGTGTTAGGGTTTGGGTTAGTGTTAGAGTTAGGGTTTGAGTTAGGGTTAGGTTTAGGCTTACATTGGGGTTTGGGTTAGAGTTAGGGTTAGGGTTAGGGTTTGGGTTTGGTTTAGAGTTAGGATTAGGTTAGGGTTTGGGTTAGAGTTAGGGTTAGGGTGAGGTGTTGGATTAGGGTTATGGTTAGGGTTAGGGTTAGGATTAGGGTTAGGGTTAGGGTTCCGATTAGAGTTAGGTTTAGAGTTTGGGTTTGCGTAAGTGTTAAGGTTAGGGTTAGGGTTAGGGTTAGGGTTAGGGTTAGGGTTAGGAATAGGATAAGGGTTAGTGTTAGGGTTAGGATTAGGTTTAGGTTTTGGATTTAGGTTTCGGTTATGGTTAGGGTTAGTGTTAGGGTTAGGGTTTAGTGTTAGGGTTAGGGTTATGGTTTCAGTTTGGGTTATGTTTTAGGTTAGGTTTAGGGTTAGGGTTAGGGTTTCGGTTCGGGTTAGAAATAGGGTTAGGGTTTGAGTTTTAATTAGGTTTAGGGTTAGCATTATGATTAGGGTTAGGTTTAGGATTAGTGTTTCAGTTAGGGTTTGGGTTCGGGTTAGGGTTAGGTTTAGGGTTAGGGTTTGATTTAGGGTTAGGGTTAGGTTTAGGGTTAGTGTTAGGGTTTGGGTTAGGGTTAGGGTTAGGACTAGGGTTAGTGTTAGGGTTAGGTTTAGTGTTAGCATTAGGGTTAGGATTAGGGTTAGGGTTAGAGTTTGGGTTATGGTTAGGGTTAAGGTTAGGGTTAGGGTTAGGGTTAGGGTTAGGGTTAGGGTGTGTTTTAGGGTTAGGGTTAGGGTTAGGGTTTGGGTGAGGGTTAGGGTTAGGGTTAGGATTAGGGTTAGGGTTTGTGTTAAGATTAGGGTTTGGGTTTGGGTTAGGGTAAGGGTTAGGGTTAGGGTTAGGGTTAGGGTTAGGGTTAGGGTTAGAATTAGGGTTAGGGTTAGGTTTAGGGTTAGGGTTAGGGTTAGAATAAGGATGAGGGTTAGGGTTAGGGTTAGGGTTAGGGTTAGGGTTAGGGTTAGGGTTAGGGTTAGGGTTAGGGTTAGGGTTAGGGTTAGGGTTCCGATTAGAGTTAGGTTTAGACTTTGGGTTTGGGTAAGGGTTAAGGTTAGGGTTAGGGTTAGGGTTAGGTTTAGGGATAGGACTAGGATTAGGGTTAGGGTTAGGGTTAGGATTTGGGTTAGGATTAGTTTAGGGTTACGGTTTCTGTTTGGGTTATGTTTTGGGTTAGTTTTAGGGTTAGGGTTAGGGTTTGGGATGGGTTAGGATTAGGGTTAGGGTTTGAGTTTGAATTAGGTTTAGGGTTAGCATTAGGGTTAGGGTTAGGTTTAGGATAAGTGTTTCAGTTAGGTTTAGGGTTAGGGTTATGGTTTGGGTTCGGGTTAGGGTTAGGGTTAGGAGTAGGGTTAGTTTTAGGGTTAGGTTTAGGGTTAGCATTAGGGTTAGGATTAGCGTCAGGGTTAGGGTTTGGGTTAGGGTTATGGTTAGGGTTAGGATTAGGGTTTGGGTTAGGGTTAGGCTTAGGCTTAGGGTTAGGATTAGGGTTAGGGTTAGGATTAGGGTTAGGGTTTGTGTTACGATTAGGGTTTGGGTTTGGGTTAGGGTTTGTGTTAGGGTTTGGGTTAGGTATAGGTTTAGAGTTAAGGTTAGTGTTAAGGTTAGGGTTAGGGTTAGGTTTAGGGTTAGTGTTTGTGTTAGGGTTAGGGTTAGGGTTAGGGTTTGGGTTAGGTTTTCTGTTAGGATTAGGGTTAGGGTTAGAATTAGGGTTATGGTTAGGGTTACGGTTAGGGTTAGGGTTAGGGTTAGGGTTAGGATTAGGGTTATTGTTTGGGTTATGGTTTGGGTTAGGGTTAGGGTTAGGGTTTGGGTTAGTGTTAGAGTTAGGGTTTGAGTTAGGGTTAGGTTTAGGTTTAGGTTAGGGTTAGGGTTAGGGTTAGGGTTAGGGTTAGGACTAGGATTAGGGTTAGGGTTGGGGTTGGGGTTTGGGTTTGGTTTGGCGTTTGGGGTTAGGGGTTGGGGGTTAAGTTTAGGTTTAGGGTTAGGGTTAGGGATTGGTTTATGGTTAGGGTTAGGTTTAGGGTTAGGGTTTCGGTTTGGGTTATGTTTTGGGTTAGGTTTAGGGTTAGGGTTAGGGTTTGGGTTCGGGTTAGGAATAGGGTTATGGTTTGAGTTTGAATTAGGTTTAGGGTTAGCATTAGGGTTAGGGTTAGGTTTAGGATTAGTGTTTCTGTTAGGCTTAGTGTTAGGGTTAGGGTTTGGGTACGGGTTAGGTTTAGGGTTAGGGTTAGGGTTTGATTTAGGGTTAGGGTTAAGGTTAGGGTTAGTGTTAGGGTTTGGGTTAGGTTTAGGGTTAGGAATAGGGTTAGTGACAGGGTTAGGTTTAGGGTTAGCATTAGGGTTAGGATTAGGTTTAGGGTTAGGGTTTGGGTTAGGGTTAGGGTTAGGGTTAAGTTTAGTGTTTGGTTTAGGGTTATGGTTAGGGTTAGGGTTTGGGTGAGGGTTAGGGTTAGGGTTAGGGTTAGGGTTTGTGTTAAGATTAGGGTTTGGGTTTGGGTTAGGTTAGGGTTTGGGTTACAGTTAGGGTTAGGGTTCTGGTTTGGGTTTGGTTTAGTGTTAGGTTTAGGTTAGGGTTTGGGTTAGTTAGTGTTAGGGTGAGGTGTTGGATTAGGGTTATGGTTAGGGTTAGGTTTAGGATTAGGGTTAGGGTTAGGGTTCCGATTAGAGTTAGGTTTAGAGTTTGGGTTTGGGAAAGGGTTAAGGTTAGGGATAGGGTTAAGGTTACGGTTATGGTTAGGACTAGGATTAGGGTTAGGGTTAGGGTTAGGATTAGGGTTACGGTTAGGGTTAGGGTTAGGTTTTAGGTTTGGGTTATGTTTTGGGTTAGGGTTAGGGTCAGGTTTAGGATTACGGTTAGGGTTAGTGTTAGGGTTAGGGTTAGGGTTAGGGGTAGGGTTAGGACTAGGATTAGGGTTAGCGTTAGGGTTAGGATTAGGGTTACGGTTAGGGTTAGGGTTAGGTTTTAGGTTTGGGTTATGTTTTGGGTTAGGTTTAGGGTTAGGGTTAGGGTTAGGGTTAGGGTTAGGGTTAAGGTTAGGATTAGGGTTAGGGTTTGAGTTTGAATTAGGTTTAGGGTTGGCATTAGGGTTAGGGTTAGGTTTAGGATAAGTGTTTCAGTTAGGGTTTGGGTTAGGGTTAGGGTTAGGGTTAGGGTTAGGGTTTGGGTTAGGGTTAGGGTTAGTTTTAGGGTTAGGACTAGGATTAGCGTTATGGTTAGGGTTAGGGTTAGGATTAGGGTTAGGGTTAGGGTTCCGATTAGAGTTAGGTGTAGAGTTTCGGTTTGGGTAAGGGTTAAGGTTAGGTTTAGGGTTAGGGTTAGGGTTAGGGTTAGGATTATGGTTAGGTTTAGGGTTCCGATTAGAGTTAGGTTTAGAGTTTGGGTTTGGGTAAGGGTTAAGTTTAGGGTTAGGGTTAGGGTTAGGACTAGGATTAGGGTTAGGGTTAGGGTT